>JAWWEV010000115.1:48924077-48963599 GCA_035583235.1 Hafferia zeledoni | reverse complement strand
CCCCAAAAAAAAAAAAAAAAAAAAAAAAAAAAAAAAAAAGACCAAGAAGAGAAGTAATCTTAGCTGTAGTAATTTTTGATTGGGCTGTGCTTAGCCAGTCTGAGAGCAACAATTTGGTCTCCTATAGCACTTGACATCTCAGGGTTAATAATTAAAATAAAGAGTGTTTTAGTATCCATAAGGGTTATTTGATGGTCTTAAAACTGCTGAAGTCCTCAGCCTGGGACTGTGTTCTGCAGCTGTTTACATATACAATCAGGAATATTTCTAGCTACCTGAGGATGTTAACAGATTTATATTGAAGTTATTACTTAGAGAACCAGGTTGAAGATGGCTTCTATATAGTCATAGAACATATTCTCTAAAGCACTTTATTAAAGTGTGTAGCACAGTGTCTGAGCATGTGATAGTCATTCCTTTTTAACTCATCAGCCCAGCTGTCTTCTGGCTTTCAACAGCTCATGTAGATAATTTAGTCTGCTGCTGTACGCAAACAGCTTTAGATCTCTTGAAGAGATCTGAATCTTATGGTAAGTAACGTTACATGTGACTTCCCTGCAAGCAGTATGGTGCTGGCATTCTGAATTGATTTTGATGCATTTAAAAAGGCTTCTTAATTAAAGTCTAACCCTTAAGCATAGAAAGAGATTATTTTTCACTAGATCAAAGCTAGTATGTAACAGTTCATCATAAAAAGCTCTCCTTAAAGAGCTGGGTGCTACAGTGTAAGGTTTTGTACCTAAGACGTTGAGGAGAACTGACCATGCAGTTCATTCATCAGCTAAAGATCATAACGCAGATACTGTGCTGGCTTCTGATGTGATTGTAGGCAAAATGATGAATGTTGTTGTGTGTATCGCAATGCAGCAGGTTCCTGGGTGACTTCAAATTCTTGAGCTAGCTGAGGGGTTTGTGTTTTGGATTTGGTGTTTGGTTGTTCTGGGTTTTTTTTCATGATTAGATAATTCTATCAAATAGAGCATGACAGTGTTACACTGCCTGTGCTTTATTTTTCTGGTGAAAATGTCCTTCTTGTTGTAAGGTACAAAGTAATGCAAATTTTTGCAGTAGCATCAGAGGGGAGGGGATGTGAAATCGTGAAGGGGAAGGAAGGGTACTGTTGTGCCTAGGCTTACATATTTCAGACTTCAGGCATTTTAGTGTTTAGACAGTGGTTGTAACTTGTTGAGTAGTGGAGATGAAAAAGCTTGTATGACTGATCAGTCACTTTCAAATTATCTTGGTTAGAGCATGAAGTATTCCCCCAAACCTGAACAGATTATATGCATGTTCATACAGGAGCAAAACTGATAAACTTTAGCTGCCCTTAGGTATTACTCCTGGGGGTTTTGTTTGGTGGTTGTTGTTGTTGTTGGTTTTTTATTATTTTTTTTTATTTTAATATGTGAAGTAATGATGAATATCTTTCTGAATAAAATCTGAAAGACTTAGAACCAGGTTAACCACCTTGATCAAAAGGCATAAATGATTGGCAAAATAAATACCAGATATGATTGACTCACTGTGGGAAAGAGATGCAAAACAAAGGAATTGTAATGATAGAGAAGTGGTTTTATAGTCTCTTTCAAAACACTAGAGATTCCCACTTTACAGGCATGCTGTTTTAATGAATATACTGCACTGACCACAATGTGGTCAGGAGGTGTATCTAGGACGTTGATGAAACAGTCAAATGATGCTGAAAGAACACTTGAAGGATTTTCCGTATCATAGAAACTTTTGATCTGATCTAATAAGACCAGCAACTGAGTAGTTTTAGCTGCTGCTTTGTGATCACATTGACTATCACTGTCACTCACATCAGCCTATAGGAACAGGCAACTTGAGGGCAGGAGTGGTAAAGGTTGTAGATGGCTGCTTGAGCTTGGCTTCTCATGAAGAATGTCACTAATGGCTACTGGTAGACAAATTTAGTTTTAAAGCTTTGACTGAGCAATTCTACTTAACTTTAGAGTAATAGCACCTTTCCTCCAGGATTTTATTAGAATTTCTTTGTAAAAGTATTTATTACAAATGAAGTAATGCTTTAACTGGAAGAGTATGGCTATGACACCAGCCAAACAGAAGGGAAGTTATTGTACTTTGGTATTCTAAATCTGCTCTACCTGCTTGCAGGAGTTGAATGATAAGACTTGTAGCAGGCAAATTTGTTGCTAAAATCTTGTCTCCTTGAGAAGATCTGAACTCTTAACTATAGGTGTATAGTAGTTCCCAAGAGAATGGAGAAATCAGATAAGTATTTTGGCTAAATGTTAAGTTGAAGAGCTTAAATAACCCATCTTTTCTATGAAGACAAAGGAATATTTTAAGTTATTTAGAAAGTTAACTTACTCTTACCTATAGGAAGCCATAAGAAATGGGGAAACATGAAGGAAACTGTGGATGTGGCTGACTTTCAAAGGCATTCTGGCCGTTACAGTGTGTGAGATAGTGTACTTCCATGTGAAAACCCTTAGTTTCAAACAGCTCTATATTCCAGTTATTCTCAGTCTGCTGTTGTGCCACTAGCATGTCAGAAGGCTGCCAAGTTGCTCCTATATACTAGGTCATTAACTTGTTTCTTGAATTATGGAGTGATTTAACTTATTTTTTAAATAAGGTCTAAAGCAAGCCTTAAGCAATGTTAATGCATCCCTGAAAGTCTATAGGGAGCAACCAGAAAACTTCTGCCATTTCCTATCCATACACAACTCTGTGCCATAGAGACCTGTACTCTAATTGCTTTGCTGAGGAGTCTCTACTGCTTCCAAGCTCTTCCTATTTAGAAATCTCTGAAGGTAGTCAAGGGGTTCTTGTAACAACTTGTCCTTACCCACAACACATTTTGAAGGGATTAAAATGGAAACTCCTGCAAAGAAACCATGAAAAAAATTGCTTAGCTATGTGCCTAGTAGGAGTGAACATAGGGTGGAGGCAGGGCAATCTAGGCATAACCTGGCCCCAGCTGTGGGGTTTTTTTCACTCACCATTATAAAGACATTATGAGTAAAAAATATGTACATAAGTAACTGCATGAGAAATGTATGCAGAACTTGGAGCTCAGACCTTTTTCAGAAACTGGTAAGTTTTCTGAAGTTATTTTCTAGTAAATATAGCGATGAAGGTTCCAGGAGCAGCTGCCTTCATATGGAGATGGGGGTGCTATCATTTTGCTGAGACGCAGGTCAGAAAACTCCTAGACAGGGTTGGAGAATCTGTTATGTGCCTTTTTCCACAGACTCATGAAGAAGACCTGAAAGACTTCTGACTTAATTTCTGAATCCTTCCTGTTCACACATGTTTAAATATAAACCTCATAAGAGAAAATTTACTTAAGGATAGTGTTGGCTGGAGACATGCAAGACTAGCAGATAAAGTTAGAGGAGGGGAAGTAGAAAGCCTGCTCATGTTGAAAGATTTTTGAATACTGACTTAGAAGCAGAGGCAAGTAACAGAACTGAAGGTGTAGTGAATGTTTCTGTCTAGAAACCACCCCTCTGTGGGAAATGTTGTGTGGGTGTCCTTTCTTACGACTCTTCTGGAATAGCTGGATTAGGGTTATGAAAATTCAGTTGAGAATGACTTGCTGTGCTTGGCGCTGTACAGCAAAGCATCCAATTAAGTGCTGAATGTGCTTTAACTTGGGGGGTTTTGGTGTATTTCCAGCTTTCAGACTTCTTTGAATACAAACAGACTCTGCATGTTTTCTTTTTCAGGAATTCCTTTGTTTAGGTACACTTTTAATGAAATGCTCTCAAGTGAGGTATGGTTATTGTCTTGCTGATGAAGGGCTTTGTATGTCTTATCAGTGGAGTACCAAATCACTTGTATCAGTGGAAGTTCCTTTGCTTAGTACTGTGTTATGTAGGAACTCCAAGTACTCTGTATGTTATCCTGAACTAAACTTCAAGCCTGTGTGCTCATGGAATGCCATAAGCATATGGGAAGTGCTGCTGTCACGAAGCTGGTGTTTTAAGGTAGTTTAGTGTGGTAATTTTGATTTTTGCAAGGCAGGAACGTTCAGTTAACTTACACTTAAATGGTAGAATTGAGACATGTTCTTTGAGTGTTTTGGAAATAAGCTTAGAATTTCCTCATAGGATTTACTACGTGTTCTAGAAGAAATGGTGTTAAAGATGTGATCTGAGAAGACCACCTGATCTAGTACAGGCTTAAAAGAAAGTTCAGTGTATATGTTATGCAGGTACTCTTAATTTCTGTGAATGATGGAAATGCACTTAGTGCTTCAGCTTCTATTCACTATGGGCTAGATGGTGCTTCAACCTTATTTTCAAATAGATAAGGCTCATGTCACAGAAAGCACTAAGCTTCTAAGCAACTCCTACAAGATCACAATAACAATAGTACTCTGATAATAGTACTGTGATACAGACAATAAAGGATGGATGGGTGTACATCAAATGGGCAGGCTACCTTAAAGGTAAAAAATACCTAAATTCTTATGTGCAACACAATAGACAGAAGGGAGAATAGTATGTATCACACAACTAATTTTTCTATTAGATTATAAAACAAACTAGAAAGCTTTGCAGAATTAATTATCTTATTTGAATCGTAAGCTTTTCTGAGGCAAGTATTAGGTAAATTCTTGCCCTTCATGTAATACTGACTCAAGTAGTCAGAAATTAAGCTGGTTTGACAAGTCAGGCGCATTACCCTTCAGAGACAAACTGGTGTATACAATATTGAATATACAGTTTTTTCTTAATGCATAGAGTTTACATGAATGTAATTCAAGCTTTATCAACTCTCCTTGCATCAGTACTGCACCTTCAGAGTCTTGGTGCTTCACCTTATTTACATCTTCACTTTGCCTCTTACCAGTTTGGTTTTCTTTGTAGGCACACTGGGACAGGGTGTTACTGAAGTGCATGTCCACAAGCACAGTGAATTTGCAAGTGCTCTAAAGAGGCAGTTCTCAACTGATTACCTGTCTTATGAAATACAGGAAAGAAAATAATGTTAGCTGCCTAGTTCCAGAAAAGGCTCCAGCATGCTGTAAAAAAGAAGATTCTTCTCTTCAGCCACTGAGATTAATTCTCAAGGTGTCAGACAGACCTTCCATGAACTCCAGTGGGAACCATTGCCTGCTGTAAACAGTTCCCTCCAAATATTTGCTTCAGAAGTTCAGAGGTGTGATATGCCATGTTAGAAGGAAGTAATTTGCAGTAAGGGAATTTATATTTTTGCACGAAAGTATCGGAAATAGCTCTTGTGAAATTCTTGCAGGTGTTCAAGCTTGCATGATGAGCAGTAAGCAGTGACTGCAAAGCATAGCATGCTTCTCAAGCGGCCTCTAGTAGAATGTTTGACGTTCAAAGATCTCTTCTGGCTATGGAAACACAGGAAAAGGATAAATGGGGTGATGAGATTATGCTTTGAAATTACACTTTGAAAAATTGTAGGATTTCAGGGATTTATGGAGCTTGTTTAGAAACAAAGGTCTCAACTCTGTCTAGAGAAGGCTGGCAAACTTTCAGTAGCACTGTATTCTATGCTAACAGGTAACAAACCCCAGTATTCCTTATTGTATGGATTTTAGCAGTTTTTCAAATAATAGGTTAAAAAGTAGCCTCTGAATGTCTCTGCAAATGGCTTGTTCTTTAATTGCTCCCACACTAGAGTGCTGGGGGGAGCAAAGTAGCAGCTATTTGATACAAAATTCCAATCACACACAATGTGCCATGACACATTAAACATTTTAGAGATTAACATTTTTTCAGTCTCGTGATAAAGTTGTTCTTGAGACAAACTGACTTTAGAATTGTTCTCCTGTGTATTGTGAAATGCTGTAGTGCCATGCAGCATCACTGCTAAGTACGCAGTGCAGCTCTGGCTGCATGACAGTGCATCAAAGGTTATGGATTAGAGAGTGTCAGGCAGGAAATAGCTTAACTCTGGTAGATGACTGGTTTGGATAAGTCTTGTCAATGCAACATAGAATGTACCAATTCATGCTGCTGCTGGCACTAATTGGACTATGTCAACTTTTTTAATATTAACGCAAGGAGCGTTGTTCCATACATGCTGCATTTGACAGTTAGTTAGAAATAATTTATCTTGGTTGAATTCTGCTTTTCTGGGGTTGGAAATCTTAGGCTGAAACAAGGACATTCTTGTACAAACATGACTATCATACTGCTGCATATTATATGCTTGATTTTGGGCAAACCCTGTTGAACTACAAGTGCAGGGTATTGCCTCTAAACTTTTTAAAGACAAGATAGTAAGTAGCTAAGGGTTGTTTGGGCAATTAAATCATTACATTTGCTCAAGGCTTTAGGAAGCGATGAAAAGTTTATCAATCTTGCTGTAGAATTCTGTGAGAGCTGTGCAGTTGTTTGAGGAAGACTTTCTTTGTGAGAGAGAATGGTATACTTTTTCTGTTAGGATGATAAATGTGTTCAGAATTCCTAGTGGAAATCAGGTGTCTAATGTCTGAGCACTTGCCATCTCAGTGCTCTTGCTGTTTCATTGGTAGTGAACAGGACTGTCCTATGTTAGAGTAAGTATAATGAGAGCAATCAGTGAGTGGAAAGACTTGTCATTGATTTTAAAAATTCAGGTAGCTAACAAATTATTAGGTTAGAAACTGGCTGTGTTGTGCAATGGAATTTTAAAGAAAACTGCTTCCTATCATTTCACAATGAAATCATGACTTCTGTGAACATTTGTGATATGATTTAAACAATCAAAATATTGCTGCACTTGAACTGATATTCTTCAGTGACTTTGCAGTGAATACAGGGTCTCTCGTATATACTGTGTATATGTAGTATATTGCGAATGTCATGTCTGACTGCATTGTTCAACAGAACTGTTTCAACTGCACCTGCAACTTTCCAATATAGATATAACCAGAGGATCAAAGATTGTCTCTTAAAGTGGGAGTCAGTTAAACAGGGATTAACTGACTTTTCCTCTGAAGACCATTCTGGAGTGTTTGGGAAAGGGTCAGTGTTGGGAAGATGTCCATCCAGTGATCAATTAATTTGCCCCCAGCACCCTTAGTAAGAAAGGACACTAGCAGTTTACTTGTAAGCACCTGAGGCAGCTTTTGTTTGTTAGAAATTGTAAGAACTGCAGCGAGTGAAACTTGACTACTGTCTAGTACAGGAAGACTTAATATTCTAGTAGTTCTCACTTTTTAACTTTGTGGAGTTTGTGGTTCTGGTGACTAACACCAAATATTTCATAGTGGTGGAAAATAAAAGTCAAGCTAGATGTACCACTCCTCTTACAGGTTTCCAATATCTGCTAGAGTTGCTAGTGTCACAGAATCTTAGAGTGGCTTGGGTTGAATGGAGCCTTACAGTTCATCCATTTCGAACCCTGCCTGTCATGGAACTGGACTAGGTTGCCCTGAGCCTCATTCAGCCTGGCCTTTGAACACTTCCAGGGATGGGGCATCCACAACTTCTCTGGGCAACCTGTTCTGGTGCCTTACCACCCTCACAGTAAAGAATTTCTTCCCAATACCTAATCTAAACCTACTCTCAGTTTAAAACCATTCCCCCTTGTCCTGTTACTACATGCTCTTGTAAGTAATCCTTCTCTATTTTTTGTGTAGGCTCCCTTTAGGTACTGGAGGGCCTCAATTAGGTCCCCCTGAAGCCTTCTCTTCTCCAAGTTGAACAATCCTGATTCTCTTAGCCTTTCTTCATAGGAGATGTGCTCCATCCCTCAAATAGTCTTGGTGGCCTTTCTCTGGACTTGCTTCAACAGGTCCACATCTTTACATTGGGGACCCCAGACCTGGATACAGTACTCCATGGGAGGTCTCACTGGGGCACAGCACAGGGGCAGAGTCACCTCCCTTGACCTGCTGCCCACCCTGCTTTTGATGCAGCCCAGGACACAGTTGGCTTGTGGGCCACAAGTGCACATTGCTGGCTCTTGTCCAGCCTCTCATCCACCAGCACCCCTAAGTGCTTCTTGTCAGGGCTGATCTCTATCAGTTCGTCCCTCAGCCTGGATTGATATTGGAGCCTGCCCTAACCTAAGTGCAAGACCTTGCATTTGGCCTTGTTGAACTTCGTGAGGTTCCTATGGCCCTGCTTCTCAAGCTTGTCTGGGTTCTTCTGCGTGGCATCCTGTCCTTAAGGTGTATCAACAGCATCACTCAGCTTGGTGTCACTTGCACTTTTACTGAGGGTGCTCTCAATCCCTTTGTCTGTGCCATTAAATAAATGTATTGTTCTACACCTCTGTGGTTTTAACACATGGCAACTTTGCACCAATAGCATAGATGGGTGAGAGGGAGGAGTGGAGAGCCATCTAGTACTGACAGTCTTGGAGTCTGCCTACTCTCTATCTGTGGCTGCTATCCATGGGAAAAAGCAGGTGGACACACTTGGACATGACCAGTAATATTGATAGTGGTTTAGTTAACTTACTTCTTGCAGAATAACAGATCCAATCTAATTAGATAAGACAGTTCTGGGACAAGCTGTGCTGGTCTGGGGAGATGGGGAAAGGCTGTCAGCAATGGTAACTTCCCAGTAATGTGTTTATATATTGCTCTAAAAAGAAGCCTCAGTCAGCTCACACCTGCCCCTTGTAATGCTCAAATGTACATTAGATGTCTGGAGAACTGAGAGATGCATCCTCTGGGTATTTGCTGTATTGTGCCAAACATCCAGCTGTCATCCAAACTGTGGTCTGTTTCTGCCTGTAGCTCCTAAAGGACTTAGGTGAGTTTTGAAAGTGACAATGGTTCTAACTCAGTGACAGGACTGCACTACGTGCCCAGCCATTTGGAATGGTGCTTTAGCTGAAATTGATTGCACTGAATGGCATTATTTCAGACTTGGAATTGTAAATAAGGAACTGCCACTCAGGTGTTCCTGGACAGAAGAAAAGGAATTTGATTACTGTTCAATTGTGCTTTTTTACTGTCTAGGTTGAATAAAAGCCCAAATGTCTCATGGTCCTGGAAATCGACTGAAACAACTAACTTGGGGAGTTTGACACTGAAGCCCAAATACTGGCACTCTGCTTGCGTATTTTGTGGCCTATAAGGTCAGAATAACTGATAGCAAGGACCTAAGAGCCATGGTTTTAGCAGTCAAATTAGTCAGTCTGCCTCTAATGACCTTTCTTGAATTTTGGTATGTGGGACTATTAGTGGTCATGATAAATAGTTGATCTGAGAATCTCTCACACAATGGAAAGAGAATGTTCAAGTATTTCCACACTAAAAATGGTTTATTACAGCCAGTCACTATAGCTTAATAAGCATCCTGTGTTGCCTGTGTTCATTGCAGTTCATAGTAACTGCTGATAAAAAAGCAGAACAAGTAAAATGCACTAGCAGGATGCCACTTCTATGCATTTTAGTCAAAGTAAATTTGGTTTACTAGATCTCCTGATTATTTTCTTTACTTAACTGCAGTATTGCTGCATAGTTTGGGGGGATTTTGGCTTAGTTTTATAGATCAGACCTCCTGTGTGGCAGATTCTTTCCTTCTTCCTTGAACTTAAACTGCCTTTTCAACTATTTGAATTCTCATTTTCAGTGTTCTGAAGGACAAAATTGGTGAGAGCTGCTCGAATTAAATGGCAAAAAGTCCTCAACTTATTATCAGACTTGTAGCAACTCTGTATTATTGGGTCTGGAAAAAGACTGCAAAACTTCATTGCTGTGGTGTTTCAGCTGGCAGCAAACAGCTTTGGAGCAAAACATTGACTTTTGGGGGACCACAGTCTAGACCACACATCTACAGTTTAAGGTTATTTGTGTGGAATTGCCAAACTTGTTAAAATCATATTTTGAGCTCTGGCTGCCCATTAAGATGATTAGCTTGTTAGAGATGACTTGAACTGATGTTACTTCAATGAAAGAAACTGTTCCCTCATTTTTCCAGTTTTCAGGGGTTTGTAACCCTTGGTCATCTTTTTCTTCCTTATTAATGACACAGCTTATGGAGGATTCCAAATCTATTAGTCTCCCCTGCAAGAAAAAAAACCTTTGAAGAACTTTGTCCAGTTGTCCATCAGTGTTTCTGATGAGATATTTGGGGTTTAAAGGCAGCTAACACAATTCTGTTTTCAATTGTGTGGCTTCAGATAAGTCCTAAGCTTTGATCTTTACAGGATGGGAAAACTCTTGCTATACTGTGGGTACTGAGAGAGGTATACCAAAAGTAACCTTCATAACAAAAAAGAATAGCTGGAGAAGGTTCTAGATAGGCCCTTTTACTCCCTTTGAATAAGTTCTGTTTGTTCATATAAAACTACATATTAAGACTTACAAATATAGTAAGTAGTTTGGGAGAAGGAACCCTGACAAACTTGGTATTGTGCATATTCAGCAGTCATTTGTACTTTAAATTGCTTTTTCTAGCCCAAATTGCCATCATTTAGGAAGAGTTAAGAGCAGAAATAATGATAGGATTGGAGGGTATCTTTTGCTAACTTAGGCACCAACTGCCACAGTAAGTCACACTGCTGTGGTAAACAGGATAGTATTGTTTCTCCCTTGCGCTGGAAAGGGAGAATGTGCTTCAAGGCAGGATTGGCATTGTTTGAATTTTACAGTGATAACTTATCTTTTGCAGTAAAGTAAGGGACAAAGATAAAGCTTCAAACATGGCTATACTTTTTTCATGTAGTTTTAACTTATAGTTCATCCCCATTATGATGTAAACTGGGGAGTAAGAATAGGTCCCAAGTTCTGATACAGTTTTAAATTCAGCTTTATTCCTGTAGTGCTGCTGTAGAGAACTGTATTAGTTCCTGATGCATGTCATTGTGTAAGTATTTCACTTAAGGTTGTTGCAATTACTGGAAAATATGGTGATCATATGTGCAGAGTCATTTGGATGTGAAACCTTTGTGGTTGGAGAATGCAGAACTTTGCATTGCATGCAGTCACTTCCATATCTCCAAATAAAACCTCTGATCCTTGTGACTGTCCTGTAGTTTAGCTCCTCATTTATACCTGAAGCCCTAAAACACAAAGTATATCTTCGTGGTACCCATCAGGTTTATGTCACAGCACTAGACCTACCAGAATGATAAATCTTGTGGTGCCCTTTCTATACTGTTGAAGTGAGTAGTTTTCTTTCTGCCCTCTTCTTTCCAAGGTTATACACACTAGAAATTTTAAGTCTAGTTTAATCTGATCACTTTTAGCCTTTCTCTCCTCAGGGGGTATGATCCACTTTCTTCGTTGCTCAACGCTGTCACCACACATGGTGAAATAACTACAGTAAATATCCTGCTGGACATAGGAAGAGGCATGACAAATCTCTGAATTGTGCATGGCAAAAATTGAGACATTTAGTTTTAAGAACAAAGAGAATGATGATCAGACTTGGGACTTTGGAGGATGTCCTACAGTTTGCTCTTTCTGTAAGAGCTTTTGCATGTGCTTTTCTGCTTGCAAAAATAACTCAGCCTGAAAGTCCTGCTAAGTTTTCAAAAGGCTGTCTTGAATGTTCATCGCCCTACAACAAGCTTAGCATATGCATAATGACAGGATGGTCAAGAAATTCCACTCAGTCAACATAGTATTCTCTTCCTGCCTCATGCCATGTACCTTTTACCAAACAAAACTTGTAGCTCTTGGGTAGGCCATATGTTATTGCTTCTGTCTTCTTTCTATGAAATAGGGTTTATCCATCCTCCTTAGGCTTCCAGACAGAATGGAAGAGCAGTTGTAAGCTAGTATTCAGGTCAGGTTTCTTGTTAGTGGATGGATTCTAGAGGTGAAAATAGCTCTTTAATAAACTGATTTGGAGTTTGGGTTACTTTGAAAAGGGCAGCAGTCATACTGGGCTGTATTTGACCTATTAAAAGGCATTAATCTCTAAAAATACAATGATACTGAGCTTGTGTGTGTTTAAGTGTAAGATACACCAAATCCTCCTAATGTAAAGCTTAAATTTAGTAAGAAGCTTTCATACTGCTATGCACAGAAGTTGTCTACTTTCACCCAAATTAAAATTGTGGAAAAATATGTATTAATATTCTTCTAAATCTAAAACTTGAACTGTAAGAGAAAGTTTTGACTTCTGTCAATCAAAGACGTGCTTAAATCATTGTTCTGGACAGCTAAAGCCCATGGTTTCTAAAGTGGCTGCTATAGAGTACAAAGTAACATACAGTACCATGCAGGCTTTCATTTCTAACAAAACTGCTGTCTTACATGATGTGGAAAGTCACTGTACAAGACTAACCTTGGCATCTTCATCATTCTAGAACTACCAAGCCTTTGTTAAAGCACAACCCCATTTACAGTGGCTTCTCCAGGTGAGGAGATGCAGCTCGTGTGAATCAGTAATTCTGCTGCAAAACTGCCTTTCTGATACAGTGTATCTAGCAGACAATTCCAGAGTGTTAAAGCTTCACACAGGGTGGGAGATCCTGGGGCATGAGGAGTTACCAGTGTCAAGGAACCACCTGCCAGGCAACGTTGGTTAGTTACCAGCCAGTGCAGCTCTCCAGCTCATTGTGTGTCAAGGCATTGGGCCAGGTGGGTGAGGAATATAGGCTATGGTAAAATGTTGGGACTTCCCTTGGAAATGGAATGGAAAAACTTACCTGCGTGGTGGCGCAGGCTAGGTCCCTGGGATTTCTCTAGGAAAAGCCATTTGGTGGTGTTAAGGACTTGTCAGGTTTGGTTATGAGCTACGCTTTGTAACTTAGTTTCTTTTCTTTGGAAGCTATATTTAATGCTATACTAGTTTGACCTCTTTTGTACACCTTAAATATACTATTGTGCATGTTTCAGCAAGATTTATTGCTGGAGGAGGCTAGTATGGCCACCTTCCTCTGTTTCTTTGAAGGTTTTCTGGATGGGAGTGCAGTAGGCAGGAAGGGATTCAGTCAGTAGTAATGTCCTTCACTATGGTAACTGATTGTGGCCATGTTTGCCTACAGCATGCACAGCTACCTGAGAAAGGGTAACTATCTGATAGCCTTTTCTGCAATCCCTAAATAACTTAGTTTTCATATGTAGTGATTGTGCTGTGTCTACTTCTTGCTTGTAACGGTCTAGCAACCCTTTCTGCAACTAATCAATACTATATAATTTTCTTATGTAAATGTTCATCAAGTTTTTGGAAAAGCGGCCTTAATAAAGACTCAAAGCCTCCCAGCTTTCCGTTAGGGTGAACTAATGGGACTGTTTCTCTTGCTGCTTCAGATTCATGTTCAGTCTCATGTAAATAACAGCAAGTGGTGTTCATTTCTAGATCGTTTCAGGGGTGAACTGAAGAACTCTTTCTGTAGAAGACTGAGGTTGGTATGGAGCATTTCAGACCTTGAGATTACACTTGCTTTGTGGGCTTGTCCTATGATGTGAAAGGATAAACTGCCTGAATTAGACACAGGACTTGAGCCCTTTAGCATAGTCTGAGGTGTTCCCATGTGGTGGGAATTGGTGGTTAGACTGACAGCCGAACAAATGGGGAAGCTGAGAAAGAGCTCCTCGTAGCTTTTGTGGTACCCTATGCAATGATTGGCTTAATATAATTAAATTTGAGTTTAAAACTCCATTAAAAAACAACCAAACCAAAACAACACATAAACCCCCCAAACCCCACAGTCACACAATCTAAAGGTAAAACTTCTTTAGAAGTGACACAGTTGACCTGCAGAAGTAGTAAAAGTCTTCTGGCCTAATTCTTTCCTAACAGTATTTGATTTGTGAAAATAGTCACATGGTACAACAATTTGAAGTAAGGTTTTACTGAAAATGCCTTTTAGGCATAAGAGTCCAGCCTGGAAAGATCTAGGGAGACAATGTCAGTTACTTGTGTACAGTCTTTAGGAGACTTGTATTAGTAATGTGAATCTTCAGTGGCATAATCAGAGATGCAGACTTGGTGCCTGGCCTTAGACTTCATGGCTTCAAAACTTGAGCCTTGAATATGGAGAAAAGAGCTTTCATCTTGGATGCTGCTGGTTCTCACATGGGGTAATCAGCTGGTACTGGAGAAATTCATGTGTCATTTCCATTCTAAAGGATATGCTGTATAGTTTCTGTTATGCTGTTTTATGCATCATCATACTTTAAAGGGAACAGCCAGAAATCAAGTCAGCTTCTTCATAGTTCTCTGGCAATTTACTGTGGCTGCTGCTGCTTTCGGGCAATTCTAACAGCTGCTTAGGCAACCTTTTCTGAAAATGTCTGTAGAGAATGAGCTAAGCTAAGCATGCACTGAAGTACCGCCATCAAAATGAGGCAATTGAGCTAGAAGAGTATGCTGCTGAACAGAATACCTTGTCAAATTCGTTCATCTATTGAATTTCTGACTCTTTATGAGAAGAATATAATGCCAAGTTCTCTTTGTATCTGTTTATCCTTGCTAATCAAAGGTGGGCTTGAATGTTTATAAACAGGAGGACAACTAGGTTTCCAAACAAAATTCCTACTTTTTCCATGTATTGTAAAACTTTGTGCACTAACTGATTAAAAACTGAATCATGAAGTGCAGGGACTAATTTTCCCAATGAAGACTTCCAAACAAAGCAGGATGCTATTTTAGTAGCCTAAACTTCCCAAATAATGTGGTAGGACTTGACACTGCTATATGCATTCAAGTACAAAACACATCATGATGGTCTGATCTTCCAAATAGAATAGTAACTGAACTAGCACACTCTAATTCTATCTTCCATATATACTGACTATGGTAATTGTACTCAATAAGAAAAGGCTTTTTTCATTTACACTACTCGTTGACATTTTTGGGGGGTTTGTGGGGCTTTTGTTTGGTTGATTTTGGGGGTTTTTGGGGGGGAGAGTGTTTTGGTTTTTTTTTTTATTTTGGATTTTTATTATGCATAACTACTTTAATGATTCCAAAAATCTTGTTTTAAATCCTGGGATTGCTGTCAAACTTCTATAGTTGGAAATTGATCCAGAGAAAATCTTAGACTTAAAAGATGAAGTCAAAGACAAGAGGTTTAGTTAGAACTGCTAACCTAGCTCCTCTTGAACTTAAGGAAAAATCTGTAATATAGGTGACTTCTTCAGAATATGCTTTGAAGGCTGTTAGCCTTGAAGCTTACAGAAACCCTTGTTGCTCGCCCTTCAGCAAAAGGCTGTTTGCTTAAATCTGTAGTTGAATTAACTAGATTTAGATATAAACCTTGGTATTTTTTGATGAATGAATCATTTGTGTATAGCTGTGCTGGTAGTGGTTTTAGGCACTACTTCTCAAAGAACACTGCTTGACAAATAAGTTTTTAAAAAATTCAAAGTAGTAGTTGGGATTGCGAACTACTTCTGGCATCTGTTTGTCATGTGTAATAAACATAGTGACTGTTATGATGAGCTTACATAGAGGCAAAGTTTTATTAACTAGGTGTGACTAGACTCAAATGCCAAACTTCTATGAACTAAGCTGGTACAGTAATCCATTTTCATTGACTACATTTTGTGCTTCAGTATAAATATACTCTGTCACTGTCTTCTCTTTCAGGCCAGGAGCGCTTTGGAAATATGACCAGAGTATATTACAAAGAGGCAGTTGGTGCATTTGTGGTCTTTGATGTCACAAGAGGTTCCACTTTTGAGGCTGTTTCAAAATGGAAGCATGATCTGGACAGTAAAGTACTACTTCCCAATGGCAGCCCCATTCCTGCTGTTCTTCTTGCAAACAAGTGTGACCAGAAGAAAGATGGCAGCCAGAATCCATCTCAAATGGACCAGTTCTGCAGAGAAGGTGGCTTTGTTGGATGGTTTGAAACATCTGCCAAGGTGAGCATAATAGAAACATGGTTTTAGTCTCTTGAGTATTGGCATAAGAATGGATTAATATAACCAGGTAGGAAATAAAATTATCAAGTGTAGGAAGTGACAGTCAAATTTCCAGTGTTCAGCAAACATTTGAAGAGGTATGCAGGCTAGCTTTGCTCCTGAGGAAGGTGAGGCATACTTGGTTTAGATTAGAAATGTATCTTAAATTCAGAGAACCTTAAAACTGTCTGGAGACCTTGAGTATCTGAGTTTGATATCTTTTTTTCATCTTGCATGCATTCTTTAGGTGTTAATCCTACTGAATGCTGACCAAACTATCTATAAGATACAGGTAATCTTTAGGTGCAGGTTTCTAAATTCTAACTTCTGTCTTCACTGTTGTATGTAGGAAATGACAAGACTTGAAGTGAACATGCTATTTGCTCATTTATTACTACCTACCCAAGATGTTTCTAAAGCACTTTTCTATTTAATCAGGCAATGTCAGGACTGAACTGGATGCAAACCTAATTGTTTTGTATAGTAATTTAAGTTAAGAAAGACAGCTGCTTTGCTCAAACAGTTAACTTTGAGTAATTTCATATACTGCACAGTTTGAGTCTACAGGCTTTGTCAATGCAGAGAGAAACTTGTGGCAGCTTAATTGGGAATGAAATCCAGCATTTTCTTAAACTCAACTGATCCTTAAAGTGAAAGATTCCTCTAGATGAAGACAATGTGGCTGACAGACCAAATTACTGATCTGGCTGATAACTCCTTTATAAATTAAGCTAAGCCTCAAGGTCCAACTTTTTTCTTGGCTTGCCTACTTCCTGTAGCTGCTAAACTGTCACACAATGATGCTTTGGCAACTGTTGAAAAGAAAAAAATCTGTAAGAAGAATATAAGAAACCAAGTAACAAGTTGCTTCTTGATCACTTGAAAACAAAGAAGGATACACAGTGAAAAGAATTACTTAAATTTGCTAACAATTTGTTTGCATTGGAAGAAATATTCCAAAATTCACTCATTTGTTACTAAAAATGCATATTAAAACCCAAAGCTCTCCTTGGGTTGCATTTTCCTTGATGCCTTACCTGCCCACAGCACTTCATCATGGGGTGAAAATAAATGAAAGTAACATTGGAAGAAAACCTAATGTGAAAGTGTAGTGACAGCTTGCATTTTTGGTGGCATTTAAGACATAATGATATAAACCAAGGTTCTTGGTGCAGAGAAAAATCCAGACAATAACAGTCCTAGCTCAGTTATTAATTAAGACTCTGCAGAGGTGCAAGCTTAGCAAAAATGCAGGACAGCTTTCTTGCTTTCTAAGCATACCAAATCAGTTTATGGTTTTAAGTCCTGCCCACTTGAATATTTTGTTAATTTGCCTTTGCCTTTCTGCTGTAGCTGATACTTCAATCTTCAGTAATACAGGTTCCACTATTTGTAGGGAGAATATTAAAAGTGAAAGAACTGCAGACAGTATAAGTATTCATAGAAATATCTTATGGACTAAAATGAAGAGAATCCTTCTCTGCTCTGGGCAGGAAAAAGTGCCTGTTCTGTAAACTGTCAAAACCAGTTTGTGGCTCACAATCACAAGCTACTAAAGTGCAGCAGTGATGGGTCAAATGTTCTTAGGGTCTAACCTTTGCTCATGTAGAGTTTAGATCTACAATGACAGAGGCAGAAGAGTATACTGGGCTCCTATTTCCTTTGGAACCAAAGATGAATGATTCCAAACATGGTATCACTGTGATGAGGTAACAGGTGGCCCGACCAGGTCAAACCTGTGGCCAAAGACTCCTTGGTACTAGAGCCAGCCAGTAGCTGGGCTATCCTGACAAAGAACATCACTAGGTATCCTGCATACACATTGTCTTTAGAGTGTATGTGAAGGTACTTTTCAGAGCATGCCCAAGAACATGTAGAATGGCTAGATGAGGCATTTGGAAATAGATGTGGTTTTGAAGTTCATAGAAAAGGTCCTTTTACATAAGTACATCCAAACTGGAGCAGAAACAGAAAAAGGCCTCCAGATGCCTTAAATACAGTGGACAGTGTAATTACCAGTGATCTTGAAATAGATTTTAGCATTTGTGAGTCTTCCAGATGCAGGTGATATTTATACCCCTGACTGCCTACTAGATAACACTCACAGTATTCATTTTGTAATAATGGGCATATAGTTTTGTCTCAAACCTTTCTGGTAACTCTGTCGAAAGAAAAAGTGTGTGATGCATCTAAACTGTTTGTGTCATGCTGATGAGACTGAAAAGGTTTTCTTTTGGGGCAGACAGCTTTTTAACAGGAATGTGTGACATTTCAAAAAATCACTGACTTCTTTGCTTTCAACATTTTTAGGACAACATCAACATAGACGAAGCTGCTCGATTCTTGGTGGAAAACATTCTTGCCAACTACAAAACCTTTCCTAATGAAGAGAATGATGTGGGGAAACCAAAACTGGACCTAGACCCATTGAAAGCAGAGAGTAAATCACAGTGCTGCTAATGCTACCACTGTTAAGTAAATGTTGCCGGAAGAGCAGCAAGACTGTTCCTTAAATCAAAATGCTGCTATGGTGCTGTGTTGTGACAATCCATATGGGATGTCTGGTACTATCTGAATTGGTGACTTGTTTGGGTGTTTACATATTCTTGTTTAGCATGAAACTGAGTATCTTGTGAGTTATCATTCCACTTGCTTAAGTGTCTGCATCTAAGCCTGATTAGTGCCTTTTTACTTGAGAACATAAGGTAGTGTTTACACTCCTAAAAAGGAACAAAGACAACATTAAGTGTTTAGTTTGCTTCTAGGACATATGCTACATTCCAAATAGGACTCACTTGTCAAGGTTTTAGCTGAATAGACACTTGCACCTTTGAAGTAAACTTTGTCACCAGTAATGTCCCACTTTAGCCTTCTCACCTGCACAATTGTCCCTATTTATTATCCCCCACCATGAGGATCTATCTCATTACTAGTTCTCCTGGATCGAGACATCCCAAAAATCTTGAAGGGGCCAATGACAAATGGGAGGTATCTTTCCTAGTGTGATCATGAGGACTGAGTGAGTAGGTGGCTTTTACCACTAAGTAAAACTAAGATGGTTAAATTACTGTATTTAACAAGGGAAAGATGTGGTTACAGAGATACTAATAAAAATGAATCTCCAGCCATTTAAGACAGAATATTTTCAGCTAATACTTTACATATGAAACACATTAATGATACAATTGTACTGCTGGCACATAGTTATGGTAACCTCACCTGAATGCACATCCAGAAATAAACATCCAGTAACTCTTTCATGCACTAACACTGAAAACTTTACCAAGAATGCAAAAAGTAGATAGCTTACTGTCCTGTGATAATGAGCTTGCTTCTTTTTTCTTCTGTCTTGAGATGGTCCTGAATACCATGAGGAAGGAGAGAGGTCTAGAAGGAAATAGCTTAACTGGTTCATGCTAGCTTGTCAACTCCCCTGCCCCAAGCTCTATCTTTTTCACTTTTAGAACAGTGCTATACTCTTTGGCCTACTTTGAACGGATGAACTGGCTTGTTTCTTTGTTACAACACTCATATGCATTTTTGGCAGCAGATGAAGATCAAAAGGATTAGAGAGATTTCATGGTTCTTGAATGCATTCTGGAACTCTGGCGCTGCCTGGCTCAAAGGCTTTGAAGCTTCTCTTTATATTAAGGGTTTCTTCTGTCCTGGTACCTCATTGCTACTGACTTCAGAAGTCTTATCTAGCTTGGTTTGATGGGGCTGATGTTTAAGTAAACATCAGAATCAAGTATGTGCAGGATTTGATATACTTTAATCTGTATTGAGATGTCTTAGTCTTTTTTTTTTTCCTAAAGAGTAACATACTTTTTAAGAGATAAATAAATATATTTGGGCATCTTATGTATGTTGTTGGTGTATGCTTTTGAGAACACAAATCTTCACATATGTTCCACACTATACTCAAATGCTTTCATTGACATTTGAAAACAACTTTATTTTCTAGTACCTGCTATGTTAAAGGTTTATTTAAAATTACTACAGTAAGTCTTTACATAAGCTAAAATTGAATTCTTAGTAGGTCTTCTAAGCCAACATCTTTCTCCAAGCAAGGTTGTAGCAGGGTGCTTACTTGTTTGTGTTGGATGGTCTTAAACAATGGAGAATGTATGGCCCTGGGAAAGTTGTTTCAGTGCCTGACTGTCCCCTGAGAGTTTAACTAATCTGAATGTTTGTAACTTTCATTTATGTCCATGGTCTTGTCTCTTCCTACTCTGCACCACTGTAAAGAATGTGTCCATTGTATTTGAGCAGATTTATTGTACATGTAAAGCTTGACTGCTATTTTTTTCCTTTGAAAACCTGAAGCACTTCAGAAAGAAAGTTGCACCCCATCCATGTTCCTTGCTTGCCGGCTTGTGTGAGTTAACCTTTCTAGCTAATCTGAAATTACCATAATCTTCCTATTCAATCACTTGAACAACTCCATTTAGACTGTAAACTCACTCTTGATAAGGTGTTCAATCTCCCATATACTGTCTTTTTCTAAACTTTAAAGCTGCACAAATGTAAATGCCTCCTTTACTGGGGAAACAGGCAGCGGGTGGTAGTCTTTTTTGTTTCCCAAACAGCTGTAGTGCTCTTTCTTGGTTTTGGTGTTTAGATTCAAGAGCAGAATGGAGACCAAACTTTGGAGCATTGGGACTGTACTTGAATGCATGCATCTCACTTGGGTCCTGTCAGTGACAATGTAATCCAATGCAGGTTAGTTTCAAGAGTGTCTAAATTTCTGTTTGATGAGTTCTTGCTGCTATATTAAAGCACTTTACTTGCTCGGTATGTAACTTCTAAACCTCTGCATGAAGAGGGAATAGTTTCAGTTCTTCTTGGAGACACAGTGCCTGAGTAACCATTTGATATATGGTGATACAAGGAAATACTAGAAAAGAAATATTTGCAGTAAAACCATGGTATTGAATGGTGAAACATTTTGCTCTTAAATTGCTGCTTCCCTATCTTAGTATTAACATCTATGCTATTGATCTTGATTCCAGCCAGAACAATTTATTTGCTATGGAAACATAGTTCTCTAAGTTTGTTTATGCCTTCATCCTTCATATGATGAATTACTAAAGGATTGAAGAAATGGGGTTAGCAGTACACCAGGGGTAAAAATCATATTAACAAAATCCTAGAGAGATGCTAATGACTCTGAGTGGAAATATATCATTTACTTGGCAGTATGCAAGAGGTCACTTCAGAGTTCTTTGTCCTGTAGCAAAATAATGTTGAATATTAGGAATATACTAGATTATAATAATAATAATGGCCAACCTTCGCGAACGAAGATTTGGGAAGGGCTCTCCCCATGTGGGTTGTGCCCTTCGAGCCTGTGCACTGGATTTTTTAGGTGAGGCACAGTGTGCACAGAACTGGCCTCACCGTTTAAGTCCTAAGGTTCATTTGCCATGGCCGAGCAAGCTTGGACAGTGACAGTGAAGTCCCGGTACTGACCGGGGCTGACCCTGCTGAGCATCTGAGATCTGATGGGATGGGATGGCAGGGAGGCATTGAACTGCTGGGGACGGTCCCTACTGAGGCTCGAACTCGCGACCTTGGGATACAGAGACCAGAGTGCTCTCCATTACACCACGGGACCGCCCCTTACTAGATTCAGGTCTAACTATATAGTGAAGACTTTTTGGAAGAAGTTGTGCCTGTTTTGTACATAGTCATCATGACACTCTGTTGGTAGCTTGTTTCTATTTCAATTTGTGTGTAAATAGGAAAAGTATTCAGTATATTTTTAAATACATGATTATGGCCTCTTATCACCTAATATAGCATTCATTCTGTGAAGACTTCTTGCTTAGACATCCTATGTGACTTTCATACTCATATGAATAAGTTTTACTAGATAGCTATCTTACCCTTTTGATCTGTGCAAACACAAAATGCTTTCTGCCCCAAATAAACTAAGAAAAATTTCCTTGTTTAGGTAGAGATAGTGTTTCAGATAGCTTTACCTTGATAAGCGTGCAAGTGGAGGGCCAGCATCTCTGTTGATTCCTTCATTCTTTTGCCAAGATATGTGAAACCACCACAATTTATAGATAGAGTTAACAGACTGTCGATGCTGTGTCTAAACTCCCCTGCCTTTTACTGGTTTGTATTGAAGTAGTATGTGGTATCCATCAAGAATAATGGACTTTCAGTCTGTTGCATTCAGGTGGGTATCCTTTTTTGACTTCTGTATTTCAAAAGTGTCCTGTAGACTGGTATTGAAGTAGTGTAGTGCTTGGGCCATGTTCCTCATTTCCATTGTTCATAATATGTTGAAGCATCTTTGGTTATAATGAGTGAATTTTTATTGACAGTAGTATCCCAGCATTGATTTAGCAAAAAGTCTACCCCATCAAGGTATATTCAGTATTAACTGTAAATTATTATGTCTCAAACATGATTTTATACTCAGTACTTATGCAGTACAGTAAAACATTGAAATGGCTGTATTGTGCACAAGGATTGCTTGTAGCCTCTTTCCTGGACAGCATCTGGCTGGTTGTGTTAATGTTTCTATGGTTTTATATACAGGCTGTATTGGGGGTGTGTGGCAGGGTTTTGGTATTAAGGGGAGCTACAGGAGTAGCTTCTGTCAGAAGCTGCTGTGAGCTTCCTCTGTGTCTGACAGAGCCAAGGCCAAGTTCATCAACAATAGTGGCACCTCTGAGATAACAGATTGAAGAAGGGAAAAATAAAGCAAAAAACCCAGCAACTTCAGCTGGCGAGAAGAATGAGAATACATGAAAGGAACAGCTCTACAGACACCCAGGTCATTGAAGGATGGGGAGGAGGTGCTCCAGGCACTGAAGCAGAGATTCCTCTGAAGACCATGGTGAGGCAGGATGTGTCCCTGCAGCCCATGAAGTTCCATGGTAGAGCAGAAATCTACTTGCAGCCCATGGATGTCCTGACCCCAAAGCAGGTATGTGTCTGAAGGAGGCTGTGATGATATGGTAAATCCATGCTGAAACAGGTTTTCTGACAGGACTTTGGACCCTGTGGAGGACCCACACCAGTGCTTTCCGTTCCTTAAGGACTGCACCCCAAGAAAGGGACCTACATTGGAGCAGTTCATGAAGCCATGGGGAGAACTCACATTGAAGTTTGTGGAGGACTGTCTCCCAAGAGAGGAGCCCCATGCTGGAGTGGCAGAAATGTGAGGAGTCTGTCCTGTGAGAAGGAAGGAGCAGCAGAGACTATACTAAATGTGATAAAATTACTGCAATCCTTGTTCCCCACCCCTCTGTGCCACTGGGTGGAGAAAGCAGAGAACATTGTGAGTAAAGTTAAGCTCAAGAAGAAGGGAGGGGTGGGGGAAGTTGTCTTTAATACTTGGTTTGTATTTCTCATTATCCTACTCCAATTTGATTGTTAATAAACTAAACTAATTTCTCCAAGTCAAGTCTGTTTACCCATGACAGAAACTGGTGAGTGATCTCTGTCTGTATCTTGAACCATGATACTGTCATTGTATTTTATCTCCTCTGTCAAGCTGGGAAGGGGATTGATAGAGTGGCTTTGATGTACACCCAGTGTCCAGCTAGAGTCAACCCTCTACAAAGGCAAATTACTTTGCTTGAAAATTAGAGGATTTCTGTTTTCAACTGTACTTTGCCTCAAGATACCCAAAAATCACTGCCTTCCAGTATTTAGTAGTTTAAGGAGCCAGGAGTTTGTCAGATGGTCTGTTGGGATGCCATTTTTTTGATTGGGTTATTGTTTTCAGCACAATTAGATGAGACTTACTGTAGCTCAAATGGTTATGATGGAACTTGTTTATAATGGCACAAGTGTTGCAATATCTTCTGTAATTTTTGTGTTTCAGAAGGTAGAGAATAAACTGCATTGCACTGGGGTTTTTTTTTATTTAGAGAAGAAAATGTATTTTTGCTTGGTAGGCTTGGTAAACAAGTTTGAAGATATCTTACAGACATACCAGTTTATGGTCTTGTTCTTGACTGTTCATGAAGAATGTTAATCACAATTTTTTTTTTTTTTGTAAAAAATATGTATCTAGAAATCATACATGTTGCGTTTTTAAAATAGCACAACTTTCTGCTTTTAACCTGTAACCTCACTTAAAAATACACTGAAGTTAATCACTTTTAAAAAGGATTTGCAATGATCTGCAGCATGCCTTTACTTAGAACAAGACTTAACTTTGTAAATCTCCTGAAAAAAAGGTTACATTCTTAATTGTAAAAAAACAAAATACTAGAGCAAAATGGTGTACTATGGGGTTTAATAGGCTCTACAGCAAAAAGATCACACTACATTAACATAATGTATTTTAATTTTAATAATTTGCTTCTGTCCTTCAGGCTACAATCAGAATTTGTTTCTTTTTGCCAATATTTAGAATACTACTTCTTCTGTCTGTATCCCCATTTTGTAACAGTTCCAATAGCTAGAGTACTACAGTTGCCTCTAACTCCAAACTTCAGATAGGGTTTTCACACAATATCAAACCCAGGAAGCCATTCGTATTGACGTAGAAAGATATTCCTGTTATGAATCATCAAACATAAAATTAACAAAAGAATGGCAATGCCTCTGCACAGTTCTCTGAGCTAGTTAAATTTTCCTCTGCTGCCTGCTCTTGGGAGCTATGCTATGTTCCACCCAATATTTAAGTGGAGAGAGGATCAAAGTTGTGGCAGTCCCTAATTCATGGAACACCAGCCTAAAGTTAAGTATGTGCCCTGAGCAGTCTCATGGGACCTGATGTTACTGTGATACTTAAATGGGACTTGAAGAGCTGCTTGATATTTTACTGAATATTTTGGGTCTGTGTTTCTCCAAAATGAGACTGTGGTATAAGAATGTGATTTAAAAAGGTAAGTGGAGATAATAACACAGCTAGGGTTCATCATAGTCCTTTCTAGCACCATGTCAAATTCAGGGGAGGCTGGAATACTAGAAAAACCATGTCCTTGACAAGATCAAATGAGACATGGTACTATAAGATATTTTTGAAATGGCAGTGGACAGAAAGTCCCATGCTTAGGCAAAGACTATTTTCTGTAATGCAGCTGGCTGCAACTGTTTTTCCCCTACACCTTGTTTGTATTCCATCAGTTTACCTAAAAAAATATCTCATAGTCAATTTTCCCACTTTGCTCCCTAACATCAGGCTTAAGAGTTAACAGAAGAGCTGCTTGTGAATAGTTTCAGTCCACCTGTTTGTGGATGGCTTTGCTCAAATTCAGTTCCCTGGCTGTGGTAGTTGAGGCCTTAATTTTAGTAGACCTCAGTTTAGTAGGCCCAGATAGTCTTACATAGATTAGAGGGGACAAGCATCACCTGACTTAAGCAACCAAAGAGATATTTCATATTATCTGACATCACAGCAAGTATAAAAACAGGTGTAGGAGGGGCCTCATTGCCCTTCATGGCCGATGCTGAGTGAACATGTTATCACCATGCCAGTAGTGTTAAGCCTTGCCACCACTTCACAGCTGTTTGTTTAGGGAAGCAAACATTTTTTTTTTGTCGTTTGTTTTTAATCCTCTCTTGCTGGGTGTCCTTTGAGGGGAGTCTTTGGGGTGTTTTTGTGGACTGAGGTGTAGTGGGGGTCTGTGTTTCTTGGGTGACTCGTGTGCAGTTTACATTTGTATATATGTGTTGTAGTTTGGCTTTAGTTTTCTCTCTTCTGTATAAGTATAAAAACCTTGCCATTTTAAGTTCTACTTCCAGGGGTTTTTTTTTCCCCTCCCTTTCCCTTGGGGCTGTGGTGGCCTCTGACTCTGAGTGCTTGGCATTTTGCCAGCTCAACCTAACACACTGTTACCTTAGTGTCTGACTGTTCCTGATTGTGCACAGACTGCTCCTCCCAAGCTCTGTCACATACTGCAAGGTTTTCATTTTCTCAGGCATTGTCATTCTCCAGTCACAACTGCCCTTTTTTTCCTCACCCTTCACTCTTTTTACGATCCTTCACAGTTTGCTGTTCCTGAAATGCCAGTACACTGCTGTCTTCCCTCTGTTCACTGATTTCCCAATGACCTGTACCTTCCTTATATCATTCCCACCTACTTTCGGTTAAGACAGAAGAGAATAGTAGAAGTAAGAGTGCCCCTTTTTTGTTAAATGAATTAATTTCAGAATCTAAATTTTCCTAATATTGGATAAAAGAAATGAAAGAGTCTCCAAAATACACAAAGAAAATCAAAATCCATTTTATTTTCATCTCAACTTTGTTGCAGCCTCTGTTGCTACCTTTGTTGCTCGAAGATGCAGCATCTGTTCTTACAGAAGCCTCTGTCTGATTTTGACCCTAACTCTTTTTTTTCATGGAAAACTTCCCAGAATGGCAGAATGGATAATGTTGAAAGTGGCCTTTGAAGGTCATGTAGTCGTATATCCCTGCCAGAGCTTGGGCAGGTTGCTCATGGTCATGTCCAGTTTGATGAAAACTCCACAGTCTTGTTGGAAAAGCTGTTCCAGTGTTGGACCACCTTTACTGTAATTTAAAAATAAAATTAAATCTTATTTTTAAAGAGGAGTTTTCCATATTTAAGTTGTCACATTGATTCTAGTCCTGCCACTTGGCACCTCCAAGAAGAATCTGATTGTTTTTAGCCTACTCATCATCAATTTCTAACCGGTTTGCCACCCTACCACACTCCCAGACCACGTCTTAAGGGAAAAATTTTTTCCTGTCTTGTTCTGAAATCCTTGTGCCTTCTGTAAAATCTGAGGAGAGTTAATTCTGAACTGCAAGATTCCTGAGAGGGGTTTTAGTTCCTGTTCAGAGTTACTCTCTTTCTGCTCTTTCCAACAAGTACTGGTAGCTATAAAAACCTGCAAAATATTTAAGAGTAAAAGGATGTTTTACTCCAAGTCACTTGCATGTGCTACAGCAGTTGATGTGATGCTTTAAGGAAAAACAAAAAAGCTGATGTTTTGAATTATGTCTTGCAATAATAATGACCAGAATGCCACTTATCTATTGCTAATCAGTGCATGTTACCTTAGTATTTGTTTAGTGACATCTCATTGGGTTCCTAACAGATAATGCTCATTATATTGCCTTGTGTATTTATTCCATGTTTTCTAACGCCAGCTGCCTCTTCCATAACAATTTTCTCCCTTCAGGGGGTGTCTGTCAGATATAGTTCATGGCTGGAGACACTGGGCCAGTGAAACAGCTGATGTGACCTTGCAGACTCTTTGCCAGTTAGGAAACTAGCTTTTTTGAAATGCAGATTATTTTCTCTTTCCACACAAGCTGTCTTTGTCATTGCTCTTAGGTTATGGAATTCTAAATTAAATTCTTTCATAAACTTGCAGAGTGAAAAACTTGAGATCCTTTTTTTCCCTTACAAAGCATTGAGGTACATGTTTTTAATGCCATCCCTCTTGCAAACAAGAGGATGTAGGATTTTATGGTAAAAAATGCATTTTGAATGTCATATGTAGCAACTACCATTGAAGAGAACAAAGAATGAATGAAAGGCTCTGTAGGTTATATATTCTTCTGATTTCTGTCTTTCCTCCTTTACCACCCAAAAATGTTTACAGTATTTGCAGTCAAGTTTCAGTTACTTTTATGTTGTCTTTCACATAACTGTATTACAGGAGTTATATTTGTTGGGATGCTGCAAACCTGCAGTGGGATCAAAAAGGAAGTTTTCCTGCTAGAAAAACTTTCACAGGCGCCTCTTGCACCAATGTTTTATAGATACTTTTTCATAGTATTTTCTCTGTCCGGTAAGTATAGGAAAGGAAAGTGATTCAGAGGAAGAGATGGAAATCACAGATGATTTGAAGTGCTTTATCTGCATTCTGCATCACAAACTCAGTCCTGTAAATTCCAGCCCAGTCTCCAAGTTGGCATCAGCAGCCAGATGTTTGAACTCACCTCTGTCTCTGCTATTTTTTGTATGCCCTAATCAATATTTGATATCATAATTTTATGAAGAGAAGACCAACTGTTCAGTTTGAAAAGAAATAAATAAATTTGAAATGTTTACTTGGCTTCCAAGTGAGAAGTGTCCCAAAGTATCTTATTTAAAATGTATGCTGTTGGACATAATGCTGAAGGAAATGCCAAGATATGAAAGAATTCTCCACTTTGAAATTTATTAGTATATATCTGGCTGCCTGTCATCTTCATATAAATCAAGATCTGACATTTGTCTAAAATAAGCCTCTAGATGTAGCAACAACTGCATATTTTTTCCTCTTATTTTTTATCTGCTCATGCCCTCTGCAATTTGATAAACAGATTTTCATTGATTTTTTCATATATTTAAAAATAGATTGAGTAAATAATGAAGTATATTCAGTTTTATCAATAATTTTTCATCATTCAGTAAACAGTAAGAAACTGCAAATAGGTTAAGAGTTAGAAATAGGAGCTGTTGATAATAATGTAATCTGTGGACTATATCTGAAAAAGTCTGTGTATAAACAAAGGTGAAGTCAACTACCTGCTGAATTCAAAATCAGAAAATTAATGTTAGTTTCACCTGACCCTAGTGGAACTCTGTTCACTTTGGTAGTCACATGCTTCATATCAGGAATTAATTAGTTGCATTGGTTGAAAATAGAAAACAAGAATTTGTGCAATCTAGCTCTAAATCTAGGCTGCCCAGGCACTGCTGACTCATATTCCACTTGCCATCAACCAAGATCCGCAGGTTGTTTTCTGCAGCTTTGCTTGCCAGCATCTCGTTCCTGTCTATATGAACATCCATGGTTGCCCCATCCCAGGTGCAAAATCCGGTTCTTGTCTTTGTTCAGCTTCCTATGGCTGGTCATTGCCCATCTTTCCCGTGTGTCGAGGTGTCTGTGCAGGTCCTCCCTGCCTTCAAGGGAGTCAACAGCTCCTCCTAACTTAGTATCACTGGCAAACAAACTACTTTCTTTGAGAAGATCCTACAAGCTGCTCAGAGGCTCAGAAAGCAGTGTCATAGAATCATAGAAGTGCAGAATCAATTGGGTTGGAAAAGACCTCTGAGATCACCAAGTCCAACCCTTGGTCCAACTCCAGGCTGTTTACTGATCATGGCACTCAGTGCCACGTCCAATCTCAGTTTAAAAACCTCCAGGGATGGGGAATCCACCCCCTCTCCGGGCAGCCCCTTCCAAGGCCTGATTACTCTCTCTGGAAAGAATTTTTTTCTGATCTCCAACTTAAATTTCCCTTGGCAGAGCTTGAGCCTGTGCCCCCTTGTCCTGTTGCTGAGTGCCTGGGAGAAGAGACCAACCCCCACCTGGCTAGAACTTCCCTTCAGGTAGTCCTAGACAGGGATGAGGTCACCTCTGAGCCTCCTCTTCTCCAAGCTAAACAACTCCAGCTCGAAGCCAAACCTTTGTCCACAAAGGCACTTCACACCGGGTTTGTCTCCTTTAAGTGCAGCGGGCGGCCGCTGATCGTGTCCGAGCCCCGCAGCCCTGGCCGGCCCCGAGGGCCCTGCCCGAGCTCCCACGCGGGCCCCGGCTGAGCGGCGGGGGCGGTGCCGGGGGGTCTCCCGGCAACACGGGGGACGCGGCGGCCCCGACCGACGGCCATGGCCTCCAAGGGCAGCAAGAAGAAGGACCTCGCCAGCCGCACTAGCGCCGGGCAGTCGGGCGCCTCCGTCAAAGCGTGAGAGCCCCGGAGGGGCGGGCGGGCACGGGGGCGCTGGGAAACACACCGGGGTTCCCTCCCGCTCGGGGCGACTGCGGGCGCCCCTTTGGCCGGCTGGAAACTTTGCGCCGGGGTTTCTTTTCCTCGGGACCGGGAGACCGCTGATATGGGCCGGGCCGGGCCGGGCCGGGCCGGGCGGCTTCGTCCGTCCCCATGTCTGCGTGGCGGCCTTGTCGCCGTGGCAGCGGCAACACAGGTGGGCGCCCTTAGCCCTGTGCGGTGCCTGAGAAAGTCTACTTGCTAATGGGGCTGCTTAATTAAAACTGGTTTCAGAGGGCGGGGTGCGGTTTGGTTGTCCTTGCGTTTCGTTTTAATTTGATTGTTTGTGCAGCTGGAGGCCCCGCTCAGGTGCACGTTGTGCTCCGTCCCTCCTGCGACCTGCCGAGCCGGTGGGGTGCGTGTCTCGCAGCATCCCTGGTCGGGCAGCCAGGGAGCCTCGCACCTCCGGCACTGCAGGGAAAACGAAGCCTTCAGCTGGTGGTCAGGAGCCATCAGTAGTTCAATGTTCGCTGAAATGGTTTTAGGTTTAAAAGAACCTCGACTCAGGGCAATAATGTAGATCCATCAGGTTTCCATCAGGTAGAGGAACTAAACTAGCTGAAGGTTTGGGGACAAAATGATTAATGAGTCCTATGGCACATCAGTTTCACTTACAGAAGGGAAATTCCTTGTGTCTGGAAAGTTTGCTGTGTGTCGTAATTAATCTGAGGAAAGTAAGTATATTTTTAAAAAGCATTCTTCCTATTAATTTCTTAATTACTTCTCTGGAAGTAGCATCTCTTGAGTTATTTTTAAGTGATTCACTGATTGCTGGGTCTTTAGTGTGAATTTGTGTATTTCTTCCTGCAAAGACAAATAAATAAATACAAAGCATTGACTTTCTTTCACCGTTGCTATTTTGGTTTGCGAGTTCTATTTCTGTATTTTAAGCAGCTTTCTCATCCTAAATTATGTAAGCCTGAATGCATGGTGCTGTCAGGATTCAAATGAAAAAGGTATCTGATGTATGTGCTCACGCCCTTCTTTTCTTCTGCCATATGTGAAGGTTTCAGTTGTACAGCTTACTTCTCTCTTGAAATCAATCCCATATGCCCCTTTGTTAATATTTTGTTTCTAAGTACCCAGCCTTTGCTACACAGTAGTTTCTTATTTCATATTTTCATATTTCTGTTTTGTATTTCATGCTTTGATTCCCATTTTGATAACTTTTCTGTTGCTGCAGGCTGCCAGTACCGAATTCCACCCTTCTCCCCACTGCACCCTTTGCTTAGTAACTTCGTTGTTTTGGCCACAGCCATGCAGTGCCTCATATTTATTGGTTCAAACAGTTTATCAAATTTTTTCTGGTGATATCTAAGCTATCAGGAACACTTTTATTTTTTAGCACTGTTGGAGAAAAAGAAGGAAAATTATTTTACATATGGTGGAGTCACTTGAAGATGTCCTAGTGGTAGCTTAGTGACTTTGTTTCTTCTGTAGTCTAGTAACATGTTACTGTAACCTGATTGTGTGCAGAACTGTCATAACGCAGAATAAATAGCTTATATTTATGGGGCTTTTTTATTAGGCTTATAAATTCTGTTCTAACTGTAGTGTATCATTTCAGTTTATCTTGTGATAAACCTTTGCAATAGAGAGTGCCCCTGTTGTAAACAGGGGTAACTCTCAGCAGTAAGCATCTACATACTTTGGTGCTGCATGCATTTCCATATGTATTCTTACTGTCCTGAACAGTATTCAGGCATGTGGAGAGATAAGATGATTTAAAAAAAATAAGTTGTATCTTATAGTTTTCTTATTTTATGGAATGGCTCTTAGTGTACAGAACTACCTTTGTTTGTATTTGAATCAATATTTATATTATCAGAAATGCTTGCAGTGTAAAAGGGGAAAACAGGAAGGCTATGACACCAAAGGAAAAAAAAATCCAAAGTTACAGCAACTCTGATACTAATTTCCTGACTAACCTATCCCTACTTGTTTTTTTGTCATTCTGCAATGTTACTAAGTCCCTTTGGATGAATGGATGAAATTGGTTTAAGTCAATACATGTCTTTTCAAGTTCAGCAACTGACCTGATAAACCTTGATTAGGTTGTCAAGAAAGATTTTCCTTTCGCATCTGTTGAGCTGTAGATAATTAATTTAAGTCAATGAACTCACTGAACTTTTGTGCATATAATTTTTTGTCTTGAAACAAAAATTTTACAGAAATAGTAGCCACATTTTCTCATGAAACATAGAGAATGGTGCTATAAATAGTTGAAAATTTGGTTTCAGCTCTTGCTGTGCTTTTATGTTGTTTTACACTGTAAGTTGTGCTTTCTGAGTAGATTAAAGGCTCTGTTATACTACAGTATTTAGTCTCAGTAAGAACTTCAGCCTGGTGAAAACCCACATGAAATCTTAATACTCCCTAGTCAAAAATCTCTGTGAAAATCTGGTGTTTCTGAAAACAGTGAAAATTTTTGATAGTTGGGAACTGAACACAGTGGGACTAAAAGTTTACCCTTAAGAACACTTCTAACACCTTGAATAGCCTTTCTTCTTTCTTGCCCTTGTTTCTTACATGGATGGGAATTTATAAACCAAACCCAGTATCAGAAAGATACTTTAGCATTCTTTGTCTCTTTGAAATATATTTTTTTTCAGTTGTGCCAATGGTCTCCAAACCTTTTTGATTGTGCAATCCAATTAGTAAAAGGGTTTTGAGTGCAGCTTTCCAATATATGGATACTTTTTCCTTTATCAGTTATATACACACGCTATTCAAGTTCTAATATATTTTTTTCCTTGTGCACATTGGCTGCTTTGGAGACCTCTGCTATAAACTACAGAATTTCAGCAAAAAGAACAAGCCACTAGGCAGTTTAAAGTTTTGAACTACACTCTGCTAAAGTTTATAGGGTGCTTTTTGTTTGGATTAGGGTTATGGTCAAAATTTAAAACTACAGACGGTGATTTTTGCAAAATGGAGGCTGTATTTAATTTTTCAATTTTCCACATTGCTTCTAAACTGCTTTCCCCTTTGTCATAGGATTTGTGATGTCATAATGATGGGAATGCAATTGGTAGCAGACAGATCAAGATGTTATTTCTTTGTTTGGAAATGGAAAGATGCTGCATAATGAGGAATATCTGTATTATAATAAAGTTATTCTGTGTTTGCAGGCCTACGAGAACAAGATACAAATGTCATTTATTTACTGGAAAGTACAGTTCTGGCCCCAAATGCAGAGAACATTCAGTTTTATGATTTATGGCTAGGTCTGTGTCAATTTATCAAGAAAAATTAGAAGAGTATGGAGCTTTTTCTATAGGAGTCTGCCCTGGGACAAATGAATAGCAGTTATGCCCTTAATATTTATAATTGTTGAGAAAAAGTGCTGAGTGTGATGTTAATTGTTCTTTGTAATTTCGTGTTTCAGTCCTCATTTTGTTTGGTAATCCCTGTGTCAGACACACCTGTTTCACCAGGTGATGGTTTTCTCCTAATATTAGGAAATACTGTTTGTAATGATTGTAAATGTTTCATCAAAGGCAATTTACCAAGTCTTTTTTTAGTGGGTTGTGGAAATTAGAAATAAATCTTACACACACACTGTAAGGTTGCAGCTGTGTTCAGTGGATATATAACAATTACTTCTTAGATATCTGGATTTCAGTAAAGCTTTTGATACCATCTCCCACAGGATCCTTCTGAACAAAAATTTCCAGCAACACATCATATGATGAGCAATTGGCTCATGGGTTGAGCACAGAGGGTGAATGGGGTGACATCAGACTGGTGACCTGTCACTAGTGGGGTTCCACAGGGCTCCATCTTACACCCTGTGCTCTTCAACATCTTCATAAATGACTTGGGTACAGGACTCGAAGAAATACTAAGTAATTTTGCAGATGATGCAAAATTGGGAGAAGATACTGACTCCCTTGAAAGCAGAGAGGCCTCATACAGAGACCTTGACAAATTAGAGGGCTGGTCAATCACCAGCCATGTGAAGTTTAACAAAGACAAGTCCTGGGTTCTGCACCTGTGACGGGAGAACCCTGGATGTATGTACCTTGATATCCGTTTGTGTCCATTCTGTTACCAAGTTTATTCAGAACGTTTGTGAGACAGAGACAATTACTGTGCAAATTTTGTGTAAATCTGTGAGAACCTGGGTAATGTTACTATCCCTGTATTTGAAAGAGGAATGGATGCTTGCAGGCTGCCTGGGAAAATGTCTTGTAAGTTTAGTATTCTGATGCAATTGCACGATAGGTATTCCATGTTATATTTTAGAACAAAACTTGCAGTTGCAGTGATAAAAATATTAAAAATACTTTGTCTTCTGACTAATATTATTTTTCTGATAGTAAATGCTACTTGTTTTTATATGTCACTAATTATCAAAATCCTGAATAGAAATATCAATAATATTAAAAAATTAATTTTTAAAAAAATAATTTGTAAAAAAAAATCCAAAAAGCAATCGGTGCATACAAAAAAAAAAAAATTTCAGTGTTACAATTTCAACTCCTGTGGATAAAGGTAATGTAGAAGCCCTCTGAAAGTAAATGTAGAAATATCTGGGCAATTTATTTTGATCACCTTAAAATCCCTTTTTTAATTTTTAGTGAGATCAGGCTTCTTTTTTCCCTCTGTAAGTCCTTAGAACAGTCAGCACAGTATATCTGCACTGTGGAAAATCAATCAGGATTATTGGTGGATATATTGCATTGCTGAAATGGGACCTCAGAAGCATATGGAGGAGGCAGGAAAATTGCTTTGGACTTGCCTAGGTGGACTTCCTGTGAGTCTCTGCTGGATGCTCCATTGGGTCTCTCTTATTATTGCTTTCTAATTAGGTAGCAATTCCCTTCAGGAGCTAGGCAGTTGCTAGAGATGACAGACTGAAGAGCTGAAAAGAACTGCTGCCCTTATAGGTTTTCTTAATTGCACCATTAGAGGCTACTGAGAATCTGATCTTTCCCAGGTTTGAACAGCTGTGGTGAATAGGAATTGATGTCTTTGTCGGCACTGAAAGAGGGTCTGGCTAGTAAGAATGGATAATGAATTAAATGCTTTTTAAATTAATTTGATGAAGCTCTATGCCATCAAACCCAATATTCTGAATTAAATTTGAGCCATCATCATCTATCTCAATTAGGCTTTGGACTATTAGGGAAAAAAGTGAGGAGTTGACGGTCAGTGCCAAGAGAGGCAAGTGATTTCGGGGTAATTGGGGCACAGGCAGAGGTCATCGATATATAAAAGAGTAGGTCAGAGTAGTGCTGAAGTACTTTTTAGGAAGCACAGAAGTCGATGGCAAGTTGAATATGAGTCAGCAGTGCCCTGGCAGCCAGGAGGGCCCTCCGTGTCCTGGGGTCATCAGGCAAAGCATCACCAGACAGTCATGGGAAGGGATTGTCCTGCTCTGCTCTGCACTGGGGCAGCCTCATGTGGGTATTGTGCACAGTTTTGGGCACCACAATGTAAGAAAGATATTAAGCTCTTGGAGAGTGCCCAAAGGAGAGCAAGGAAGATGGTGAAGGGCCTTGAGGGGAAGTCGCATGAGGAGCAGCTGTGAGAGCACTTGGTCTGTTCAGCCTGGAGAAGAGGAGACTGAGGAGATACTTCATCACAGTCTACAACTTCCTTGTGAAGGGAAGAGGGGAACTGGCACTGATCTGTTCTCTGGAGTGACCAGTGACAGAATGTGAGAGAATGGCCTGAAGTTGTGTCAGGGGAGGTTTGGGTTGGATATTAGAAAAAGTTTCTTCACCCAGAGGGTGGTTGGGCACTTGAGCAGGCTCCCCGGGGAAGTGGTCACAGCACCAAGCCTGGCAGAGTTGAAGAAGCATTTGAATGATAACTCTTAGGCACATGGTGTGCCTCTTGGGGATGGTCCTGTGCGAGGCTCAGTGTTGGACTCGATGATCCTTGTGGGTCCTTTCCAACTCAGCATATTGTTTGATTCTGTGAAGAGCAGTATTTACTGCTGATGTATCCTTAGGGACCAGCAGAGACAGGCTGAGGTGTGGACTGGCTGGAAGAAGTGTTTTAAGTTTAGCTGTGTGCCTAGTTGATTGCAGTGAGTAACAGGTTGCTGCATTGCAGTTGTACAGTGGGTTGCTGCACCAAAGCCTAGGATTACCTAATGTTCATTATTAAGTTTAAAGGCTAGGACAGTAAGAATAGAAAAAATAGCGGCATTGTTAGTTCATACTTCAGTTCCTCTATACTTAGGGTAAGGAGTCAGCCACGGCTTGGATTGAGGTTTTATGAACTGCCAGCATATGTTCTTTAGGTAAGTATACTTAAGGTTTAGACTACAGCAGTGGTTTAGAAAAGAGACTGAACACATAAATTTTTTGATGTTTGGGGATTGGGCTGAAGTTTGTGAATTGCAAGAACTGATGACTTGTGGATAAGAGGGTGGTGGTTGAACTTGAGCTGCTTTTAATGTTGTGCTAGACTTTTCATGTTGATTAATGTCAGTTTTAATAGGCACTAAAATTTACATGGAAACATGGTACAAATCTGCAGAAAAGAAATCCACTGAAGATTCTATAAATACCTAGCAACCACATCCAGCTCGGGAAGTGCTTGAACTAAAAATGATTAGAGACTGTCAAAAGTATTTGCCAAATATACTACATGTGCCTTTATGCTTTTTGTAGGCTTTCAATTGCAAGTATTGTTTGGGACAAGATGTTGGGCTACAGTTCACCCATGCTCTCATTCAGTACTCCTGTTCTCTTGTTTGTGGTCCAAGAGGGTAGCCCAGTGGTACATCTTTGTCTTGCAACATATATTTTATTTGAGAGAAGGAGCTGCTGTATTATTTACTGTAAAAGCTAGTTAGATTTGTTTGTAGATGCTTATGCTTTTTTTGACTGCATGAGCTATAGTCAGAGATGAGTATGGCTCAGTGGTTATAATGAAGTTCTGCTAGAGACTTGGAACAGGGTTAACATTTTGGACAAAAGATATTGAGGATACTTGTCCTGATGTTTGCAATTTTTGGATTAGGTGTATCCATTTTATGGTTAATTCTGCCCCATTTTTTAGAATTGGGGCTGTCTAAAAATCCAAGTACCTTCAAGTGCTGTGTTTTAACCCCTTCTGGCAGCTCTGCCCCACACATCCCTGCACTTACTCCTCCCCAGCAGGATGGGGGACATAATCCGAGTAAAAATACAAAAACTTGTGGGTTCAGATAAAGACAGTTTAATAGGTAAAAAAAGGAAAGCAAAACAAGGAATTCATTCACTACCTCCCATGGGCAGGCAGGTGTTCAGCCACCCCCAGGAAAGCAGGGCTCCTTCACAGGTAATGGTGACTTGGGAAGACAAATGTCATCACTCCAAACATCTCTCCCTTCCTTCTTCTTCCACCAGCTGTTATTGCCGAGTGTGACACCGTATAGTAAAGAGTGTCTGTTTGATCAGTTGGGGTCATGTATCCGGGCTGTGTCCCCTCTGGTCCCTTCTTGTGCACCTCCAGCCCTTGCTGGCAAAGCAGAAAAGGCCTTGACTCTGTAGTCACTGCTCAGCAATAACTGAAACATCCCTGTGTTATCAACACTTTTCATCATAAATCTATAATATATCCTCCCTGTACAACCTGCTGTGAAGAAATTACCTCAGTCCTAGCCAAACCCAGTACAGCTACTCACTGGACTTTGCAAAGAAAAGAAGATTTATATGAAAAATTTTAAACCTGCACTGCATTCATAAGCTGCTTTACAGTTGTAACTGGTAACACATTACAAGATTTTTATACTCTTACTACAAAGCTGATTTTTTTATAACTCAGGAGGCTCTTCTGTCTCAAATATCTCAGTCCAGATCCTTTCTAACCAAAGCAGTTAAGGCTTCACAAGACTGGGAGCAAGCTGTAGTGTGTCTTTAGTAACCACACTTGAGTGGTTGTTAATTTCCAGTTCGCACCTACTGTCTTGATTAAGGTAAGAATGTTTTGAGATCACAGTCTGATTTAGCAATCTTTCAGTTCCAGTATTTCCAAAGATAAACAGAGTTATATTCATTTGAATGGCAGTCCAAAGCCTTTTTGAAGGGTTTATTGGCTGTTTGCATTACCTATATTTACAAGGTATTTCCTGTTCTCCCAAATAATTCAGGAGCAACATAAATTCCTAATGGCCCAGGATTCCAGGACATGCAGTTGCAGAACTAAAGAGATAAACACTGAGCAAATGCACATACATGCTTTCCACAGACATGGTAATGTTAGTGAATAAATGTGTCATGATCTTAGGTTCAATTTGGGTGAAACTCTTTGGTTCATAATTGTTCTTCAAAAGTTATTTATTGCATCATTCTCCATCTGCAAACTCTACTACTGTACTATTGTACTAATACCTAAACTCTAATCTAACTAAAGCTAGAGACATTCTTGAAGAGTTTACATTGTTCTTCCTTAGTATAAAAGACCTGCTTTTCATTTATTATTTTTTATTGTCTGTTTTGTAAGTAACTCGAATTTCCAAGGGCAGTAATTTTATTAGTCTCAAAAATAGAATTTTTAGTGCTAGCATATTCTGGCCAGAAAGATGAAGATCTTGCTTTCAGCACCTGTGCTTCATTCATTGAAATTTTTCAGTGTGTAAACACGGTATAACTTTAATTAACATAGTCAATCTGTTGGTACTTTTTTCCTCTTTTGGTCTATCTTCCACTTTCTTTTTTAATTTCATGCTTTGTGATGAGACAATGTTTTTTTTTACCAAGAAAATATGATAAAAGTATTTGAATAGCATATAAGACAATCAGTAAGTTTTTAATTTTTTAATGACAAGATTACATGTTAATTAGGAAATTATATATTCAAATTAATTTTTCTAGTTAATTCTAATTAAAGCAAAGAACCCCTGAGAGCTCAGCCTACTTGTTCTGTAGATTTCAAACTTCATGGACTCATGGGCATGAAAACATTAAGTAATATGCTAGTGACAGTATCACACTAAATGCTGTACTCCCCACTGGTCTTAGTTTTAGGTTTTTCTTTCCATGAAGTTCAAAGCACTGTCAGAGGATCTTGCAGGCAAACACTCCATGAGCCATTGGTTGGAGACTGTACAATCAGACTGTGCAAGAGAAGTCTAGACTTTTATGGCGATGTATAATGAACAGCTTAATAAAGAAAAGCAGCTTTCAACAGAACTACATAGCAGAAGATGTGCTGTCAAAAGAAAAGTAGTAATAATTGTGCTTTGAAGCTAGAGAGCATTCTTAAAATATCACATTAGAGACTCTGTTTGCCTTGGGTTATTCATCTACTTAAGCAGAATGGTCCTTACCTTCTTCCATGATCTCTATAATCACCACTGAAGAAATGGGATTTCCTGATTTTCTTACCAGTGCATGCAAAGCGCTTTTGAAATGAGTTGGCCTAAGTCCACAGAAGTGCTGGCATGCTCTACCATGCAGACACTTTTATTTCTTAGCTAATTGCTCGGGTGCCATACAGAAGGGACAAAGGTTTTTACATAAGCCAACAAGGAAGCGATGCCAAAGAAAGGAAAAAAGCATGATCTATATTCTTAAGATATACTTGAGTATCAAACTTTAGTGTCAAAAGAGATGCTGCAATCTTCTTAGTGTTCCTATAGCTGAATCCCAGGTCAACTCAGTTATTTTAGTAGGAAACCCTGAGAGAAACAAACTCACAGAAGTTACTGGTTCCATAACTTTTAAGGTGCTGTACAGTTACAGGGGGAAATATGACTACAGGTTCCCTCTTTAAATCGAATTATTTGGAAAGAGATCTTCATCTTCCCTGGAGGACAACCAGAACAAGTGGATGCTCCGTGCCATTACTGTTAGTGGGTTCTCACACAGAGCTTGGTGGAGTGGAATTAAGGTCTCCCAGGTGGTGTGTTTCTTTTCCTTTTTTTTGTCCAGAACTTGACAGAGTTATGTGCTACTTGAGACAGGCTATTCCAAAAGCTATGGAGCATTATTCTCATCTGAGTCGTGTCTGATGTTGTTATGGTTTCACCTAGATGGGCCTAAATGTGAGTTTTTTGAAGTTCAGCCTGGGCCTGGGGGCTGTCAGCTGATCTGGGCTGGGCTAAGCCGAC
>JAWWEV010000115.1:48899970-48923977 GCA_035583235.1 Hafferia zeledoni | reverse complement strand
TGTTTGTTGTGGATTCTTCTCTCTCTGCTCGGGTCTGGTTTTCTGGGGACTGAGTCTTTTAAGATACTTTGGGGTTAAACTAGTAGACTTTGTGTGTGTACTAAGTAGTAAGGAACTGTTCCTTGTTGCTCTTAATATGTGTGAGTATTTGTACTGTCTCTTAGTTGCCTTTTTATCCTGTTTGTAAAATATATGTAGTTTTAGTATGAAATGCAGTTTTAGAGTTGTTTTCTTTCCCTTTCCTTCCCCTCTCTCTTTTCCTCCCTTTCCTCGATGTTGGGGGGGGGGGAGGCTCTAACTCTCTGTCTTGGAGGGTTGGCAGTTTGCCAGCTCAAACCACGACAGATGTCAAAGCGTTCTGATGGCTAATTATGTGCTGAGAAGTCCAGTGTTTTATTGGTTGTAAATTTGCTCTGGTTTATGTTACATACATTGTTTTTCTCGTATCATGAGAATAGATAAATAATCGCTCTTATCTGTATTGCTCATTATTGTGTACCTTTGCTCTTTGTTATTCCTCCATCCTCTAAGCTGTTGCCTGTTGCTGATTTTTTTTTCCCCAAGTTATTTTTACATTGCCAGGGTAAGAGAACTAAATATACTATTTAATCTAAAGGACATAAAATTGATTGTGCTGAGTGGCATTGTACTAATTTCTTGTATTGGACACCCTGTTTTTAATGTGTCATAGTGTTTTATTTGTTTTCCTTGACTGTACTTGAACAGAGTTCATGATTGATCTGTCACAGTAACAGAAAGCACCAGATCTTGAAGTGTTATCATTAACTGAGAACAAATGACCCCTGGTCATTTTCTGCTAGTTGGAAGAACAGTACATTGATCAAACAGAAATTTGTTCTGCAAATTAGGTGTAGACATTGCTTGCTTTCAAATCTGTGACTGCAAGATGCAGTTCCAATCCCACGTTTTCTGTGGTAGTCTGTTCACTTGGTCTGACATGACCATCTTTTGAAACCAGTTAAAGGATTTGGGCCAGCTCACAACAGTCTTACCTGGAGCACTCAATTTTAGCTGGAATTCTTAATTATAAAGACCAAAAATCAGGCAATATTTATAGGTCAACAAATGTAATCAGGATGAGAACAAGGAAAAAAAAAAGTTTTAAAACCCACATGCTTCTAGAACACTATTTTCCATCAGTTTCTCTTTAAAGTATTGTTCAAGTCACACCACTATGTACAATTTGCACAAGGGATTTGACATGTAGGGATTTTCTCCCTGCTCCTAGAACCTGGAAAGCAAACCAAGAGGGGAAAAAACTCACTTTTAATTAATATGCTGACAAATAAAAAATAGGAAAATGCATGGACTTCTAGGTGACGATGCTAAATGTGAGGCTAGGTGACCATTGCTCTTTGCAAATGTGTTCGTAATAGGCTCATTCATGACAGGTTACTGAGGTCTATTAGTAGTCCATGTGACACCTACAAGGATGTCAGCTATGCTTAGAAATGAGAATATTACACTTCAAAATAGTGATCTAAATTACTGACCCTTTTAAACATAATATCCCTGTAAAGATTAATCAGTTGGTGTTCATCTTTTCTTCTATCCTCACTTTAATTTTCCACAGTTTGACCTTGCTTCACAGAGAAAGAACTCCATGCTTTTTGAGGAAGAGTCTCTACCCCAGTACACAAAAGTGAAATGACAATAAAATCTGTTGTTGTAGGCTCTACAAGAAACTATCATTGCAACATAAATGCTTTACAATGATTCATTCTGCTCATCGTACCTAAATTGCATCCATGGCTTGGGAGTCCCCAAACATGAGGGCTCTGAGCATTTAGATTAGTGTATTTTTCTTCTGCAGAGAATTCTTAAAGTTTTGGCTCCAGTGTCTAAGGTAAGATTAATTGTAAGTCACTATAAACAGCACATTCTTTTTTTTAGTTTTATTTTGTAATTGCTGCTGACTCTTCTAATAAGAAAAACTGTTTTGCCATAGTTCCTTATTAGATAGTCTGATTGTGACTCATTCTGCTCAGTCCTCTTCTGAAGAATGGCACAAGGTATGAAGAAAAAGAACAAATCATTTTGCCACAGAGTTAGTGATACTTGACCAAACTTTCTCATATCCTTTCCAGATTCTTATGAACTTCAGTGTTACCATGGTTTCCACTGTTGGTTTCTAAGACATTCAGGTGCTACTTTTTAAAAATCGTTTCAATGATTGGAGTTTAAAAAAAGTTTCTGCTATGAAGAAGGTCTCCAAAGCAGCCTTTTGTCTTTGAGTTCTGAAGGGACTACAGAAAAACTTAAGTAACTTCTCTACTGGGAAGGTTTGGAGGAAACCTTGAACCATCTGTTTATTCCTTGCCCTTTTTTCTAATATAAAAGCCTTTACTGAGGCCAAAGATTGCTTCTTATGACTGCTCAAACAATCCAAGGGAATGGACACTTTTTTCTTTTTTTTTTTTTTTTTTTTTTTTTTTTTACACTGCCTTTCTGAATTCTAGAAAAACTGCATAGTGTCACAAAATAGTGATCCAGAGTGAGTTGAATACTGGGAAAGGAAGGTGGAATCATCATGCTGTTCTGAAACGAAATACCAACTCTTCTGTAATTCTCTCGGGAAGACTCCCTTCAGTGTTGCTGCATTCCCTCAGTAAGGAGTGATCACAGATAATTTGCAGATGGATTTGCCTGTTTTGGGAAGACTGCTCCCTAGACTCCATTTACCATGTTGACACGATCTTGCTTATGTTTAACATGAGAGAGCACAATTCCAATACCTTGTGGGCTTGTTTCCTGTGACTCTGTTAAATCTGAAGTCTGCGAAAAAGTCGAGTTACAATCTGTCTCCAATTTTTGCCCTGTTGTTTTTGTCTATCCTGCCGTTCCCCATTTCCCCTGTTGGCACTATATCAAATATACCAGTATTCTTGGAGGAGCTGCTTAAAGGGTCAGAGGTGAATTAGTGGCAACTTCATGGTGTTTCTCTTGTTTGGCAATTTATTCTTCCTTTTTCTTCTTTAGGATTTAGCACAGGATTAAAAAAAAGTCTGCCAGTAAGTTGGTTTTTAAAATACTATTGCACAATGAAGCCATCCAACCTGAGCATAAAATAACAGTAATTTGCATTGGGCTTGTGTCTTACGGTTTGTTTCAAAGAATTCTCAGGGAGTTATATTATTCAATTCCTGGAATAAAGGAACTTCTTAATAGCCTTGCTCCAAATACAGTATTTTAATAAATTCAGCTTTTTTTTTTCATTTATTATTTATACTTGGAGACCAATTAAATTGCAGTTGTTTATGAATTTTTTCAAATTCTTTTTGAATCATTCATCTAGAGAGGCAGTAGCATTATGCTTCCCCAATTTAGTGTAGGAATCTCAGTCACAGGTCACATTGTTTCCATGTCTTCTGCATTGTTAGTGTTGAGTGTATTCTGTTATGTCAAAGTGTAGTGGAAAGTAATTTTCTATCTCTTAGTGTGGTAGTAAGTTAGGAAAGTCCATATCTCGTTGCTTTTCAATTTTTTTTTTTTTTCATTATTGTCCCAAAGCATTCAGAAATCTCATAGCAGGAAATGAGGAAGCGCTCTGAGTAACCTGGTCTAGTGGAAGGTGTCCCTGCCCATGGCAGGGGGTTGAAACCAGATAATCTTTAATGTCCCTTCCAAACCAAACTGTTCTCTGATTCTATGAATTATTGCAATTATGATTTAATTTTCTTTGGGAATGACTTTGAAGCGTCTTTATCATTATAATAAGTGAAAATTCCATGCTTGTCTATAAATATTGCAAAGTGCAAATGCAGACTTGGAGGTAGAAAAAAGATGCAAAAAATTAGAATTAGTCCTTGAATATTTAAATTCACTGCATAGACCATTCATATTTCATCTGAAGTGACATAAAAGTACAAAAAATTATAATTTTAGCTTACGATTTTTTTGCTATGTGTAAGAAGTGGTCAGGAGTTGTATCTAAATCATTGTTAAAAGGGGACAGGTTCCCCATATCACAAGGGTTGAACCTGTTGATATGGCTACAATTTCATTCTTTATTGCTCTTTATGCATGAAGTTAGTGCAGGTACAACAGATCTTTTGAAACAACTGGAACTGATAGAAACATTCCTAGTAATCCAAAGAAACTGAAAAACACTTCAAGGTTTTCAATTGCTTGTTAAATATTATTGAATATAGAATGAAGCCTCATTTGAGTCTTTGAGAAAACACTGGAGAAAGAATTATACTATTGATGAAAGATCAAACATAATAGAGTCAATTTACAGATGACTGAAGTGACAGAGATGAGAAAGTAAAGCAAGGTTTCACTCTATAAAATACATCTTCTTTCCAGTTAGAGAGCTACAAGCTATGTTTGGGTATTTTTTACATAGCAAAAGGCACAGATGGTACTGAATTTTCACAACTGCATTTCATTAAGAGTCACTGGTAGTGTGGATAAATGTAGCCAATGTCTAGACAGTGAGAAATCTTTATTTTTACCCGTGTTCTTGTCCTTAATATTGCTAACAACAAAACTATTATGGAATCACAGAAAATGTTAATTGAACAATGCCTCTGGGAGCCATCTAGTCAAACTCCTTACTCAAGCAGGTTCCTTACATCAGGTTCCTTAGGTCCTTGTCCATTTGAGTTTAAATTGTTCCCAAGCACTGATATTCCGAAGATCGAAATCCCAGATTTTAAGACGAGCATGTTGTTTGCCTTCTTCCAATCATCAGAAACGTCTCTCAGTTGCCGTGATATTTTGATTAGGATTGACAGGAGCCTTGGAGTGCTCTCCACTCCAGTCAGCTCCCTCAATACCTTTGCTCACATCCCAGCTAGCACCATGGAGCTCTGTTGTGTCCAGTTGCCTTAAATGCTGTCTAGCTGCCTTCCTCTGCTGTAGACAATGCTGTATAAGTAGACTCTTGGACTGGAAGACCTGAGAGCCAAATTCGCCAACAAAACCCAAGGCACAAAAAGGCATTGAGTGTCTTTGCCTTTCCCATGTTCTTTGTCACTGAGTTCCCCACCCCACTGAGCAGCAGACATGCACTTTCCTTGCTTAGACTTCCTTTTGCTGCCAATGTGCTTATAGAAGCTTTTCCTCTTGCCCTTAACATCCTTTGATGATTTCTACTCCAGCTGAGCTTTTGCTTTTGCAATTTCCTTGCCCTACACTTGAGCAATGTCTCTGTTCCCCCAAATGGCTTGTCCCTGCTTCCACCTTCTGGCAGATCGGGCTTAATCGTATTTTCAGATGTCACTTGCTACGCACCATTTTCCCTTGTCAGACTACTCATTTGTGTAGTCTGTGTGTGACTTTAGAATGTAGTCATAGAATCTGTTGCACTTATATAGGAGCAGTGAATTAATATTGTGTACAAGAACTGAAGAAGAGCATATGTGTATTATGACACTGAGATCATTTTGTCTGAAATGTCAAATGCTTTCTGCAATCAGATTGATGCTGCAAATCATAACCAGGGTTTTTTCCATGGAGTAACCAAAATTTCAAAAGAAAGCAATAATTCTAAAATTTAAATTGTGAGCATGGTTTTATATGATGTGACTGGTGGTGTGCGTTTGAGTATAAATATCCACATGATATGATATGCAATATATATCCAGGATGTAAAAAACTGTTGTTCTCAAGCATTAAAAAACCAAAACCTGAATCTTTTCCTTTGAAATCCCCAGAAGATAGCAGTTTATGAAGAAATTAAGCTTTAATATTTAAAAGAAATATTTTTTGGCACCAGTTTGTGAAGTTAGCTCTTCTGCTGTAGTCCAAAACACTGTTATCTTCCTGCTCTCTGGGACATATTTGTAGGAAAATTACGACCTTATTCTGTTTTTCCAGTGAGTCCAAGTCAGTAAGTTTTTCCATGTAATGTTTTGTTTAAACCCTTTTGCTCACTTTCTTGGTTCCAGGCTGCTTCTTGAGTCACTTTAGCTTCTTCCCTTTCTTGTTTTAAGTGGACAACGTCTAGTTTATTTTCAATGGGTTTTGGTGAATATAATTAAGATGTGACCTGCATGTACTTTGCCTGCCTTGGGATTTGGTGGTTAAGGAGGAAGGAGCTGCTGTATTCTCATTCTCACTAACTCAGATTTCAGCCCTTTGTATGCACTGAAAGAATGATGTGCACAGGTATTACTAGTGCTAGTTGGTAGCTCTGAACACACTGTGTGTTACTCTTGTGAAAATCCCCGCAGTCTCCGCAAACTTTTTTTCTGAGTTCTGAAACCCAAGAAGGTGGTAGTGAGAGTGCTGGTAGTGCAAGAGGCCTTGAGAATGAAACTACCTGGAGACAGAACTGGCTGCTCTAGCAGCAGATGCTGAGAAGTGAGTCTTTTTCCCCGGGATGTCTTTTATCCATGATAAGCTCCTTTTGGTTGGTTAAAGAAAACAAATCAGAAATAAAGAAAGCCTTCAGATTGGGCAAGTGAGTTGAACTGGATTGTTAATGCTAGGACTGGCACAGGAGGGGAAAGAAAACCATGTGTCTTGAAGCAGGGGAAAAGGAAGAGAGAGAAAACTAATCCTCAGACTGTGCTTTTGTACTTCAGCAGGATTCTTCAAATAAATGCATTTAAATATTTTCTTAATTTATACCTAATAACACCATCTGTCACTTCTATAGGCTTAGTGAATAAAAGTTATCTTAGTTACAAACATTAACGTTTCTAGTACAGTACATTAAAACCAGAATATTTTATATGATAAAAATTTTCCTGCTACCATTGTCTGATATACTGTTTGTTATTATTCATGCCACTGTGTGTTTCCCAGGGCACCTACATCTTCCCAGGTAGGTGCTTCAAATGAGAAGGGGAGATTTCCTATTTGGCCAGAATGGAACGATGCAGATATCAATGCAGAAAAATGGGATGCTGGAAAAGCTGGAAAAGGTCAAAGTCCAGTAAGTTGTGTGACACATATTATTTTTGTACTTGTATTTAGAAGGGTATTTATTGCAATTGCAAAATAATGTGTTACTGATAAATATATTAATTTTCAATCATATGTTTTCAGTATGTTTAAGTAATCCCTATTAAACTGCAGTGTAATAAACTAGAAGTATTGTTTATTTATTACTTTTTAAATGAATTGCTAACATACATGTGTGCACTAATGTGTGCACATAAATGGTTTAAAAAAAGCTTGTTGTAGATATGTTGGAGGAACTTACACAATGAAACAAATAAGAAAAAAATGTGGGGAAAATATTATTTGGGAGTCTTTGGGGGTTTCTTGGTGTTTATTCTTTTGGAATGTGTTTTCTTTTGCCTTTGTTTGATCAGTAAGTACTCAAAGGGTTACAGAGTTTCCTCCCCAGCAACTCTTCCTCGTGCTTGATCTGTAGAAGATAGAGTATATCAAGGACTGTGAAACACACACACATGTATAATATGCAAAAAAGCTATTTAAAATCCAGGCACAAATAAAAGGCATTAACCATGTAACTGATTAGTTTCTCAGTCAACATGACCTGAATCAGAGGCATATTCTCATCCTACATTGTGCTATTAAGTAAACAGATGTCATATATCATGATGCCTTCTGTGCACATGGAGGATGAGCATCACTTTAGAAATGCAGGTTTGAAAATCATAAATTTAATGGGCTAATTCATGATGCTGTATAATTATAGTTCTCTTTGATTTCTATAGCAGTGTTAAGTGCAGCAAACATGCTTTGTGTCTAAATACCACTTCAGATACTTACTTTCAGTATTCAATTAAGAAAGCTATAAAAATACATGAGTTAGAAAAATTACATAGAAACAACTTGGTAGAAGAGTACCTAACTTAAAAGCTTAAACTTTTATTTGGAGAGCTTTCTAAAAGGTGGAAAAATAAAAAATCATTTCACATAGACCTATTTAGACAGTGCAGGCCACATAAACTTTTCAGGACAATATAAGTGGCTTTTGTACTGAATCTTCATTTTGGGCTTTGGGCTCTTTTACTTCAGTTGTAGTTACTATTTCTTCCTTTTTATGCTATTTTGCTCCTTAAATGAATTATCGTGTGAACAATTTATTATTTTAGATCTCGTGGAAGATACATACTGTAATTTTAAAAAGTTCCATTTTTGTTCTTGCGTATTTTATGTAGCAATTCTTTGATGATCCTGAAGGAAAAATAAAGTTACCAGCATCCTTAAAGGTACATTCATGGAAACGTCCACAGGAGTTTTTAGTAAAACAGGTAAGAAACAAGCAAGGTCATGTTAAAAAGTGCTACTCGACTATCTTATCAAAAGTAGAGGGAAATCAGTAGAGGAAATGGATTCAACAGATAAAACCCGCTTGACCACACATGGTCATTCTGTCCAGGAGACCATTGTACAGCAAGGAGCCAGTGAACTGTGTAAGCACTGACCTGTGCGGTACACACAGCGTGGCCTTGAGGCTGCAAGCCCTGGGAACTGGAAAAGCTGACAGCTCACGGGCATGGAGCAGTGTGCAGGTAGCTCCTCCTTGCTACTGACAATTATACCACCTGCATCTCCTTTCCCTTATGTACCCACAGCAGCAACTTCTTATGTCAGCATCCTTTTCATTTTACAGGAGAAATGATGATTGGAAGTTTTTTTTCTTGTCATAGCTCAAATCTTAGCATAGCTCATCATACCGAAATGAGGTACCCTTCCTATGGATGGGATCAGCCCAGAATGCTGCACAGATGGATCACAGGCCTGCTTAATGCCACACAACTTGGGTTTCCAGTGTCTAAAAGGACAGAATGTTACACATACTAACCCCTTTCTTTAGAGTTAGCTCTAATAATTGCATTTTCAATGTTACTATACAGAACCTCAGTGCCTTTCGTAATGAGGTAAGAGCACCACGAAAGAGCACCTGCTGGTGCAAAACACCATGGTGGTGTATCCTCCCACGTCTGCTTTGCTTTTTGACTCCATGGTCACTTAGAAGACAACTGTCCTTTCTATTTTATTTTGTGTTTTTCTTTTCTCAATTAAAAATCAGGGTCATGGCAGAAAAATTTGTTTGTTCCAACTAATGCTGCCCTTGAGCAGGTATCTGAACCAAATATCTATCAGGAAAACATGAACCCACTTTACCAGAATGGTATTTTTTTTCACGGCAGCTGTTGTATTTCTCTGGGCTCCATAAAGTATGTGTCCATGTCTTCGGCTGTATTTGTCTGGAAGGTAAAAATAACGTTTTTAAATTATGCACAGGTTTATTCAGTTTGTTTTTAAAATTATTTGTGAAGAAAATAAGCAGCTTACCATTTCAAACTTTACTGTCCTCTAATGCTGTTACCAATCTTAAGCTTTAAAGTGTTTTGCTTCAGAAGAAATAGTGATATTTTAAAGCACTTGGACCATCCTTCCAGCATTTTCAGGCTTGTCAGTTTTCCTTTTGTCAGCTTGTCAATTCCATTTTTTATTAAATAGACTCTAAAGAGGTCCAAGTTTAATTTTTAATGGAGAAGGGAGAAGGGGGAGGTCAGAGGAGTAAGTGACAAGACCAAAAGATTGGATAGGAAATGCTGCCAAAATGCATGAAGTGAGTGCAGGTATCTGAAGGATGAGTGCGAGAGAGCTGGCAGCCCAGAAAGCCATGGAAACATGGATCTATATTAAAAGTAGCTTTTAAAATCTATCTTTAGAGCTCTATGAAGAAAGTATTTGTTTTCTTTAGTACCTGATTAAAATGTTGATGCTTCTATTGGTCCAATTAGTGTTTTGAATCAAGAAGCAATGATTACAAGAAATTTTATATTGTTGTTAAAAAATAATGTAAGTGTCAAACGATGAAAGGGTATTAAGAATGATACATGTTGCTACCTAATCAGTTAGTAACTATAAAAGAAAGTGTAAACAAGCCTGTGTAGTGTGATAAGCAAAGAATCAAGCAATGATCACCAATATGTGATGAGAGGCACAGGTGCATTTAGTTCAATAAACTACAATCCCAGTAACTTATTTCTAAACTGCTTACAAAAAGGAAATGGCTTGTATAAGCAGGTAATATTCATCAAAACTATGTTACAAAGTCAGTCACTGTTTATACTGACAATACCCCTATGTAACTGACCATGAGGAAATAAATCCATTTGAATCCTGGTGGGTGACTAAGGAAATCTCACTTTGAGACAGTGTTATGCTCATGATTGAAACGCAAACCTTCAAATATTCTTAACAAAATGAAGGAATCTCAATTTATTAAAGTGATTATTTCATTTGATGGTCTTTAAATCTCCTAGTAAAAATAATAATTATTTTTTAAGAATTCTGAACATTGACATTTTAAGAAACTTATAAAGAAATACCAAAACACCTACAAGTTTTGCAAACTGATGGCCTTTAGTTTGCAAACCTGTAATGAATGTTTGCCAAATGTCTAACATTTGCATGTCACTACAGTTAAATATTAATGCTCATTTAATTTTTTCCAGGTAATTTAGCTATGGACTTAACTAATTTACTTTCTCCTAGGTTCCTGTGATTGTCCAAAATGAAACCTCCTTTGACCTTATTTCAGCAAATGAGCATATATTTTGTAGTGAGGTAGGTAGAAATACATTAATGTCCCTTTAAAAAAAAATAATTCTTCCTATCTCTCTTTAACATTTTGAATTGCACTCCAGATTTCTACCATAAAGACATGAGTTGTTGCAAATCTTTTTAAGAGGAAAAAAGAATGATGGAAAAAAAGGACAAGAAGTAAGCTAGATTTTTATAAGTAGTGTTTGCCTTCTTTAGAATTTGCAAATTTAAATTGATGATGGTAAGATATTTTCAAAAGGTTTTTTTCTTTAAATATATATATAGTCTGTGAGCTACAGTAGTTGCTACTGAATAGTATTGTCTACAGGTGAGAGCAAATAAAGGCTGTATTAGAGAGGATTCATATTTTTCATCCAAACTTTCCTAAGTCTTAGTGTCCCTGCATGTATGTGCAAATGTCTGTCACCCAGCCAGTCTATTCCATCTCTCCAGAGTTGAATAAATATTTACTGAATTTCTACAGATCATGGGAAAATATAAAACAGGTAAAACCAAGGCATCTGAGTGCCTTACTGAGTGTAATATTACTTCATCATTTCTATTTCCTTCAATGCAAATTCAAAAGTCTGCACCAGAGATATATGGGAGGAAGCCGCCAGAAAACAGGTGATGTATATTTTGAGGTCCACAGAAACACTAATTAATTTTAGGGCAAGTTTCTTGTTATAAAAGTATATTTTCATTCTAGTTTGTACAAATCACTGTAACAGTTTGGTAATACTTGTGAAAGTATGGCATACATCAGAAATCTGCATGTTATAAGGACACATGCACTCAAGCATGATTAGTTAAAGTTTCTATTTTAAGTTTTAAAAATTATTAAACACTTTTAATAATTTAGGAGTTTTTTTTACTGAGTATAAATAATGAGCATGAAAGCCAATACTGATTTTTAGCAGCTGTCTTGCAATCAGCAATTAAACAAGTCAGTTCACAAGTCCTGCAACATAAATTTAAAATCATATTTCCTCATTTGTCATTGTTAAATGGTGAACAGCATAATTTCTATTTTGCTTTTACTTAGTTTCATGAAGTTTTGTGTTATTGTAGACATATATTGTAGTGATTTTAAGAGAAGTTGTACCAGTGAAATTAATTTTTCCATTAAGACATATCTATACTTTTATGTCAATCCCTTATTCACAACAGTATCTCTTTTATTCTTTGATCATTATGATAAAACTTTTTTTTTTTCCCTGGTTTTAGCTGATGAGATGGATTGTAAGTGAAATTTACGCTGTCTGGAGGATATATAATGAAAAATCCTTAACTAGTGAAATACCCACACTTTTTTGGAAACCATGGGAACACATTTATGCCTTATGTAAAGCTACCAGTGAACACATGCCACTGTACAATAAGTATGGAAAATATGTATTGAAACTTTATTGGATGGTGAGTAGTTTCCTCCAACGCTATATAAATATGATGCAGTGAGCACAGGAAATTTTAGTCATTAGTATATGGATATTTTATTTTTGAAAAGATATAGTGTTGACAAATTATTGATGTTTGTTAATAAAAATGCAATCTTACAGTTCATGTGTTTTTTGTACAACTTAGAACTTGGTAAAACAGAGTTAACACTTGAAAAGGTACTATTCTATTTTTGTAGTTTTGTAGGTTTGATGCAAATGTTCAGTAGAATCACACGTGGCTCCCCTCTGGTGCATTAGGATTAAGAATGTTTTTTATTATTGAAGTAACACAGTTGGCTGACTTTACAGAGCTATTTGCATCCGAGTGTATTTAAAGATGATAAAGACTTCCTGTGTGAGGACCATTTATTGAAGATATATTGGTAAAACTAAAACATCCCATGAGTTTCTAAAGATAACAGACAAAAACATCTTAAAACATTTTGAAGTCAACAGAGAACACTTAATTTCATATTGAACCTCATTTTCAGAAAGAAATAATCAGTGACACAGAAGTTGTCTATGTTGTTAGGGTTATTCTGGTTACATTTGTCTTTTGCAAACAGAGTAGATGACAAACACTAAGACCTATAACTGATCCTATTAAAATTCCAGTTGCTCAAACTTGGAAATATTTTTGATGCAGTCCATTTGAAACAGAAACTTGGAAGTGACTTTCCCTACAAGGGGAAGCACTTACCTGATTTACATTTCTGTGCTTTCCTCATCCCTTGCCACTGCCTCCACATATGAAATAATTTAAATTCACATAGGGAGTAAGAGTTGCATGAGCTTGAGAAGGTATAAATTCTGTTGCCAAAATTCCAAAGGAATTCCAGAGGACATTATTCTGTGTGTGAATTTAATGCTGCAGATGTTGTGTATTCATGTGGTAAAAGACTGCATTTTAAATCATGTACAAGAGTTACCAGGGTGTTTGCTTTTCTTTGCCACTTTTGTGTTTGTTTTGGTTTGGGCCTTTATGTTTATTCAATTTCTTTTCCTCTGGTTGTACAACTGTATTTCATAGAAAGAAAAGCAGGAAAGAAACAGAGTCAGATGTTGGAAGATTAAAGAAAATGTGCAAATGAGGAAAAACAAATATCAGTAGAGATAAAGGAGAAACAGATTTCACAGGAAAAAGTGGAAAATTAATTGGAAAGGGGGAGAAAGGTGGAAGAATAATGAACTGGATTCACTAAAATGCCGTATTGAGTCCTGAGGGAATTGTTGTCCATGAGATCAATCCTGTGGATAATAATTTTTCATATAATTGGTGCAATATATGTATTCTACCCCACATCCTACTTTCTCTTTGTGTTCCTGAGGTTTATTGAATTTGTTTCTGTAGTTACTCTTTTCTTGTTTTTTTCTATCCACAGACATGCCCCAAATATTTTTAAAATTATTTTTCTGTTGTCTTTTCATGTGCTTATCAATTTGCACTGCTGTCCATATTAAACTTCAGCAGTTACTGAATGAGTAGATGAATATGTATTCATTTCACTTACTAGGGCCTTTTCAAACTTGGAAAATATTAAATATTTTGTTTTGGTTGTCACAAAATAGTACTTTTCTTCTGAGAGTTACAGAGCTCATAATCAGCTGTCATTTCAGCTTGAATCCATAGCTGACTTACAAGCAGAGGACAGTAATTTTGCCCCCTCTGATAAAACACTGTGAACAATTTAGTGATTTGGTCATTCTTCATCATTTTGTGGGTGAGTTTGCAGAAGTATTTGCTATTGCCCCATTAATTGTCTTATTATGTCATCATCACCTAGGACAGAGACTCTTTTTGGAGAACAGTAGACAAGATTATTTTGTGGAATACTAGCTCAGTTTACTGATTAAATACTTGGTATTGAATATACTTCAGTACTTTGTCTTACCTGTTTGTTTCTTATCCTGGAAGTAGATTTTTTTTTTTTTTTTTTTTTAAGAATTGGATTATTTTCTGCTGTTTCATTTGGTGTTTTATCATATACTATATTAAAGCTTTCCAGGACACTAACTACTGCAGCCAACATCCTCAGGTAGTTTTTGGGAAGCAAGAGGAACTGCTTATATGACAAGTATTTTCCAGTCTGAAACCTTAAAGAGGCATTTACAAAGCTGGTATCTTAGTTAAGCCGTCTTTTAATAATTACTGTTTCTCGATCATATGTTACGGCAGATGAAGAAACAGCAATGAATGCATACACATAACGGACCAAACATAGGAGATGAAATATATTTGGAAATAGCTGCAATTAGGTTAATTGCTGAAATAAGTAAGTCAGAGCAGTAATAAAGTGCTATGAATCCTGTTTTCATGTTCCTCTGTATTATATGAGAACTTCTTTTAAAGCATTTGTAATGTAGATAAAATTACAGTAGAACTGGGTTCTTGAGAAAACATTAAAAGTTCTCTTATGTGCATGTTCATTTTCCAGCTCTTAAACTCAGGTTTTGGTCCTTTTTGCCCCACCCCCACATCATAGGGTTGCTGGAGAAAGATCATTGTGGATGACACTATGCCTTTCAGTGAAGAAGAGAATTTGTTATTACCAGCTACCGCCTGTCAAAATGAACTTTGGCCAATGTTGCTGTCCAAAGCTCTTATTAAGGTAGCAAATACTAGGTATGTTTGCTCATCTCATTTTCAGTGTGTTTTATGAAGTCACGTAGAATTTGCAAAAAACTGCTTTATTATCCATGGGAAATATATTTTGCTAAAAGTTTTGTAATGACAGTTGGACATTTCCAAAAGCTGACACTGTAAATCAGTAAAACAAAATCATCTGTAGCTACAGAAGGTGCAGTGTTTCCTATATAGATATGTTTGTAAATTTACATATAGAAAACTTGCAGGAGAAACTGGAGTACTCTCCTTATTTCCTTTATCTGTTTGACATTATTCCTAAAAGTTTCACATGTTGTTTTCAGCAAAATGGAAATGTCCATGAAGTCTTAATGAAGTCTTAATTGTTAGCCTTAATCAGTGCTGACTCAGCCACTGTTGAAAATCGAGTATTGTAAGCTACTTTTGATGCCTTTGCTGCAGTTCTGCTGTTACGGGCTGTACAGTGATCCACTGCCCTAGAACTGACCTGAAAAGTAGGAGGGGGCCTATGAGCAGCAATTGGCAATTATGGCCACAGGTTCCTGTGAGATAAGCAATGATCATCAAGTGTTTAAATGACTAAGCTTGAGAAAATAATTAAAAACACTGATCTGAGTAGTCAAGCTTTCCCATTCTGGTCATATCAAGTTATGTTTGTCAGAAGAGTCATCTAAAGTTTATCTACAGAGGCTAGGGAGTTGCTGGGAGCTCCCTGTTAGGATGAAAGTCTATTTGCAGGAGTGTGATTGAAATACTTCACCTGTCCAGAGCACAAGGATTAGTCATACAAGTGCTGGCATCTTTAGCTTTGAAGCTCTTAGGGAATCAGCAGGCAACTGCATCGGTTTGAAAGAGTGTGGCATGGCAGAGTGAAAATAGAGCCAACTTGTGCAGAATAACCTGGTAGTTAGAGAAGCTGCTTAGGAAATGAAAGTTGTAAAATCATAACCCCATTCTAGCACAAGGGATTTCAAACCAACAACTCCAACCCTGCAAAAGGAGGTTTTACTGTGTGCAAGTATACATAGTATGCTTGCTAGCAATTTTGAAAATGCCATTTTGAAAAAATGCCATTGTTCCAGAGGGAATGCTAAAATAGGCAAAGACATTGACTTTGTGGGCTAGTAGCAGTGGTTTGGTAAACTAAAATTGCAAGTAATGATTTGTTTTTCATCAAGGTATTCTATGTATGATCTTATTCCTATATAAAGAAATGTAGACTATAGAGTTTACTGTATTTGGCTTCATTATGTTTCTGTAAAATGTCTGCTTTTGTCTTGTAGTATACATGAAACTGGAAGAAGAGAGCTGGAGGAATTTACAGTTCTGCATACATTGACTGGATGGATACCAGAAGTTATTCCTCTTCAGTAAGTTCTTCTATTAAGAAACTTATATGATAGTTGTTTAATATTTAATTCTGTAAAGCATTATGAAGAATAAAGCTGAGCCCTAAAAGTCCTTCACCATCAATTTTAGCAAGTTTATTTTTTTAATTCTGGTAGTTGAGAAAGGTACTTTTGATGAATGCAGTTTTGTTGTGCTTTGTAGGTCATACAAAGTTGCTTGTAGGGCTGTTTACCATGATAAGCTGATGCCTACTCTTTATAATTTTTTTTTAACTTATACTAAACACTGTGATGAACACAAGGTTAGAGAAATCTAAGTTTCATTTAGTATGCAGTTACAAAATGTCTTCCAGTAATAGTAACTTTATATCTGAATGTACCATAGAGAGCGTATGTCATGAATTTGGAAGTAACCAATGTCAGCTAGAATGGTGTTCCCACCTTTTAAATTGGAACAGTTGATAGACTTTTATTTTTAACTGAAAACAGTATTTCCTACCTACAATAACATTTTTCTGTTTTCCTATCTGTTTTATGTCTTGTTTATATTTTTAAAGAACAGTCATTCTAATTTGCCAGCTTGACAGTCCTTTTACTAAATAAGTGACATGGATAGCTTTTTGAAGAGTTGGACTATCAATTGTGATATAGGGCTGCCTAAATGAAAATCCAACTTTCTTTTCTTATTGCAAATGTAATTATCCTTGACATACACATGTGTGTTTTCTTTTAAAGGCCTGAATACTTGGACAAAGTTTGGGACTTTTTGAAAGAAACTGTGCCAGAATTCAAGTTGCCAGAGGAGAAGACTCCAGAACTTGATATTACTCAGTCAGATACAAAACCTGAAGACACCAAAGACCCAAAGTCAACAAATGAAGTCTTACCTGAGAATAATCAGTCAGAATCACCTGAGAGAGTAGAGTCGCCTGATAACATTGGCAAAGGTCTGTAATTTTAAGTAATGTTATCTTTGTAGGCCAAGCATCAATAAGATTAGCACTATCTCTGGCTTTGAATTTGTGTATCTTTGATATGCTGCCACATGCAACTCTGTGGGTTTGTTAGTTTCACTGAACATGTTGCAATAATGTAAATTCAAAATACTTTTGTTTTAGCTATAGATCTCATTAGAAGCAGCACTAGTCTTTTATGTAAATCGGTTCCATTTATGGAAGAGATTTTTTCAGCTCCATGTCACAGCCATTTCTCTAAAGGTTGGTTCCTTGCAGAGAGATAACAATCAGAGAGGTTATAGTTCCTCCAAAAGCAATACTGCTCTGACTATCAATAAATTATACATTTCATAATGGGTGTTGCAAAGTATGATTACCTACAGAGTTCTGACAAGTATGTTCTAATGTCTACCTGCATTTTTATTTATAGCAACTTTTCTGTTCAGGCTACTAGGTATAGATAATAATTTTCTTCCAGAGCTGCTAATCCTATTTACATTTAAATGAAAAAACTTAGATTTAGAAACTTATTTGTTCCAGTATATTATTCTTCGATGTTTATATTTGAGACTGAGTTTTCTTTGTTACTGATTTTAACTTGAAGGCATAGGTGCAATTTCACAATACTTCTTATGCCTTTGGAAGGTGCAAATCATATGCTTGAATTTCTATTTCTTCCTAAATTTTCAGAAAAAAGCCTGACTTCCTTCCTTCAAATCCCAAATACTATGTCTTAATGTCAAAAGTGTAAAAATGGTAGAAGTTTGCTGGCTGTGGTTATATTATCTCTTCTTAGGAGATTTTGCCATCAATTTACCCCACCCATCAATGTGGTAGATATTTCCGAGTTTGGAATTGACATTCCCAGGGATGCAGACACTGTGGAGAAGTCCAACAAGGCCAAGTGCCGGGTCCTGCACTTTGGTCACAACAACCCCATGCAGCACTACAGGCTGGGGACAGAGTGGCTGGAGAGCAGCCAGGCAGAAAGGGACCAGAGGGTACTAATTGACAGGAGGCTGAATATGAGCCAGCAGTGTGCCCAGGTGGCCAAGAAGGCCAGTGGGATCTTGGCCTGTTTCAGGAATAGTGTAGCCAGCAGGGCCAGGGAAGTGATCCTTCACCAGTACTCAGCACTGGTGAGGCTACACCTTGAGTATTGTGTTCAGTTCTGGGCCCCTCAGTTCAGGAAAAGCAACAAGTTTGGTGAAGGGACTTGAGCATAAGTCCTATGAGGAGAGGCTGAGAGAGCTTGGGTTGTTTAGTCTGGAGAAGAGGAGGTTCGGGGGTGACATCATCACTCTCTACAACTACCTGAAAGGATTTTGTAGCCAGGTGGGGATTGGTGTCTTCTCTCAGGCAACCAGCAGTAGAACAAGAGGGCACTACCAGGGGAGGTTTAGGTTGGATATTAGAATGAAATTTTTTACAGAGAGAGTAATCAGGCATTGGAATGGGTTGCCCAGAGAGGTGGTGGATTTGCCATCCGTGGAGATTTTTAAACTGAGATTGGATGTGGCACTGAGTGCCATGATCTAGTAATCACAGTGGTGTTGGATCAATCAATCTTTCAACCCAGTTTATTCTATGATTCTATGACTTGAGGGATCTGGTGAATGAGAGGGTGGGCATGAGTCAACAGTTTGTGTTTGCAGCCCAGAAAGCCAACCACATCCTGGACTACATCAAAAGCAATGTGGCCAGCAGGTTGAAGGAGATGGTTCTATCCTTCTACTCTGCCCTTGTGTGACCCCACATGGAGTAGTGCATCCAGTTCTGAGATTCCCAGCATAAGAAAAATGTGGACCTGTTGGAATGAGTCCAGAAGAAGGCCACTGAGATGATCAGTGGATTGGAGAGCCTTTCCTGTGAAGGCAGGATGAGATAGTGGGAGTTGTTCAGCATGGAGAAGAGAATGCTCCAGCGACACCTTTGATCATCCTCCAGTACCTGAAGGGAGCTTACAAGAGAGCTGAAGAGGAACTTTTTACAATGGCGTGTAGTGATTGGACAAGGAAGAATGGCTTTAAAAGGTTTAGATTGAATATTGGAGAGAATTTCTTTACTGGGATGGTGATGAGGCACTGAACAGATTGCCCAGAGAAGTTGTGGGTGCCCCATTCCTGGAAGTATTCCAGTCCAGGTTAGATGGGACTTTGAGCAACTTATTCTAGTGGAAGGTGCCCCTTCCCATGGCAGGGAGTTGGAAGTGGATGATCTTTAAGGTCCCTTCCAACCCAAACCGTTCTATAATTCTATGGCGTTTTTTCATTAGAGAACATTTTTCTGTTGTCTAAAATTTTACGGCTTGAAAGAATATTTTGAATGTGATAGACTTTCCTCTTCCATATCCATTGGGAATCTATGCCTCATCTATGTTAGATTTTTTGGAAAAATGCTGATATATGAGACCAAGGACATGAAAAAAAATATTTGGCACAGTGCCAGAAATTCAGAATTTCTAACACTGTAGTAAGGACATAAAAGTTGTGCATTAACTGAAAGATGGGGAGAAAGCCTTCCTGGCTCCTTCTCAGTAAATCTGCATTTACATCTTATTTTTATTTAATCTTTTGGGTTTTTTTTTTAAAATTAAATAACATAATTCTTTATTGTATCTCAACTCTTAAGACCTGGAAGAGTTTGCGGTTGATTGTTTTTGAAATTTATCTAAAATATTGTTAAAGCATTTACACATCTGAGACTTTATGACTGAAAGATTGTATCTGAAAAAGAAAAATACGTAATCTTTATTTTGCTTGATAGAAAAAGCAGAGCAGAGAAAATTAGGAAAGAGAAAAAGCAGAGCAGAGAAAGAAAAAAGCAAGGTAGCACGTCAGTCTTCACAAATGGGAAAAACCCCAGTCCTTCAGGCTTTGAGTGAAAGTAAGTCCTACTGTTTTGAAGCTAAAAGTACAGATAGGAGATATATGTAAAGAAAAGCCTTTGCTTTAATTTTGTTTTGAACATAATTGAGGGGAGGTTATATATACCTTTTTTTTTAATTAAAGTTCTTTGTATGTCATATTACCAACTGAAGTCACTTAAACCTATTGAAATGTATAACTTATATGAAGAATAGTATTAAAAGTATTAGAACATGGTGCTAATAATGCCAAGGTTTAGTCCCCGTAGAGGCCATTCGCTTAAGAGTTGGACTCAGTGATCCTTGTGGATCATGTTCTGTGACTGTGATTGCATGCTTTGTTCAAGTGGTAAGCTGTCTTACAGTTTTTCTGTATTTTTTTTTAAAAAAGCTTCCTCTTTAATTATGTATTTATTCACTTTCAGCTTTATACAGTGAACTGCAATTGGAAAAAGCAGGAATGCTTCTTTGTCAAAGGGGAGGGGAGCAGAAATGTTAATTAGACTTTGCTCCATGCTGGACATGGGGGTTTTGGGGTTTTTTTTTGGTTTGTTGTGGGGTTTTTTTGTTTGTTTGTTTTTTTACTTTATCCAGGAAATATATCTTTATTAGTTCAATTATTGTATTGATACATTCATAATAGCTTAAAAATTAAGTAAATTCTTGGTTTGTGCATTTATATTTATTATTTTTATAAAACTTAATAAAATAAATTTTAAACAATCCACAATTAAATACTAATTGGCCAACTAATCAGTCAATAAAGTAATTGGCCAGCTAATAATTGGCCAACTAATCAGTCAATAAAGATGTGTTTACTCACATAAAACATAGAAAATCTTCACAAGTGTACATTAGACTGATTTACTTTTGGCATGGCTCATATTTGCATACATGTGGCACTTCCATGTGACTAGCAGCAAAAAACATTTATTAACTGGAATAGTTTGTACTTGCAAATCAATAAGTGAGAATAGGTAGAATATCTTTCTTTGGGGAGTAACTACAAAGGAAAAATGTAAAACAAGAATGAAACTTAATACATAAATTGGATTCCTTGTTCTTGTTGTGAATCCTGATTAAAATTGGTGATTTAAATGATTTTAAATTATAACAAATCAGTATTGTTGTTTCTCATCAGCAAACATTTATTTGAATTCCTGCCTTACATACCACTAAATGAGTTAAACAGCAGTAATTTTTAAAATGTATTGCAGGTATGTAGTTTGTTTTAGTTGTAGTAGGTATGGAATAGAAAATTATGTGTTTCATATCACTATAAGGAACATGACTAACTAGTACTCCAGCACGTCATGTGGAAAAGAAAGCAAAGGTGGAACAGAAGGTTCCGAGTGCTGTATTTTAGATACTGTACAAAATTAGTGATAGAACATTAGAAACTGTCGGGCAGTGTTTCCATATGAAAAATGACATGATATTTAGATCTTTGTTCTGCCACTTTAAGCACAGTTTATGCTCTTTTCTGAAAGATTGTTAGTGGCCTGTGAAGATGTTATTTAGAAAAATTATTAATTCAGGGCTCAAGTATGGTGGTCAGAGAACTCTTTTATTCTTAAGTTTGAACCAGAAAAGCCTCTTGGAAAAGAGTAAGAGGTAAGTATATCTCTCTAATAACAAAGCAAATTTAAGATTATGAGACTGAAAGAAAAAAAACCAAAAAAGAACTGTGATTCGAAATACTACTGAATTACAATGCATTTTTGTTGTGAGATTGTAGCCAAAAGAAAAAAATCTTACAGGCTTTATGAGACACATGGTCTGCAGAGTGGCCCAGGACAGTAGAACCATTGTTGTGCATAAAACAACATCTGAAACTAGGTCTTGGTTCAGTGTCAGACTCCAGAGGCAGTAGTTGTAAAAAGCTCCTGAGTTGTTCTTGGGAATTTTGTAACAGTGACTTAATGCAGTAACATTTTTTTCTTTTTTCCTTGTAAGTGACTTGAAAAGTATTTCATTCCCAGCATGATAGAAGTGTTTATTTCCCTGCTGCAAGCTTTCACTCTCCCTATTGGGTGTGAGGACTTCAAGGGAATTTTTCTTCTTTGTGATAAATATGAACTACTTCTAAAAAGATATTAAACTACTCATGATATTGTTTATATTTTACTTTTAAAATGAAAAGCCTTCTGTATTCATTGCATTGTATATTCTTTACCTTATTCAGTTTCATACACATTGACATACCATTTACTTCTAAGTACTTGGAAACTTCTCTTACTTCTCTTACTTCTTTTGATTTTGAGTGTGTTATAATGTTGTGATGGGTTGGCACTGGCAGCTAAGCCCCAACCCAGCCACCTGCTCACTCCCAACAGTGGGATGGGAGAGAGAATTAGGACTGAACCTCTTGCCCACTTCCAGTGTACTCACTGGGGTAGTGGAGTGAGAAACAGAAGATTTAACACTGTGTGAGCTCTGCTCAGCCATAGCTGACATATTGATGTGTTGTCAATAGTGTTTTGATGACAGATCTAGAACAGAGCACCATATGGGCTGTTCTGATGAAAGTTAGCTCAATCCCAGCCAGATCCAATGCAGACACACAGTTCTGACTCACTTGCACACCCAGACCAATGCCTGCTGCACCCCACAAATACAGTATGAGTTGCAGGATCCTTGAAGTATTGAACTTGTTTCTCTATTCATTCAGTTGTGTGGATCGAGCAGAAGAACAAGCCCTTCATATGATCAGTATGATCAGTCAGGATTCTTCCTGAGAGCAACCAGCTCTTTGGTTTATCAGTCAGGCACTCCTTGGGAAGTTTGCACAGACTATTCCTGTGTGCCTCCTACTGGCGCGTTTTAGCGCACCGTCTGCACTTTTCCACTCATCAGCTTTTTCTTTTCAGTGACTAACCTTTCATACTTAGGGAGTCCCCTTGTTTCATAAACAGTTTTTATGATTATATGATGTGATACGCGCTTAGTCCCCTTTTTTCTATAAACAGTCACCACTTTGCTTTCTATTTAGGTTTCTAAAGTAATGACTTTCCTAATAGTTTCTGATCTGCTGGAAAGGGAATATTATTCTACTTGAGAGGGCAGTATCTAGGTATCTGGGAATTTGTTCTACAAACCAACTATGTATTTTGCTAATTCTCATTGTGCCTTGATACCAGTTTTGTAATTAGAGATACTAGTATTTTCTATGTCACAGAAGTATTGAGACATCATTATTATTGTGTGTAAAGGTAGATCTGTAATGATAATCATTAGAGTCAGTGAGATACATATCACATAACTGTAAAGTTCTTACAATTTTTCTTTTACCTATTCAGAAGAGTTTTCTCTTACAAGAGGGATTGATGCCTAATAGTCTCTTTTGTTTTTTTTTCAAATGCATATTATCATTTTGCAATATTTATGTCAATTCTGGAGAGCACATATGTTGTTTTTCTGAAGACTAAAAATATACCTTCCAATAGGCAAAGGTAATCCATAACTAATACAACAGCAGAAGTCAACAGGATTCATAATTTTTTAACAAAGCACCACAGAATTCTTATTTTCATGCTGATGGATATAAATAATAGACTTTGCTTAATCTACCTGTTTTGTTGTACTGTATAACAGTTTTCATCTAACAATACAATTTTTTTCAAGGCTATCAGTCTTCACTAGTTTCCCTGGATGCTGAATTCACACTAATCAGCAGTACACAAATAATTTGCATACATCCTCCACAATTTTTGTATGGTGAAAAAGGATCAAATAATATGTACAAAATCTTTCTAGTGTTGTAATAGTATTATTAAAGTGGATATGATGTGCCTGGCTAATAATTTGCATGCTCTAGCAGTTTCTTCATTGCTGTTTATTGTCTGCTCTGCAGACATTTTAGTTCCCAACCCATCTGGACTGAGTATGGCAGCTTTAGATTTCAGTTGGTATTTGATTAAATACTTTTATTTGGGAAATACTTCTCATAAGCAATGAGAATGGTATGCCTTGTGGCACATACTGTTCTGTAATGTGTAGCATCATAGCTGCTATTGCTGTGTTTGTAACAGATCAGATATGTCAGTAGGGAATGAAATTGAAGCTAAATTATAGTCTTGCTTTTGACTAATTTGAAACTTATAACTAACACAAGAGCTCTCCCCTCTCCCCCTTCCCAAACCTTCGCTTCCCTTCTCTCCCCTTCCCAAACCTTCGCTTCCCTTCTCTCCCCTTCCCAAACCTTCCCTTCCCTTCTCTCCCCTTCCCAAACCTTCCCTTCCCTTCTCTCCCCTTCCCAAACCTTCCCTTCCCTTCTCTCCCCT
>JAWWEV010000115.1:48844865-48898867 GCA_035583235.1 Hafferia zeledoni | reverse complement strand
CCCTTCCCTTCGCTCCCCTTCCCTGCCCCACCCCACCCTTCCCGTCCCTCCCCTCCCCGTCCCAAACCTTCCCTTCCCTTCTCTTCTCTTTCTTTTCTTTAGATGCAGATAGCTTTGTTTTATTTCATTTCACAGGAGATACCTATTCTTAGAGCAACTTCCAGTTGAATAGTTGCTAAACATAGGAAGCAATTATCCTATATTTGAGGTGAAGCTGAAGGGAACAATGACAGACCCAAATCATTTTACTGGAGTGTTAAATGAGGATAGGCTCATGGAATTGTTCAGTTTGGAAAAGACCTATAAGATCCCTGAGTCCAGCTGTTAACTTGTACTGCCAAACCCACCAGTAAACCATGTCCCAAAGTGACCATCTACACACCTTTTAAATACACCTTCAAGGACAGTGGCTCAACCACTTCCCTGAGCAGCCTGTCCCAATGATTAGCAACATGTTCTGTGAAGAAAATTTTTTTTCTGAAAAAAAATTCTTACAAAAAAACAGGTGTCACAATGTGTATAGTGAAATCCTGTCTTCACCTGTTTTCTTAGATGACTAAGGGAAAATAGAGAGAGATAAATATCCTTCTTTTTTTTTTTTTTTTTTTTAAATTGTCTTTCTGCTCAAACCAGAGACTTATATTTCAGGTATTATATGTTGGAAACTTAATTTTCCTTCAGTATAAATGAACTGACCGCCAGGCAGCCTTGGCTTCTCTTCATCATTCAGGTCTTCATGATGGCTTCTTTCACAGATAGGGGTATGAGATGATTGTGTGGTTGCCTAGTGCAACAGATTTCTAGGGGTAACAAAATAAATGTGCCTCTCCTTCTATGCCTTCCCTATAGCAGAATTACAGAAAAACACGCTTCTGTAAGGTGTGTGGGATAAGGGTATGGGGTCACCCCCTTGCACTTTCTGAAGCAGCCATCATTATCTCCATTTTTTCATGTCCTTGACAGAAGCAAGAGCAGTAGCCCTGGTTTACAGGCACTGTGTTTCTCAAACTACTAACCTCAATCTTCATACCCATTGGCAGGAGTGGCCAGAGCTCTGGCTTTGGATCCTTTTATTGGCAAGGTCAAATTTTGCCTTCACTGATGAGAAGCCTTTAACAAATACTGACCAATCAGGATGTTTTTACTTCCTCTACCCAGATGAAGTGTATTGTTGTTTTTATGCTGATATCTGCTCGTTTTAAAATTCAAAGAAAAACAAAAGAACAGCATTGAAAGCTACCTGACCTGTATTTCTAAGTCGTATTTTCTGTTGTTTGTCTATATAAAACAAATTAAATATGCAAAGGTTGTTGTTGATTTAAATAAGTAAGGATTAAAATGAGGTATTTCTCACATCCATGGCTTCTTTTCCCAGTACTTTACAATGAGACCTCTTCTTCTGAATGAAGTAACAGAGTCAAACAAAGAAAAGAACAGGGCAGAGAAAACAGAATAACATAGGGTGAGGTACAAGTACTTTTATTTACTGTTTATCTTATTCTAAAGCATTTTAATGTTTTTTGTGTACTAGAATCTCCTGTGCCAACCCAGCCAGAAATGGTCATGTATGCTGGCTGTATACCACTGCATTTGTTTGAAGAAGATATTTTTTCATTAAAGCAGATGGTAAGATTCTGTGTTCTTAGGACAGGAAAGCGTTCCTTATTTTATTATGAGAGTGTTTCATTTTGTGTCAGCTATGTTGTAACAAAAAGAATATAGTTAGCACAGTGAAACAGTCACTGGGTGATAACTGTCAGTTAAATTTATATTTTGGTACTTCCGTATTCTAAACATGCATTTTTCTGACAAAGTCTGCTCATTTTTTCCTGTTTTCCTCTGCTTTGCTCTGGATCCCAGAAGCTGAATCTCCTGGGAGAGACTAGATTTGGACTAGAAAATGCAACATGATGAGATACTTCTGAATGGAAAGTCTTAATTATTTTAAGGGATACTTATAAAACATGAATTTTAACTTTGTTTTTTAAGACTCCAGAAGTAATGACTTCTGTGATGTACATTTTCCAATACGATGTTTGTTGTTCTATAAGAAATATCATGTTTACATCTATTTCTATCATTACTGTTGTAGCTGGTGAAAGCAGCTGGAGAAATCACAACACTTCATGCAGCTGGAGTAAAAACAACACTTAAATTTCTACTCAGCCGCTCACACTCCTCAGAAGGCTATTTATAATGCCAGAGCAGGCTTTCTTGAGTTGATTATTAATTAGGTTTCCTCTTTTTTTGGACATTTAAATCGTATTTATCATAATTAGATCATTAAAATTTGAGCTGCCATGTCAGGAAATTGGTAGACTTTCACAGAATAAGAGATTTCCAGAAATGGTTTGCAGGTGTTGTGCTTTACTGCTCTTAATTCTTGAACTATTTTCTTTTTAAAAATTGTGCTATGTTTTATGCTATTTCAAAATTAGCTTTTATCTGTGATTTTATTTTAATTTGAGGTCTCAGTCAATACTATCTCTTTGCTAAAAATAAGTAAAACTAGTCATCAAAAAGCAAAGTGGAAACGGTGACATAGAGTTATATCTTTCCTTCCACCTAACACCTTGAGTATCATCCTGACTACATTCTATTGGGATGTAGAGATTACTGAAAAAGGGGCATGGCAGACCAAATAGCATGAGGCAGATGCATCTATATATCTAAACCAGTACTTTAGTAAGGACTGATAAAAAAATGGAAGTTGTCAGAAATTAAATATAGAAGTGTAGTGGATTCCTTAGGGATAACAAAAAGGCCATTTCCAACCTTTATTTGAGGGTTGAGACATACTACACTGATAGAAATAGAGTTTGGAAGAGTGGATTCAGAGTTGCTCCCTGAATTTGGAGAAACTTTTATCATTGACGGCAGCTGTGCCAGAAATTCCCTCCAGAATTTTTGCAGTACCCCTTTTAGCTTTGCTTTCTAGTGTGGGTGTCCTTGGATTGTTGTGGTTTGAATTTGTCTTAAATTGCTCAAACAAAATGAAAAAACACAATAATTGAGTCATACAAGTCTGTCATGTACTCAGGAACGAAGAAGTTCTCTTTTACAGCACCTAACTGGTCTTCTTCAAAATCCTTTCTAATCTTGGATATTTTAACTGGCATTTTTAGTTTAGTTCATTCCCCACTCTTCAAATGACTGTTCTGACTATCACAACTGCATTCTTCTCTGCAGAGTTTATAAATACAGAACCTGAGGAACATTTGACAATGAGTAGTAGCAGAGACTTGCTGATGAACATGTTAAAGAAATAAGTTACTGGTGATTTATTTTGTGTGTAAAAGAAGGTGTGTTTTTAAAATAAAAAGTATGTACAAATCTTGTAACAGAACTTTCAGTTGTTACAAATCTTAAATACTGGACCATTATTATTTTAATGGTAAGAGCACCACTCCATGTCCACATTTAGAACTGCTCTTAGGTCTGTTACTAAGGGCTTTGGTATGCAGGTCAACTGGAGTGTCTTTAACGTGTTTTATAAATAAGCCAACAGATATAAAGCTTAATTTTAATGATATGTTGGTTCAAAGAAACACTACATTATGGAATTTTCACAAGTTATCAAAAGGGCCACTTGATTTTAGAATTCTGCTACTTTATAAATTCAACGTGAACTTTTTCCCTCAGATAAAGTATTTTCAAATGTTTATTTAATGACAAATGTTGTCCCTGTTGCTTTTGTACATATTCATTCTCTTCACTTGTATGTTTTCTGTAGCAACTAAAAAATCCATTATGAAAAGTAAAATATGTGTAAGCATTTCTAAGTATACTTCTTCTACTGAATATCAAATTCTAATTAGAATGTTTTTGGATAGTCTGATCATTTCATTTGTTATTCAGGGTGTTGAATGCTTCTGTGTGCATACTGTTCTTTTTATTTAGGCAGATATGATGAGAAAGAAGATCTGACCCCAGGCAGATTATTTTTCCTTCTTTCATAGGCTGATTCTTCAGAGAAGATGAGGCAATATGGGCTTTCTCACATACACAGCCATCCTGTCCTCATCACCAGGACTAGGTCGTGTCCTCTGGTAGCACCACCGCAACCACCACCAGTTCCTAGTTGGAAGCTTATCCGTCCGAAAAAGAAAACTGTGGTGACATCCGAACCCCAAGGTTTGTCTACTAAAGCCTCCAAAATAAATTTGTAATTAAAATTACATTTTATTATTTAAGTTTATGATTATTATTTAGGTTTTGCCAATTTTGTATTATTTCTTTTTAAAAATATTTCTTAAATGCTTTGAGAAGTGTCTTAATTTATGTCAAAAAAAGACTTTAGTGGAGAAAATGGAGTGTTATGAAAGCAACACAGAAGCTCTCTGATGCAGAGTCACAAAAGATTCTGAACACCTTTAAAAAATTTAAAGTATGTGACTAGCCCTGCTGCGTCAACTCGCAGTTTTAGAGTAGTAAATTTTTTTGCTAGGGTTTGTCTATACTGAGTAATGGAATTAAATGCATGACATGCAGTGGAAGTGTTACAGGCATGCCAGTAAGAAACAGAGGGAATTAGCAAAGGGGAAAACTGCCGTAGTTGTTCTGAGCTACCCTAGATGACTTTACATGTAGGTTACGTACACATTTTAATACCTTACAGTCTGAGGATCAGAGTATTAAGCACTTATTTTTTTCATGGTATGTCACCTAGAGCCACCCTTGGTTCTTCTGTTCCATTCAAGTGCAAAATTATCATCATCATCATTATATAATAGTTAATAATATATAATAATAGATGATAATAATGTTATATATAAAATAATATATATAATATTTCTTGTTAATATGTATTTAGCAAGTTGCTTTTTTCCAGAGCCTGAGGTAGAAAAAACTGAAGAACATATTGAAATTGCTAGCCTATTTTTGAATTACAAATTGAATGCTATCAGAATACCAACAGACATGTAAGTATTGTAGTTTTAGCATTATCTTTGTATTGTTAGTCCATTTCACTGTGAAAGTACAGTGGCTGATCTTTACTTGTGTCACAGGTCTAAACTGCTCAGATTACGTCTGAATCACATCAGGGCAGAGCACTCTATTGCTGTCACGTGATTAATCAGCTATCAATGAACTGTACATTTAGGATCAATATCAGCAATAAAACAGCTAAAATAGTGTACTAGATGCTTACAAAATGTTAATAAACTTCTACAAACTTCTGAATACCTTTCTGTAGCTAATCCCAAGAATTTTCTAATTTGGCACACACAGGGCATACATATGCAATTATGTGCACCCTCCTGGCATGAGGGTTACAAGCACACCTTCTGTTTTGGGAGGCCTCCTTTTGGAGATGTAAATTGGAGTGCTCTAAGCTTTAACAACTGCTCCCTCCAATCTGCTAATATGCACACTGGTGAGAAAAATGCAAGAGGTGGACATGCACACCTAATGGGTGGGTCCCCACTTGTACAGACAGTCCTCTAGGCAGATGCACACTTCTCAGGGCTTCTGATATTGAAGGACAGGGAGCACTGTCAGGCAAAGGCACTTTGCCAGATTCTCTGCTTAGTGAACCCAGATATGTAGACCAGTCAGTACTTTCATGGGTACTCCATGTTTGTCATGGAACTGTTAATGTTTATTCATAAAAGAGACTTCTCTGGATTATAGTTGTTACAAGAAGCCTGAGATTGCAGGTGAGAAGCTCATGCTCAAAACACAACTTTGTATAAATGCCTCATGTTAAAGACTGTTTTGAAGTCCTATAAACCCTTGAAAATGAGAGTCTTTATAAAGGGTGTCTTAAAGAAGTTTCAGACATCTGTGTATATATGTCTTCTAATCAGTATTCAATATTCAACATAATACTTGCTCCCTGACAAGAAAAGAAAGATTACCATTATGTGTATCAGGGCCCTTTTTTTTATTTTCTATGACCCACTACATAATACATTTCTGTCAGGCTTCAGCTTACAATGTGAACATTCAGTAGACAAGTTCTAGAATTATTAATCCCATCTCTTTTATTCTGACTGAGTTCCTGTCATGAAGCATTGAATGAGTGAATAGAGTTACATCAGACTGGCGACCTGTCACTAGTGAGGTTCACAGGCCTCTGTCTTGGGCCCTGTTCTCACACAAAACTAGGAGGAGCTGTTGTCTCTCTCAGTGGCAGAGAGGTCCTGCAGAGAAACCTTGACAGGTTAGAGGACTGGCTAATCACCAGCCGTATGGAGTTCAACAAGGGAAAGTGCTGGATTCTGCACCTGGGATGGGGCAACCTTGGCTGTTCATACAGGCTGGGGAATGAGATGCTGGAAAGCAGTGCCATGGAAAGGGACCGGAGGGTCCTGGTCGAAGGCAAGTGGAATATGAGTCAGCAGTGCCCTGGCAGCCAGGCGGGCCAACCATGTCCTGGGGGGCATCAGGCAAAGCATTGCCAGCCAGTCAAGGAAGGGGATTGTCCTGCTCCACTCTGCACTGGGGTGGCCTCACCTTGAATATTGTGTGCAGTTTTGGGCACCACAATATATAAAATATATTAAGCTCTTGGAGAGAGTCCAAAGGAGGGCAACAAAAATGGTGAAGGGCCTTGAGTGGAAGCCGTATGAGGAGCAGCTGAGGTCACATGGTCTGTTCAGCCTGGAGAAGAGGAGACTGAAGGGAGACCTCATTGCCGTTACAACTTCCTTGTGAGGGGAAGAGGAGGGGCAGGCATTGATCTCTTCTCTGAAGTGACCCGTGACAGGACCAAGGGAATGGCCTGAAGTTGTGGCAGGGGAGGTTTAGGTTGGATATTAGAAGGAGGTTCTTCACCCATATGGTAGTTGGGTGCTGGACCTATGGCAGTGGTCACAGCACCAAGCCTGACAGTGTTGAAGAAGAGTTTGGATGATACTCACAGATACACCTATGCAGGGCTCAGTGTTGGACTCAAGGATCCTTATGGTTCCCTTCCAACTTAGCAATTCTGTGATTCTGTATCATATACAAAGTGTACACCAAAATGTTTGTCATTTTGTAGGCTATTTATTTTCTTGAGGCTGAGTCCAAAAAGAGGTGGTAAATTGTTGGAGGTGTGTTTATTTTTTAGGGTTAAGTACATCCCTAAATAAACTCACTAAATTTTATACACCACAGGTTCTGCATTTTGATCACTATAATTGGATGGAATGATAATGAACCAGTTAGATTTTTAAAATTTTTTTGAACAGCAGCATTTGCCCATGGAAGAAGTGAACTTGGAACATTCTGGGAATGTAATTGTTTTGCTGATGTAGTTGCCTTTTATTGGTTAGAAATACTAATTATGTACTGTTTGTTTTCAAAGAGTAGGAGTAAAAATACATAATAATGCTCTAAGCAATATCCATTAATAAGCTATCAGAAGATTGAGAGATTAATAAGTAACATGTTGAAGTATTTACATGTTAACATATTTTATATTGTTTTTTCATATTTGATAAATTCCTTCATGGTCAAATTACCCCATTTTGTGAAGGACAATTTATTTAGTGTGCTAAGTTTCCGTGACAATCAGCTACTGTAATCTTTTGTGATTCAATTAACAGGTAGTAGCTAAAAATATATAGCAGGTATTAGTGTGTCATTAAAGTAATATAGCTGTATAAACAAGATAAGGGACTTAGATACACAATTGGGACTGAAAGTTTTTAATCTCTTCCTTTTATTCTAATATGGTATTTTTAAACACTTAAAGGCAAGATAATTGTGACTGTTGCTGAAAAAGATCTTGATATTTCATTATCTCAGTCCTTAAGGGGGCTAGATAACACATGCTCAGATTTCAATTTTCTCTTTATTTTCATAATGTCACAGTTACACATTTAAGTCTAATTGGCATGTGTGCAGCATGGGTTTGGTCTTATTCTCTTAGTTCACTTTACAAGCAAGGACTTATTTCTATTTCCATCAGTTTTTACTTCCACCTTCAGTGAAGTCAGCAACAGATCTTTCTTTTACTACAACCAGAATAGGCCTGCACAGGTTTCCTTGGTTATCATGTGTCTCAGCTGTCTGGTAGCTATGGAGATACATTTTGAGGTAGTATTGTGACACAAAACATTTCTTTCTTTTTTTTTTTCTTTTTTTTTTTTGGCTATACTCCAAGTAGTAGTTTTTTCTTGTCTAGGGGCCATAGTAATTTATTCACTTCTGTCATTATCATCTTGTTTTTCCTGAACTGACTCGTCTTTTGCTTTTTTCAGGATTAGTTAAGAGGTCTTTCCAGTGCAGATATGTGTGTAGTGCCAAGCCAAGGACAAGGAATGTAGGAATATATAGATTCTGTGCTGCCCTGTGAAGCTCTCAAAATAAATGAGTCGCAAATTATTTTGACAAAATTCTGTTAAGACTAGTAGTTATGAAGACTTTAGTTTAAAAGAAAATATATGGATTAAAGTGTCTGAGTTTTCTTTTATTATTTAGCCACTTTCTAAAGTCTACCATCACAAAAGGATTTCATTCTGTATCCCGTCTTGCCTCTGTTACTGAAAGTGATGAAAATGGAAGTGACAGTAATCTGGATATGAATCAAAATGAGAGACACTCAAATGCCATTCGTTCTCAGGTAATAATATTCCTATTTTTTTCATTTGACCTAGTTTTATATTCTAAAGAATAGTAAAAGAAAAAAATAGAAAATATCTAATACACAAATACAGGTTGGTAAAGACGTTTCAGTAAGTTTTTTTTCCTTTGTTATTTAAGTAACTTCCTTACCCTTCCCACTTTAGAATTATATTGATGTGTATTGGATGGGAAATATTCCTTAATTATTTTTGCTTTAATCTTTTTTTTCTTTTTTAATGATTTATTGCTCAGATTCTGAAAGTTCTATGGCTAACACTATCAAATATTTAGGGTTTGCTCTTTAAAATCGTTTTGATGGGAGTATCTTAAAAATTAGTGAGGAGTCTTTTTAAATAAATGTTAGTTTATGGATAAATGTTATGATTAACTTATTTCAGCTACAGTGAGAGATATACCTAGGCATATGACTAGAAAAATGTAAACTTTATCAAAACATGCCTTAAAATGGCATCCTTACTTGAAGCTTAATGGAAAGACTTCTGGCTAGATCTAGAAAAAGGCTTCAATGCTGTTACATTTCAGAAGCTCTTGCTTTCTGAAGGAATCCTTGGCCGTGATTTAGACCCTGAGGCTTCCTGAGAGAATGACATTCCTCCAGAGAGGTTCACTAGATGCAGCAGTGACCACAAGTTTGCTCAAACTACCCAGGCAAATGCTAGTTACTAGGTAGAAGTCTCCACTGTAATTTTCCAAGATAGATAAGATGAAACTTACCTGAGTTCAGTAAAACATGGCTAGGATGATTTTGGGGCATTGTAATTACTGTGATTTTTTTTGTTGTTTTTTTTCTTGTTTTGTTTATAAATTGGAATGTGCATGTGCTACCAAATTGTGCTTTTAGGTAAAGCTGTAACAAAATGCTCCTAATATTTGAATCTTATATGCTTAACAGAGAAAAAATTTTACTTTCAAAGAGTCTCTGGACAATACTCTATTTCATGAAAATTATTTCGTATGGGGAAATAATTTGCAACATAGAGAAACAGAGACTTAAATATTCAAACAAGCAAACAGAGCTCCACTGAAGTTATTTTATTTGTTCAACACCTACAAATCAAACAATGTGACATTACCAGAATTTGTTCAATTTCATACTTACTGCAGCAAACACTGCTCAGAAGAACATTTGATACTTTCTCTTTTTGACTTTAAGGAAACTCAGGGAAAAAGCAGTCTAGCCAACATATAAGTGCTTTAAGTGATGTTATACTCAAAATGCAGATCTGACTCAATAATCCAATTATATTTTTGGGAAGGTGATCTTTCAATTTGTGAAGTTTGCTACAGTTCTTCCCTTTGTATTTATTTTCCTTCCCAAGTAAAGACTGAGTACTTCTTTTATATACGTTAAATTCAATGTCGTTTCAATACAGAAATATTACAATATAGAAAATAACCTATAAAATATATTTATCCATAGCGCTGTGTAAAAGAAAAACAGCAGCCACACAGTCCAGCAGTGAAGATGAGCTAATTGTTTTAAAGTCTCTACTGTCATTTTTTTGGGACAAACTGATAAATAGACTTGGGGATAACGTTTGTGCTATCTAGTTGATGTATAGTGACTGTCTGCAGGGTTACAAAATGTGTCTGAAGACCAAAGACTTACTATTCAGGATAGCGTGTCATGAGGTCCCTTCGTGAGCAAAGAAAGTGAAATTTCATTTGGTAAATTTTGAAATAAATGGGAAATAATTTGCTATATAACTTTTAGAGTGCCTGTTTGTATGTTTCCTCTGTAGAGTACCTCATTTTTATACTTCAGATCTGTATCTATATTTTGTGTCTGGAAAACGTATGTGTGCATATTGTTACTACATATTAATGATTTTAAATTAAGGCACTTCTGTAGTGAAGGAAAATACTTAGCAATAGAATATATATTTAGCTATTCAGTCTTTTGTGTGCATTTAAAAAGAAAGCTTCCGTAGTACTTCAATAGAACTTCACCTTTAAAAGTTTTTTTAATAGTAGCAGCTTGGAAAAAAGCAGCAAGGTGAAAAGAAGCTGTAAGTAGCATCTTATATAATAATTATTGCTTTCATTACTTCAGTCTCTAGGTATTCAAATCTAGATTTGTTTAGTTATGAATTAATAGACATTTGTGTGCTGGAAGCATAGAAGCAGTTTGGAATGTCACTTGGATTTCCCCCCCCGAGTCCAAGAGTGACGTAGAAAGCTGATCTATCATGGTAGGACATGCAGTCAAGGAGAGGCAAGGGCAAGTAAGAAATTACAAGAAAGAGAGACGTTGATAAAACTGGAATGGTTGGAAGAAGACATGAATATGATGTAAGCTGAGGGCAATCTTATTCAAGCACGCAATGTAAGAAGTCATGAGCAGCTAATTGACTTAAACTTGAACTTTACTTTTGCCTCAATTTAAATCTCAGCTGAAAAATGCTATGCCTATTAATAGCTGAAGTATGCAAGTGGAACTTCATCTGTAGAGACTGGAAAAGAAACAGGTTTTAACTTTTAGAAAAATCTTCTTTATTTCACGTATTAAATCTTTTCAGCAATAAAATTATGTGGATACCTCAAGGAGATGCATAACAGGAGAGCTTTCTTTCTGTAGTTATAAAACCTGAAAACAATATACATGTATACTTTTCTTAAAAACAAGTTAGTGATTAAAAAAGAGAGAGACACTTGATATCCCCAACTTACTAGATTATTGCTAATTTTTAGATTTTGTATTGTAGTGTACTGAGTGTGAATGAATTTGTCTCCATTTTAAACTGTGCAATTGCTATTCCAGAGACATCTGCTTCAAAACCTTTGATACAGATTTGGTAAATCTTTGGGATGCAGCATTTTTATGCTTTAAACTGACTGAAATTCAGTCAGCTGCTGTGCCAGATGCTCAGCAAGTTTAAATTGGCATATTTCAATTCATTCCAATGTAAACAGCGTGAAGTAACATTGCTGAATATCTGATTCACTGTTCCTAAGGTTGTCACAGAAACAGAGACTAGGGATGAATGAAAGATAAAATTTTAGAAGCTGGATGTACCTTCTTTGAAGAATATAAAGTTGAAAGACATGATATTATCCTTTATGTTCCCAAAGTACTCATGCCAAAAAATAGAAATGCTTTATTATTGATTTTTACAAACTCTATTTTCCCCTCGTGAATTTCCTATTCATTCTGATTTTACAGTTATGAAATATTTTTGTATTTGAATTCAGAAAAAAAAATCTTCTAAAATACTTGGGTTTGGTAGTTAAATTGATCTTGAATTACTGTTTGTAAGAAAATACATTTTGTTAATTTTTGTTTAAAAACTCCACAACATAGGACCAAATCATTTAATGGAGAGGTTCTCTTTTATTCTTGTTCAATAGGAAACTAAGTAATTTGTATGTGTAGAATGCTTGAAATACATGTGGAAGTATTTTGTGGCCGAAAAAACTCAAACCATCATCATATGTAAATTACACAGTGTCTTGCAGTTCTGTGCAACAGTAATTTTGTCAAATGCTTCTGAGAAATACATTATGTTGGAGTAGTGTTTCCTTGTAAATCTGCCATTCAAAAGCCTACTTGAATATTGTTCATTGTGATGAATTCTTCAATAGAAGTTATTCCAGTTCCATTGAGAAGAAAAATCTATGTGTTCTCTTTGAGGAAATGTTGAACAGTAACTAAGCAAGAAAATCTAATCCAAATATGTTTACCATTAGTATGTGCAATGGCTGTTAGATATTTTAATAGGCTGACCTGATTGCTGTATTCTTAAATCTTAAGCAGAACACTTTGACTTCTCTTTTTATCTTCTTGAGTGTCAACTTCTTCTAGAGCAAAAGTGTTACTCTCCACTCTCTCCCAGTGGCCATGGTTTTTCTTTAAAGATCATGTTTACATCATTTTTCTTACTTCAGTCCATCCTTTTATATATTCAAACTCAGTCTTACCTTCTGCTTTACTACTGATACCAGTGTATTTAGTTTGCATGAACATTACAGACGATTGTGTCATGAGAAGCTTTTTCTTCTTCTCATTCTGATCCTTCTTGTGATATATTTTATATGCCCAGCGAATTGGTATTGAGTCAACAGGAGTTCCAGGTAGAAAATAAAATAAAAAAATCTATTTTCTTTACAAATTTTATAGTTCTGAAAATTACATCAGCCTGCATAAAAATGAAAATTCCGTTTATTATTTTCAGGGGAAAAGTAAACATGAGATAGGAAGCTCATTAATTAGAAGAGAGACTTGAGAAGAGGGACACAAATTTAGACATTTGTGATACAGAGAGACTCTTTGATGAGCCCACAATTACCTACTTGCATATACATATTGGGCAGGAGGCTGAAAAACAGAAACAGGTCTTTGAAAGTAAAAAGATAGCTATAAATTTATGGATTATCTTTATTTTTACAATTATTCATTAAGGATTATACAACATAGTAGATAATAACTTAGATTTTTAAGTTAGCCGTAGAATTTTTCTCACAATTTGCATTCAGATTTTCCATTCATTGAAGAAGAACAATAAGTAATTCATCCAGAATCTGTGTGCATCCTGCCATATTTCACAGCTGGATCACAGTCTTTTTAAATTTCTTTCTTTTTCAGATACTGTCGCAGCAAGTCTAATCTTTCAGGCAATGTGTGTTCATTAAGGAGGAAATGCCTTTATTTTCTCTTTCAGTGCCAATGTCTTACTCACTGTAGATGAGTCAATAGTACATCAGAATAAGAAGTTTCTTGACACTCCAGTTGTCTCCAAATCAGTGAGGTTTAGGTAGACAAACAATCCTGAATCATTAGAAAAGCAGATAGCTTTTGACTATGTTGTTTGTGCTCCAACAACCGAGTAAATGAGCCTACAGGAGTCTCTACACAGCTGTGGTTAGATTGCTTTCACAGCTCAGATTGGCTCAAGGAACGTTACTAAGCATCCAAATTTCCCATTCTCTTTCTTTACTAGAAATTCTGTTCATGCAGTTTTTGACGCTTTCCTGCTGCCAGCTGTTAATACCCACATGGTAGTTGTATATTAAGCTATCACATGTCCCTATTAGAATCATGGATCATGTGTACTGTCCATGAACAGTATGTGGGGTGGAAAGCACTAGACTTGTGCCAGCGTTGGAGTCTCCTAGGCTTATACAGGATTTCCAGGATTTCTGAGAAGAAACTTGATAAATTTCACAACTGATATGTATCTTTGGTTAAATCCTGTGACTCCTACAAGAAATTTGGCAGTATTAGACTCTTGCAAGTTGTAGGCTCACATGCAGCAGTATGACAGTTCTGTGCATGTGTACTTCTGAAGTCACAGTTTAAAGAGAAGATAGGCCATGTGTTACTGGAGATTTTTTGAGACATGACTGTTGATGTTACATTACTTGTGATCACAGCTTGACTTATTTGGAATAATTGTATTTCCAGAATTCTGGAAATGGGAGCTGAAGTACATGGGCATTTGCAAGATTCTATAGTGTCCTTTTCAGAAAAATAAGAAACTAATCTAAAAAGGAACATGTAAAACATAATATGTTTTAATCACTAAATGCTTAATCCAGCTGGTAACAATTTCAGCAATATCTGTATTGTTCTCTTCTTTGCTCTTTATATTGATCTGTCCCCAGCTTCGACTCATGAACATTCTTTAAAAACCCTATAACAGATTTGGAATAGAATTTCCAATTCATGCTGTCACTGTAGAAAAATGAGACTTCCCAATCCTCTCAATAAAAAAATATTGCAGTTAAATTGTATGTATTAAATTATTTGGTATGTCCTATTTTGGCTTAAAGACTCCTAAATTTGTATTTTATTCCCTCACCTCTTTCCTTTAGTTAATTCAGAGGATATCAATCACCTAAAATTTTGATGGAGGGGAGATTCCTGAGCCTGTTTTGTACCCATGGAGATACTGTAAATGCTGCAGGAAGACTTTTACTGCAGCTAGAAAGTAAAGTAGAAAGCCATAACATTTTACTCCAAGGAAGCATTCAAAGGTCCCTTCATATTATGTATGCAGGGTAGTCTGTTACAGGAGGGTTGAGGCAGACCTGGATTTACAGCACAGTGACCTTGTGCAAGATACAGGTACAGTTGTGACCTGCCATCCAGTCTAACTCAGACTCTAAATTATGTCAATCTGCCCCTCAAAATGTATTTTTAGATTGTGGTGAGAAAGCATAAAAGTAGCTCCAAGTCAGCCCAGCTCCCACAACTCCTCTTTGAAATACAGAACACAAAGTCACTGTGTGTACCCAGCTGTTGGCCAGCTCAATGCTACCAGTTTCAGCACTAGCACCTTTGACACATGTAAAGATGTGGGGTGAAGGCTGACAAATCTAGTTATAGGGAGACCTGGGATGAAAAGAAGCTTGCAGATCTGTTTGCAATAGACTTTTTAGGCTTTAATATTTGTCTTTGCAAGGGCAACGCTAGTCCAGCTAACCATTAATAGTACTGTATTCAAATAGGAAATAAACTGGAGACTGTGAAATCTCTTTTTCTTGCTTTACCTCATTAGGAAAAAAAAAAAAGTGGAAGTGACTCTTTTTCAGTGTATGTCATATTGCAGGCTAGAGGGCAGTCAGAAGGAAGGATGATTAGGCACGCATTTTTAGATCAGATGTGTTAATCTCTCAAATAAAAGGACTCAATCTTTGCAAATTTAGTGAGTAGACTTTCTGAAAAGCTGGGTAACTTGATTTCAGCTTTAAGTATCAGCTGCTATTGCATTCATATTAGTTCAGCAGCTCTACCTTGGAGGGGGGATTGACCAGGATAAAGTTGTTTGCAAAAAACATTTAAAAATAGAAGGCTACTTTTATTTATGCAGTAATAGGAAACAAAAGATTCCATTGTAATCAAGCATGCTGTCGCTAATAGCAGGTGTGTACTGTCACTTGCACAGCAAGAAATGCTTGGTGGAAAAGGAGCCCTCCATATACTTTTCAAGAATGGAAATATAGAAAAAAACCCCAGAATTGGTTGTATAATAGGAGTCATTGGTTTTTAGAATAGAGCTTATTTTATTGTCAAAACCCAGTACAATGAAAGAACAGTTTTTAATAGCAAAGTGGCAGCTTTTATCTCAGCCTGAAGATCACATGTACTTCTCCAGAGAAACATCAATCTGTCTAATGGTGATACATATGTAGGTATTATGGTGAAATTTACCATTTTAATTTTTTGTTAAAAACCCAAGCCATAATGATAACTTGCTAGTTTGTTCCTCTATTTCTGGAATGACTGCCCAAAATCAAGTATTTTCTTTAACAAAATAGTGCAAGATCTTAATCACCATTGTTGTTTTTCTTTTTTATTTCTTCTTTATTTTTTTGCTTATTTTTTGGTTCTTGTTTTCACCATATAGGAGACCAGTCCCTTTTGCCAGAAAAATGCAGCGATACCCACTAAAGGTAAGTGTGTCTGTCAAGTTTATAGTCAAACTTCTGCCATTCTCATAGTGCTTGGCCTCCATGTTAATCTCATGTACATATATCAGCAGTTTTACTTATTTATGAGTGCTGGTAATAGGATGTATAATTACATAGAATTGAATCTTCAGTTTGATATTAAAAAAAAAAAAACCACCCTAATTTACAAGAATATTTTTTTAAAAAACCACTTGTCATAAGCTACTCTGCAGTAAAATATACTGGATTTTGCTCACCAAGCTCTTTTTTTAATCACCCAGAATTATACTTTTTTTTCCCCGTGAAAAATGGCAACCCCCCCCCCCAACAACTTTCATTTTAATAAACATTTTCTTTGAAATGTGTTTGAGATCAGTTTTGGAAGATAATTCAAAATTTTCTCCAAATGAATATTTCTTTGTTTAAGTGAATCTTTGAACGATTTGATCAGAAGTTTAAAAATAAGAGCCTTCTTTTTTAAAAAAGTAAGCAAAAAAGTAATCAGATTTGTTGGGTTCACAAATTTTTTGGGTCTTAAAACTGACTGCAAGGAAATATCTTTCCTTTTCACTTTCTGAAAGAGAATCTCAGAGCAGAAGAAGATGTGAAATATGTGACTAGTACTCATGCATGATTTACACCATGATTCTTACATGTGACACTCACCTTGGGTTTGGTTTTCAACTATTCAATCCACATAGAAGCCTATGCAGTGCACCTATGCTTTTTAAGCATTTTGAATGTTGATTCTCATGGATGGAAAAGGATTAAATGCCATTTTTAGAAACTTCTTTTATTTTTATTTTATTCTCTGTAAAATACCTATGATCCTCGCTTCCAGTAATTGAGAAATACGGGTAATATCCTCTCAATTAAAGCAGGTGCACAACTTCATAACTTCTACATTAAACGAACCCAGTAACTTCACCCAACAAATATAGGTATTTTCACAGATTGCAACATTACCTTCATTCTGGAAAAATGTGCAACCATCAACTATCTCTGGGAATCCCCCAAAAGGATGGGGGATAAGGTTATAAAGCGGGGGGAAGGAACAACCAAAAACCTGGATCATACTGCAAATATAATGAAGAGTGAGGATTTCTTTGTGATATTTCAGTATCTTGAATCAAATGTAAATCATACTTCTTCCAAACCTATACTAATAAATTTTCATAGTTTTAAGAACTGATAATGATTTCAGCTACTATTTTGCTTCCATATTTTTTTTAATGAATTCTTGTTTTTATTAATATCATCCTGGTAAAAAAGAATCAAACCAGAAGAATCTCATTGTTTCAGTTAATGAGCTGGAAATATAAATTTGGTTATTCTCTCACAGCTCAATGCCAAAAGCTAATAGAAACATGGTAGTTTGCAGTAGATGGCTCTTGAGGCCTGCCATGAGTATGTTGGGAAGTTTGAGTATTTTTGTAGTTGTCACAATTAAATCTTAATGGCCAGATTGCCACCTTTTCCACTCCAAACTGTGCACAAGAAATGCCCATTGAACAAAAAATCCCACAGTACAACCAAGGAAAAGGATGAAATGGACATATTTCCATCCTTTGACGTAGAATACTAATAATTCACATTACTACTATACCGAAATCTTTTGTACTCAGGTTCTTTTCACAATCTCCAGGCCATTTCAAGCTGTATGTTGTCATTTCTCTATGCAAAATCCCTTGATTCCAGCTTCAATTATGTTATGACTGCAACTTTGTTTTAGTTCAAAATGATTGATTATGAGTCTTTCAACTCCACAGAATATCTGATAGATATTCATGATAGAAATAATGAACCAAAACTGAGATAAAGAGATAAATCTTTAACAAAATATTTTATTTATGAGTATGGGGGCTTTATACACTTTGAAACATGGCTAAAAATTGGTCAATTTTCCAAAATAGGACCATGGGAATTCAGTAATTTCATCTCTTCAAAGTTTGATTTAAGTCATTAGGCAGTCAAAAATATGAATACTCTGTCAGAAAGGTTCTTGTGTTCACCTGAAGAGAATTTGAAATTTATTCCTGTTGGGGACAGTATTTTACAAGTACACTCACACATATAAATATAACCTTTCCTGCATAAGTGGTTGCTTTTCAATATGTCAAGCTTTTGGTTTAGGATTCTCTGTCCTTTTATATTGGTGTTTTTGTTTGGGTTTGTTTTTTGGTTTGGGGTTTTTTTTAAAGTTTAAAAAATTCTCATTAATCTACTTAGGCTGCTGAAGTCCATTGAAATTTCGTGTTATTGAGGTTCATGAAATGTAATGACATGTTGTTGTAAAAATATAGGGCATCACTTCCTCTGCTCCTCTTCAGACTAGAAAATCACGGGTTTGCAAATCTATCAGAACAAGAAATTTGTCCTAAAACATATAATTTCACTTAATTGTGCTTTGTTGAAGATGAAAACTCGTACAGTTGCACTTTTTCTGTCTCTGTTGTTACTGCTACATTGAAGTAGTTATTTTCTTTAGATAAAGTGCTTTTCTGTGATTTCCAATTGCTTTTGGTGCAGATACTGAATCTGTTGGAAGTTGTTTGTAGTATCACATTATTGTCATCATTATTTGCTATCTCATAGAAATCTTGCTCTTCCAGTATCTGTGCAAGAGACATAATCAAACTAAACTACAGGTTAAAAATGGCAAGACCAGAAAGTGAAATTTCAAATAAGCATGCTGGTAGTTGGTATGACATTACTGCACAGTGTATACAGGATATATTGAAGTAGTACACAGTAAGGTGGAAAATTTTTTTGATCATGTGGACAATACTTAAATTTTCCATGAAAGTAGGTAGAATTTTACATTCTGTTCAAGGGGACCTGAAGTTGATAGGTTGATTTCCTTCTGTTTTGCACTGGTATGTACCACTCTTTTCATAATGAAAATTAATTCGGATTGAGGCAGAACATCTAGGATTCTGCCTGGCTAAAATTATTTTGCCTTTCATCTATCCATTTGCCTGAGTTTGAATTTTTTTTTTTTTTTAATTGGCATTGGGCTAAATAATCTGTAGTTGGTTAGATCAAAGTGTTTCTTTGAAACACTTGCTAATCTTCAAACTCATAGTAGAAAAATCAACATTTAAATATTATCTAAAGTACCATTTTGTAGATTAGCGATTTCCTGTGCCATTATCTATGTGCTCTATTATGGAAATTAGCTACAATCTTCATATTGGGTTTGCTGTAATAAGCTCTTGCAATTTCTGCTGTAAGTGTGAAAGTTCTGGTTTTATACCTTTGTTGCAATAAGCCAGCCTGTCAATCCCTTCTAACTGAAACCTGAGACTAGGGACTTATTTCAATTTTGAACATGTTCTTTACAAGGTAGTATTTTCTTGTGTTTTTCATTTACTTGACTAGCAAACTTTTTGATTTGCTTACTACTGCCTTATTCAAAAGAGATGACTCATGATTACAAGGGCTAGATACAAAATGTTCAGATACTTAATAAATATAAGACCCAAATTCTGCAGTCAGTTTGATGAAGGGCTTCATTTCCATTTAAACATCTCAGTAAAGAGCCAGTGCTTGAAAAATGATGAGCACATACCAAAAGCAACCACAATGTTTCATGCTACACTGTCTAAAAAAGTGTTTTCTCAACTTTTTGAAGGCCATTATTCTTTGAAAAAATTTTGAGGGTTTCAAGCACTACAGTATTTTCTTACCATATAATTAGGGATTTATGTGATAAACTCTGCTAATCTGTGTTTCTTTGCTATTCTTTTATTATTTCCATTTTTGGATTGAGTATTCTAGTTTGTATGCTTCTGTGCTCTTAGTTATTGATCTGGTTTTATTTGTCTTATTTTTTTTTGTTACAGTGCATGTTTTGCTATTGCTTCTGTGCCTGGTTTATGCTTAGTTATCAAGTTCCTTGTTTTCTCTTAGACTTGACTGTAACATTTAACTTTGTTGCTTGAATTCTAAATAGCAGAACATTCTTGAATTCAAATGTGCTCTTCCCTTTCTGAAGTTCTTTAAATCTTTAACTTTGCAATAATCTCATATTATATCCTGTGCATTTGATTAGTATTTGCATTTGTTCAGGGAATTAATTATGGAATAATTTCAGACAATTATTTCCATTTGTCAGTTTTAAAATACTATTTTATACCGAACATTTCTTTAAATTGGCTTCAAATTTATTTATTATTTTACTCCATTAATCATATCTTCATTATATCACCCAATATTTGCATTTTCTTATAGGTTGAAATGGCACTACTTGAATAAAAGATAAACAATAGCAGTTTGATTTGCTTTTTTCTTGTATCAGGAAGCTCTGAACAGCACTGTCTTTGGACTGCATAGATCAAAAAGGATAAAATATGCTTTTGGATGACGTTTCCACAAGATTTTCACTACTTCGATGAGGAGGGGGGGAAACTTCAGTCATTTTGTTGACACTGTTCTTGCTTTCCTTTGGCTGCACTGAAAGAGCTGTTTTCCCTCTGGCCCCACTCTGCATGCATAATCAGCAGAAAGGTTTATCTGCTGACTTTATTAAAGTGAGGTATATTTTATTTGCAGTCTGCAGAGATCTACTGACCTATTGATCCTGAAGGAAGTCTTTTGATAGTAGTCTAGTAGTCATGTCCAGAATAAAGAGAAGTGACATTGAGCCACCGGGAGATGGCATTGGGCACAGTCCTGCTCTGCTGGTCCCTTCCTCATCCTTTCCGTGATACACCCATTTGTAAGCCAGGCTCTGTGGTTATTTTACTGGAAGCCTAACCCACATATGTAACACCCCAGTTTCAAAGCCTCATGCTTAACTTGGAAATATTACTTATATTTAAGACTTAAGTTTGCCCACCTTTTGAACTTTTGAAAAAATTTTAGTTCATTATTACCTTGAATTCACATTCACAGAAAATGGTGCCACACTTTCTCTAAGAGAATTTCTTTTATTTCAGTGAGAACACAAACATTTTGACAAAAGGTTCTACAAGAATAACATATAACCCAAGAAAACCATTACAGAAGAGCCAGCACACACCAACTCTATACAGCTTAGTGAAATACCATTTATCGATTTTAAGTTACCCACAAGAGAAAGAAAAGAGTAAAGGAAGAAAAGAGATTAAAAGAGTCTCTCACACCATGTTAACTTAAATTGAAAAAAAGCCTAGGCATTACAGCTTGCAGGTAGTTTTTCCATAGTTGAAGGAAGAGAGAAAAGCCTTTTCTGCCTTTCCTTATACTACATTTCTTTCAGTTCTTGAAAAATAGTTGCAAAATAATTTAAAGGGACACATTAGCCACACATTAGTTCTCTGTGTCTTGGTGATAATGAAATATTAAAAAACACATTTAAGTATAAATTATGTATCTATCTTACAACTTTCTCACTTTTTTTATATCTTATATGTTTGAATATTACCTCATCTCCTCAGCAAGAATTCTGAGTTAGTAGCTGTTTGTATTTCAGCTTTCAGTTCTTCTGTTCTCGGTTGTTCTGAGCTATTCTCAAAACTTCTTTTTGGGCCAGGTCAAACATTGTCCATAACTAATTGTGGGAATTTCACAGAGTAAATGCAGAGAAAATGACAATAAAATGCAACTGAAGAAGTTATTGAGTGACTACAAAATGTGTCTACATAATATTTCTGTGTTTGTATTTTGGTATGAATCTGACTTTAGTTCTGATTTTCCTACCATAAAGTTCATGTAATCTAGTTCAAATCTGTTTATGTTTAAAAGTGGTTAGACTGATTTGTGTGAGTAGCATCACTTGGGGTACTAAGTACCAGAGGCAGGATAGGTCTTTGTGTCCTTCACATTTCTGTATATTTTTTATTTTCTGTGGATTGTAACAGTTTTATGATACTGCCCTATCAGCCTTTCACTGAATAGGAGCTTTGAACAAGGGCATATATTTTTCTTTACATAGATGACTCTAGGTTTGCAGAATTCATACGTATGTGTACCTCAGAAACTCATATGAAAGGTGATCATTTATTGAAGCAGACTACTTAAGCACTTGCAGATGTAAATTCTGAATTTCAGTATAGAGTTGTTTCAGTCACCTTTTGAACTTTTCAGACTAGTGGGATAGTTTGAGATATATGAACAATTTCCTTGTATTTTTAGGAATATTTTTCAGTATAAGAATGATACTTCCTTAATGTGCATATTTTCACTGCATTGTGTGTCTTTTTATCTTTGCAGAATTACCTGAGAATAGCAGGTTTGATGCAAAAAAGGTGTCAGAAACAGCTCACACTGATGTGGAGAACCTGAGAGGGGATAAAGTAAAAGAAACAGAGTCAGAAAAGACTTCTGTTTCCAGGGAAACCTGGATTAGCTTTGAAGACTTCTGTATTTGTTTCCAGTAAGGAATAGAGGATTTCTGTTTTATTCCATAAAAGATACAGTATAACAATGGTAAAATTCGTAACACCACTATATAAAAATTCTGTCTTCTTAACAGGCCTTGGGTGTATCCTCCGGAGTACAATGGAGAACACAACCACCAGCTCCATAGAGCACATGTCAGATGCAGTGGGGGTGGAAGATTGTAGGTCATGGTCCATACCCAATCCAGCAGCCACTGGGCAGACACAGTCTGCATCAGAACAACACAATTCTAAACTAAAAATGTTCTTGAAATCTATTCCCCCTGCATAGCTTAGCTTGGTCAACTAGGTGCTTTCTTTCACTCCCTTTTCGACATTATAATTCCAAGGCATTTATACCTCTGCAAACATAAAGGCTGACGTACTTGTAGCATTATATTTTTAGTTTCTGTCTTTCAGATTTAAGAAGTCTGGCAAAAAATATATATATATACACTTTAGAGAATCTAAGCATGCTCAGGGGAGTAATTTTATCACAGAAAATTCACCCAGTTTTTTTCATTTGAATTTGTAACTGAGATTTTTTGTGAAGCTTTTCTTTACATAAATGGGAGTTTTCTTGAGCAAGTAGTAGAGTCTGCTCCCTCTCTAAAGGAGAGGAGAATGTGTAATTTTTATATTAGCCAGCAGTACAGGAACATTAGGAGTTAAAGATCATAGATCACTTTAGACCTTGCTAAGGTTTGTCTGTTACTTTTAGTTAGTCCCAGGTCCAGAAGGTTGGGCCTTCAGAAAAAAAGCATTACAGGCAATGTTATTTCCTTTCAAAGTCTTGCTCACAGTGTTATATAGACAGAATGTGAAATAAGAACTTTCTAACTTGTTAGCCAAATATTAAAATACTATTGACCTTTTATAGACCAATATTAATTAAGGTACAAAACATTTGTCAGTTTCTGGTTCTTATCTCTAAAAAGGTGAGAGTTTGTTTATTTTCAAAGTGAACTGAGAAAGTATCTGTTAACAAAATATCTTGATTTATCTTTGAAGAATTTATCCCTCGGAAGAAATTAGGCGTCTAAGATTTTCATTTTATCAGTCAGTTGAAAGTGTTTTTTTGTCTGACATGCCTGCATCTGAGATACCGTGAAAATAAGATGAATTCTCATAATTCATATCAACTTTGAGAAATGAGAAAAATTTTAGTCATTGTAGGAATTGATACATCAGCAATGGATCAGGATTCCTGTGATATTTCTGAGTAATCAAAACATTGGAGTTCATATCATGATTCCATTGTCAATTAAAGTCCTTGGTGAAATCAAGGTCAGCAAAAATTGTTGTCAGGAACTATGTAGCTTTCTGAAGGTGTGCAAACAGTGCTGAACTGAAAAAGCACATTAATAAATGATGTAAAATAATCCTTACAGTTATACTTTATTACAGTAATTTTTAAATGATCATGGAGATTTGAGAGTGATATTAGCATGTTACCATTTATAGATTCAAATTGAACAAATTAGTGCCCTGACCTCCAATGGAAAACTGTAGAAATGCAGCAAAGATAGAAATTAATGTCAGCTACTTTCTCTGGAGATGAATTGTATTCACCTTTTATGAAAGTAAAACGTATTGAACCATTTTTGAGAAATACCTGGGAGTCTGATTTATGAAGGTAAAATTAATATGCTGAAATATATAATTTGTACTGGTCATTTCCCTACATAATTGTATTTATATTCTCCCTAGGAACCTGTATGTTTTCCACAAGCCACATACATATGCTTACAATTATCAGAAGACAGATTTTAAGGTATATGACTATATTGTGTTTTTTTTTAATCTTTGTCGAAGTCTTACCTAAATAGGTAATACATATATCCTAAATTATATTGGTGGATCACACTGAATTTCTCTAAATGAAAAATAATAATGCATTAAGTTTACTGTAGTCAATACACAGACATGTTTGCTAGCAAATATCCAGAAGTATTTTGCTGTGTTTAAGGCAAGGAAAAAATGTGAAATACTAATGGACGAAAACAAAAAAATGGAGTATGTAAATAAGGAAAGTTGATAGTGAATCAGATCTCCCTCCTCTCTTTATTTTGATTTAAATCTATCTTATAACAATTTAGTGTCTAACTTGAATTTAATCATGATTCAGCTGCAGAACCTGCCCATTCATTCTCCTTCATCCCCCCCACCCCCGTCACACAAAGCCCAAATCATGAATCTTTTTAGCATAGCCCTCCATTTTCTCTTTAAATGCTAAGGCCTTTAGCTATTTACAGCAAGGATTAAAAATACCCTTTAATTACATTGAAATTACAAAATTTCTCTAAACCCGACATTAGTTCTTATTATCAGAATGTTATTCAACATGTTTGAATATCCTGTTGCAGCTCTAATTTTATAGTGTATCTGAAGGGTAATTGTAGAATACTGAAATGTAAACTCCTGATGTGAACTTTCTGTAATACCCTGTACTGAGAAGGTTAACTACATGGATTATGCTTCATAATTGTACTATATTTGCAATTTCCCACCTCTCCATAATCACGTCACAAGAAATGTTCCTAATGACTGCATGATATACTTTCACAAGCCATAATCAGCATTAAGACTATGTGCTGTTAGGCCAAAAAAAAAAAATAACCCTTTGCTTTAAAACCATTCTAATTTTTTACATGGATAGAGATGAGGTGTTTACACCATTAGGTAGATTCTGTGTCATGCTTTTAAAACATTTTCATGTTACAATAGGAAGGTAATAGTACTAGCATTCCAGGATCCAATACAAAAAAAAAAAAAAAAGGATTAATATGACTCAGGAAAATCCAGGAAGACATATATTTCAAAAAGTTCTGAAAAAAAGAAGCTCATTCACCTTCAGATTTTGAAGAATTTCTAGGAAGAGTAGAATCATTCTATAGTTTCTAAATTGGCATACGAATTATGTTGTAAAGTTGAGAGTGAAAAATATTGCCTCTGTACCGTTTTCCAGAAAAAAAAAAAAAGAACACATTATGAGAGAGAATCACGCATATCATTCATTGAAAGAGTACTTATTTCTTTCAAGCTCACGGTAATTAGTTTGAATCGTAAAACTGCAGCAGAAAACAAAATTTTTGATCTTCCATTGAATGTTGTTTGGCAAGTAGAATTACTATACTGAGGTACTTAGGAAGAATATAATATACAAGTAGATACATTCTCATTCAAGAAAATGTTCTGTTTCTTTTTATCTCTTAACTGAACATTATTGTACATGCAGCATTAGACTCTGGGTCTAAATGACATACCTGAAATTTGGAAGAAGTAGTGACAATTAACTACCTACTTCCCATTCCATAGTAAGGTCACCATATCTGAAATCTTAGTCATACCTTGTATAAGGGCAGTCAAACAGCATTCAGTGAAAATGAAAGATGAACAAGTGTCTGTTTTTCTATGCAGTTTACTGACAACCAAGTCATCTATTATTTGCTTGTGGACAGTCTGATGCCTATTGAAATCTTGGTTAGCTTTTCTGCATTAGTGCACTGCAATGACACTAGAGGTAAGGCCAGCACAGAAATGTGCACATTAATGTTGTGTTTTCCCATTCTTAAATATGTCTGTGCTGTTGTGTTTGGCGGTTGTGCAGTTGGGCACAATTTGAGAGTTAGCATTATGTAATCAAATTGATTGTAAGAAATGTGCTAATATTCAAGCAATACTTCATCATTATTTTATACTGATGATGGATATTTTTGTGAAAGGATCTCTCCCTTTAATGTTTATTACAATTTTCTGCAGGCAAGCTGGTGCATAGTAAGCTCTTAAATACATTTAAAGTTGGCTTCTTTCAAGATCCAACAACTTGGAAAATGCAAATAAAAATCACCTGTATTTCATTAAAAATATAGAATCGCATTCGGGAAATCTAAGTCATGCTATGATAGTTGGTTTAGGGTAACCATATATTTAAACACTGGATATGGATGTAATTTTAGTGCACCCAGAGTGGAGTAGAGAGAACCAAAAAAAAGCTTAAAAAGCAAAACTGACTATTCTGTTAAAATAATTAAACTGTAGGCTATAAATATAAATAAATATAAGCTTTTTGTGACTGTTTGCTTTCTATGCACCTGGACAGAATGGATTTTTATGGAGTTTTACAGCAGCCTGACATGCCTTGGAAGTTACCTGATGTACACATTCTTCTAACACATTCTTTTAAAAGTTATTTTATAGCAAATGGTACAAAAAAGCCATATTCTGTACCACCTATGCATTTTAAGTGGCTGGCCTTTTTCTCTGGGTTAGCAAAATGTAAATGCAGACTTCTATTATGTAGCTAAAGATTCTGTGTGTTTGTCTTAATTTTAGAGTTTTGGGGGTTGTGTTTTGTTTTGGTTTTTTTCTTGATTTAGGTACTAAAGAAGAATGTTCTAGTATTTCAAATGGTGTGCTGACAGTTGAACGTTTCTGTTGGAAATCTGTGGTTCCTGGAGAAGTTGTGTTAAAGATGCATACAGCTGCAACCAAAGCTACTATGTTAAATCTTCCTGTTGGGTATGTATGAGGCTTTGTTTCTGTCCTGACACTTTAGTTTTAAGGCTTGAGATGATAGTTTGCTTTACACAGTAAGAGTTTCTTTTCTAAAACATAAGTTTTTAGAATATCAAACTGGTTGATAGCTAGGATTTTGTAAGACTTCCAGATTGCTATGAATATACCAAAACCTTTATAAAGATTTTGAGTTCTTTACTCTTATTTAAGAGCATTTAATAAGAAAAATCACACTGAGACAATAAGAAATAAATTCCTACAAATTCCTACTTAAAAATGTTTCTAACTAGAATAATTTTTAAATGTTCCCTGGAGTAGAAAGAAAAATGTAAGAATTAGAATTTTTTAGTGGAACTGTAAAAGCGTGATGATACCATAGGAGGTTTCAATGCTTTTCTTGAAACAAGATTTATGAAACATGACAGGAGAAATTCTAAGGTTATCCATGAAGCCTTGCATGTCTTTCTTCCCATTCACATAGTGCTTAATATGATTTATTTCTCTTTGCATGTAACTCTAAATATTCAGTGTAGAGCATTTAGATTCAAAGCAAGAGCCCTTGTTTCTAAAAATGCTTGCAGGGAAACCAGGAAGATGACCTCTTCACGCCTTATCATAAGCATAAAGTTGCTGATTAATTCATTGAGGCCTTCTACTTTTCATAGAGAATCACCAGTTTTATCTCAGAGAGGAGACAAAATATATTTTTAAAATGTCGAGTAAGATTTCAAATAAATAGGCACAGAAGGAAAATACTACAATATTAATAGCATACTGAAATTAAATCAAAGATCTTTAATAGCGCTCTTTATTTGTTTTGAGTCAATAAAATTGGAATAGTTTATAGGCTAATTCTGCCTCCACATATGTTTTCCTAGTGTAGTTTCCAAAAGTTGCATATCTCTGTCCTGCAGGGAAGCCCAAAAATGTATATCCTTTTGCACCTGCAAATTTCAAAGCTAACAGAGATACAAGCAGCTCAAATTTATAAGCTTCCCCTCTTTCATTCTCTCTATTCCAGGCAGAGCCAGGAGGCTTTTAGTCAGATTTAATTTACAACAGGTGTGGGAGACAAATGGGCTTATAGATCCCTTCCACATTTCATTCCAATTGAGAAATGACTTGCTAAGCCAGGAAGGTACTCTCTTCCCACTGTGTGTTAGTGGCCAGGGGCATTTACATCTTACTTGAAAGGAGATGCAATTGAAAAAAATGCACGTGTGTGTGTGTGAATAACTGTGTGTGTGTGTAAGAATAACTCTCCTTCCTTACTCTCACTGCTGGATTCCTGGTTAACACTTTGACGCTATGGCCTGGGTGAGCTTCTCCAGCTAAATGCAATTCTGACAAAGACTTGAGACCATGGCACTTTGGTATCAGCCACATCCTCTATTATTTCAGTGGGACTGCAAGACAATGTTGACTGGAGAGAAAACCATGAAGCCCTTGTTTTGTATAACTTATCTAGGAATTATTTCTTTTATGAGTGGAATATGTTACAGGATACGACTGGGCAAACAAAAATGAGCTTAGTAAATCACAATAAGTCATAACTAAATTTCTGTTGTTAACCTCAGGAGGGTATGATTAGGGGGCTTGGCCTGAAGTTGCTCCATATAGTACTCACTCCATAGTGTTCATCAAGCCTGACACAGTTATGCTTTAGTTTTTCCTTGTTTTGGCAATGCAAACATGGGAATTATGATCTAAGTAATGCATGATCAGAACACTTGATGACTTCTCCAAGCTTTCTAGAGCAGATATGTTTTAAGTGTAGTTAAATATAATCCTGATGAAAAAAAAATTGGTTTATAGTTATATGAAATAGTGAGTCTACCTATTTTGCATAAGAAAATCAAAATAAAACCTATCCAAATAAAATAATAGTGACTTCTATGATTTCACCTACTCCCTACATTTGGAGGTTCTTGAAAAGAAAGGCTTTAAGGAATGTATGATTTTTAAGGACAAGGAAATCTAGAAAAGGATTTCAGTATTACCAAATGCAGAAAAGATTAAGAATTGCTGTAATTTAAAAAAAGATAATTTATTTTTTCTTGAATGTAGGCGACACATACTGCTCTTCACAGTAAGCTCTCCCATAGGACACCATATTCATCTGTGTACCATGGTGCCATGTGTCTTTGGAGAAGAGGATGCTGTGATGCCAGCTCTTAAGAATGTACGTTTAATAAAAACCAGTCAAATACTGTGATAACAGTATTTCACATTATGAATTAGTTTTAAAGTGAAGTAATATTGGCTTTTCATTTAGATTTATTGTATTTTATGGTTATTCTTATTATTATTACTATTATTATTACTATTATTATTATTATTGGTATTTAATTTCAGTATTAAATGACAAGGGCATAAAATAGATGTGTTTTACAGCACAAGAGGCACTGACATGGATATTGCAAAAATTCTCTTATGTGTAAGTTAGCATTGGGTAGTGTTGTGGGTTATATAGAACAGCATCATGAAATGTTAAAAATACTCTTGTTGAAATGCATGTGTCTGAGGTACTATATACCTCTCTTTTTGGGGCATGTGATAAAATACATGTAAAGATATTCATGAATATTCAAAAATACCTATCTATTAAAATAAATTGTCACATCAGTGAATTTAGTTTTGTCCCATGAGATCGTATATTACTCATTGGGTCCCAGAGCAGCTTTTATATCTAAAATGAGCAATTTAATCAAACAACTTTTCATAGCTGAGATAAAAGGCCCAGGGGAGCAATTACTACAGCTTTTTTTCTTCATTGTCTGCAACCAGACACGTATTACTGTCATCAGTATTTTCAAGATTTCTTTGGCAAGCAGTAAACCCATATATTTTTCATGGGCACTAAGGGGAGGGAATATAGTTTGTAGCAAACAGTTTTGCAAAAATGTTTTAAAAGGTGACTGTAACAACAAATTTACATAGCAGTGTAGATTCAGGATCCAAATAACTGGGCATTGAAGCAGATTGTGCAAATTCATTATCTTTATTGTAGCAAAGAAGTGTAAGAAGTTGGGCCATTAAAAGTATATTGTGGCTCTACTATTCCCTTGCCTTCCATTTGTGGATGAAAAGCTATTTGTCATCAAGAAAATAAAGCAGAGTTTTATTCTTGGATCTTCTCTGCACTTCTTTTTGAAGACAGCAATTTCTCTGCAGAGTGTCGTTTGCAGGAAAGTGTCCATATTCTTACACAGAAATCCTGATAAAGATTAAAGTTGCTTTAGGAAACATGTATTCAGTGGGATACAATTACTAATTTGTTCTTTTATAAAAGAAGATGCTGAGCATTTCAACTAACAAAGTTTTATTATCACTGCAGTAGAAAGTCTCTATATGCATCTTATTTTTTATAAAATTTCTTAGGATACTGATACAAGAAAAATAAAAAAAATAGATATAGTTATAGTGCCTGTTATAGTGTTGTAACATTTTCATTTCAGTAGCTAAAATCAGTGAAAATTTTCTATGCTTTTGAATGTCAGAGACCTAATTGATTTTACAGTTTATAAAATTAGTACCAATTGCTTGAATTCAGAAAAGTTTTGTACTTCATCGCGGGGGGAAAAAGCTTGTATGCTGTAAACAGCCTAGAAAGAAAACAAAAGAAAATTCTAAAGCATTCTTTCTAACAATTGTTGGGGTTTTTCTCTCTCCCCAGGAGAGCTGCCGGTTTATAGAACTGGCTACAGCTATCCTGAAAGCTGTTGGAAATGTCATAAATAATTTCAGCAGTAAGGATGAGCTTTCTAAAGCCTTGGAGGCATTGGAACTGGCTATCTGTCCTCCTGGCATCCATGGCACTGGAATGGCTCAAGAACACTACAAGGTGAACAAACAGTTTTAATGAACACCTATCATCCAGCTTCTGTAGCTTTTAAACAGCTTAACAGTGTCATTATCCTCTTCAAAACAATGTCTGTCCATTTAAAAAGGACCTCCTGCATGCTTTGATTGTGGCATTTGTTATAAAGTGTAAGCCCAAATAACATAACTTCTTTTAATAAGAACAAATTTCAATATGTACAGAGTAGCACATTCTAAATTGATTTTTTTAATGTAATTTACCATACTTCGGGGCAGAAAGCGTAAGCTTTTTATGTTATGACTTTATTTAGGGTTTAAAAGACACTACCTGAAATGCAGAAAAGCCAGAATGGTTCTTTTCTGTGCCTAATGTTGGTGGAACAGGAAAACACTATTACAGTTTATATTCCTGAAGGCAGTAATGAGGTTTTTCACTCATAGTAATTTTTAGTTGTTTTTCTTTCTTTTTTTGAAACTGCAGCGTTCTTGTTTAACTTTTCTGATCTGTATGTATGATAAATTAAAGGGTCTTTAGATACAAGATGAAAATGTTACACTTCTCTGTAGATCTCTATACTGTGGCTTTTCAGTATTATCAAAAGATTGCAACAAATAAGTTTTATAAAAGATACACTAATTTTTAATGTGTATGCAAATGTTAATAATACTGCTATTACTTGATCATTCTACAGTCTGTACTTGATATATTTCAGATTCATGTACTTAAAGTACAAGAAAGCTCATGCAGTTTAGATTGTGTATTTTAGAAGATTGAATAGAAGAAGGAGTTTAATATTTTTATAATCAATGATATTAAAAATTAAAACACCTAAGCCAGTGCTTTCATACATGGGCTTCACACTATGCTCAAACTCAGCAAATCAACAGCATTAAGAAAGATTCCAGGTGCACCACTCATGAAAGAGGTCATTTTCCTGCTAAGTCCACCAGAAAAAAAATTTGGTTTGAACTCTCTGGAATGGAAAATACAAATTTTCAATGCATATGGTCATATTAAATTTGTGTAACACTTAGAGACCTTAACAAAAATTCAGTAATCATGAACAGACATCTCTCTTCCTCTTTCTCTCACCCTCTAAGAAGACCAATGTATAGCTGAAAAAGAATAAAAAGCCAAAAACAGGCACTGAGCTGACAGTGATTTGAGACTGAAAATGTGGAGATTATCTATCTTTAATACAAACAATGAAAAATTACTCTGAATGTACGAATGAATGTAGTAGATTCTTTCTTCAACAGCCTTAAATATTAAAAATAAAGGATGAGTTTATTAGTAATAAAATTTGTAAAATGTTTCCAGAAAGCAGAAAAAGCTGAAATTAAGAACAGTGAAAAAGAGAAATTATGTCTTTTTCAGTACGTTATAACTATGTTCTTCAACTCAGATTATGAAACAAGTTCTAAAAAACACACTTAAAATTTTTCATCTATTAAGAGAAAAAAAAACCATACTGAATTTCTGCTCTTTAAAAAGCATCAATATGTTGAGAATAAAAATAGAGCCAAATCTTTCTCTGTGATGCCACCTCCTGTGTAGTAACCATGCCCATTTACTTATCAGTCTCCATTCTGAAACCTTGAGTTCAGAATGCCAGTTGTCATGATAGCAATTATAATATGTTCTTCTGTCCTCTGATATGAGGCCATCAACTCACTACACATAAACCACTAAGATATTTTGGATGATATACACTTACACTGTACAATAAGTCTTATTTTATTAAGCCAGGCTTGAAAGAGGTTTTCTCTTGATTGTTGACTTGAAGCATTGTAGTCCTACAGCTGTACTAATTTTCAGATGCTTTTTTTTTTACGGGAAGTTTAAGACTTCAATTTTACATGATAGAAGAAAAGAGCTAAACAGTTTTTTAAAAAATAATGAGAAACAATATGTCAGCTTTTAAAAATTACTCATTCTTTGAATACTTTTCCTCATTTTGATTTTAGGTTTTCAATAAAGCATTTTGGTGTTTGTTCAAATATGTAATAGATAAGAAGACTCCTTACAGATACAGGCTTGCCTTCAGGTCTTTCACTTTGGATTTTGAAGACATTAAGATTTCTGGAGAGGACCCTGTATTTTCAGGTATTGTATTGGTATTGCTAATTGCTTCAAATATGTCTGCCCATTCTTATTTTCAAGGAAGCCAACACTTCACTGATCTTGTTTTTTCTTGCCTAAGTAGGTACAGTTCATTTTTAAGCCAAAGACTTTCATTGTTAACAGCACATCTGTGATGTCTCAGAATAGAAATGATCCTTTTCTTTGTTCTAGAAAGTCTGTGTAGCTTTTGTTAATTTGCAAAATTGCCCTTTGTCTTCCCTGGCTTGTGTTTGCCAGTATTGACAAACATTAGCAAACACCTACAGGTGCATTTTTTTCCTGACTACTGCAGATCATCACTTTTGTTCAAACTACCTGACAAAAAGATCTAAAATGTGTATGTTGTTCATGAAATGAGAGTGAATGAAATACTCAAGTTATTACTTTCATTGACAGTTCAACTATTTCTTAGTGATGGATTGAGGATTTTTTGTTTGTTTATTTTGGGCGAAGGGGTATTTTGGTTTTTGTTGGCTTGCTTGCTTACTTGTTTCTTAAGCTTATTATTTGGGAAATTACTGTGTTGGCTGGCTAGTGAGCTGGCTGGTCACACACATGCAGTGTGGAACTGGCTACAGCACCATCCTCCTCTTCTCCAGCCGATTGGGATATGCTGTGTACCCAAACCTACTGTGAGAGGAGCCATGGGAAGGCCAACTTATTTATTGCAAGCAGGCATAATTCTCTTCCTGCAGGCTTTTTGCTTCATTTTGTGTGCAGGCTGGAGGCATTATGCATTAAATTTGCCTGGCAACCAAATATAAGGCTCTTTTCCATTTTAAGACTTGTTTCTCAGTCTGTAACTTTTTAATCTATTGACATTAACATTTAATAATAAAAGCTTTATGTATATGGTTTCATACAGCAACAGAAAAAGGATTTACCTGAAAAATTGTCAGGAAGATACATGATCTCCATTTGAAGGCCATTCAGGGGGACATAGGTTCTCCTTCTTCTCTCATAAACTTACAGAATAAAGTGTTTGTACTTGCTCAATCAAAATGATACTAACTTCCTTTTGATTATTCCATTTTATTCTAGAAAATCAGTATAAAAGATGACATAAAAATTTACACAAAATATTTACTGACTCTTATCCTTTCAAGAAAGCACATATACTTGTCTCTTTTTACTCCAAATCTCATCTCTTCTGAAAGTTATTTTTCTGTGAGACGTCAGGTATTTTTAAGAGAATTACACCCCATGACAAGTTATAAGGGTCAGCATATTGACATTTGTCACACCACTTGAAGTCAACAACACCTGTCACATTGTTTCAAGATGTCTGTGCTACTGATTTTTTATATTCCAGAAAAAACCTTAAACACTTGTCAGCAATAGAAGACATTTTTTAAATAGTTTTGAATAATTAGCACAGTTGACAGGTTGTAGCAAAGACCTCATGTATTACTAAAATATGAGATCCATTGTGACAGAATATTTTTTAGGATTTGGGCAGGGAATCAAAAAAGTGGAACAAATGTGTGGAGGAAGAAAGTTTTGTTTCAGTTTTGTTTTCTCCAGTGTCCAATGTATCCTTTTAATTTATTTTCTTTTACAGAATTAAATTACGAAATATTTCTATTGGACTGTAAACTTGTTTCCCTTTGGTTTTATTGACATTGGACGTTTTGACCTTTATTAGCATTTTCACCTGCTCAATCAAGGTTGCATTAGTGTAAATGCATGCTTTTGTTCAGAACTCTAAAGAAATAAAACATAAATCAAGTGAAATGTCAAGGAAACATAAGTAGATAACGGGAAAAAACAGGTAAGGAAAGCATTGTAGGAAGGCCTAGAAGGATTGGCATCATCTGATTTGCCTGGCCCACATTAACACTGCTTTTTTGTCAGGTTAGTTGCTCAGATCTTGTTAAGATTTGAGTTTTAACCCTTTAAAACCTAACAGACATCAGTGTAAAGTACCATAACAGATGAATGAAATATTTTTGTTGTCTATGTCTGAGAGTGTATCAGGTCAAATCTGAGATTTTTTTTTTTTTTTAAGTCACATCCATTTTATGTTTGTGTATTCATTTTGCACTGTGTGCTGAATTAATCTCAAGATTTACCAAGGCCGAGGATATTACAATGTACTGCAGTTAGTGTTCATGTCTGGTAAGGCTTCTGACAAGCCATCCTGAAAATGATCTGCTGACATTTATTATATCATTCCTGTGGAGCAATTAGCATGGGAGCCACAAGAAGCTAATGGAAGACTGTGGCATGTGAACAGAACAAAATTATGGAAATTTCTGAAGCTGAGTGCTTCTCCATGGCATGGCTCTTCTATGGTCTTCTGGAAGGAGAATGGATAAAGAGGCCCTGGTTTTGTTGGGCCCAATAGTAAACAAGTCAGTTCAGTCACTCACTGGATGTCTGTGGCGCTGATTTTCAAGTCTCAGACACTTGACAGTTGTTGAGGCACATTTCAAAGCTACATTTCTTTCTCATGGAGAAAATCCAGCTTTAAAGTTGGAAGTGGAATACTCTGTGTACAGTTCTGTGAAAACCTTCTGATCTGAAATTTTACCTGTAAATCAACCTGTTCACTATAAGCATATCTTAACTGTGTAACCTGTACTTGAGAAGTCCTTTTCCTCCTCAGTTCTTTTCCAGAACAAGGTTCTCTTTCTTCCACAGGATAAGATCGTACAGTTGTTACTGGGTGACTGAAGAGAGAATTCTGAACATTTGTTCTTGCATTTTGGATTTGACCTTGAGTTCCAGTAAGAAGTGAGGAAAGTTTGAAATTGCTTGGTTGAATATGTAAAGTGCCTCCTGAGCACATGCAAAATACATCTTAAAAAAAAAAAAATTACATACAGAAAACTGCAGCTGCTTTTATGGCGAAGAAAGTCTTGCAAGTCTGCTTTGAAAACTTCAGTTTTATTATTATTTGCAGGGTGTCTTCTGATTGACAGCTAAGGCATGTCAGAAATTTTTGACATATCAGTTTTCAATCATAATGTCAAATATGAAGCATTCACTAGTTAGTATTGGCTGATTTAAAGCATTTCACACTAACACATTTCTCTGCTTATAAGACAAAATATTAAAAAATAAAAGATGAGAATATTTAACTTAGACCTCATTACTTTGACTTGAATGTTACAAAGAAAAATATTTTTATTCTTATGATGTTGTATTAAAAGAAAGAACAAGAAAGACACTTCTTAGGAATATATACTTTCAAAAGACATTCACCATTCTCATTTTTTGGCCTGTCTAGAGTAACTTTTGACAGTTTCTATGAATAGAACTCATTTCTGTGTGACACTTTATCCAATTTTTTTGTATTTGTGTATTCAGAAATAGTTTAACACTTAACTAAGTGCATAACCATATATTCTTTAGCCTCACAAATGAAATGTTTTATTTCTAGATACGTACATATTTATTTCTAGTGATGAAGTCCACTTGACATCCTCAGTTGATAAACTTACACACTTGTTCACATGGCAACACCAGACCAATACTTCATGTGTGTACTTGTATATGTTATTGATTCATGTTCCGTGTTAGGATCTCCTTACCTACTAAGTAAGGTTAATCTGTGTATATGTGTTGATATAAAAAATTATGCAACTTCTCCTTTAGAGTGTATTGTTTTGCCTTATATGGGGAATGTAGGCTCTGCAGCAGAGGTCATTCTCCTGAGCTAAAACACGTGCTGAAAATTGAAGTCTTTTTTCTTTCCATGAAAACAGTGATTAGTGGGTTCAAAAGCTGTTTGCCACTGGGGTTTTTAATTATAAAATAGAGAAGCTTGTAGATGAAACAAATTCATTTTGAAATGCATTACCTTGATGAATAAATGGGAAGCGCTAAGAACCAAAACCTTTACAGAGATGCACAGACAGGACACATTTTAGAACATGTTAAACTCCAGTTGAATATTAGGAAAATATTTTTCAAAAATCGAAGAGAATGCCCAGCAAAATTATGGACTCTCTGTGGTTATGGCAGTATTAAAAAATGGACCAGACATTTACTCAAAGTCATGAGCAACCTACTCTAAATTGATCCTAGGTTGGATGTGGGATTGGACCAGATGACCTTTAGTGGCCCACTCTAGTCTCTAGTTATTATGTGATTATATGTTTCTGTTTTATAAAGGTGACTGTGCCATTCATACTGTTGACATCTGATCTGTTTTCTATTCAAGTGGCGTTGTGTAATCTTTAAGCCAAGTATTAAAGAGGCTTTCTGGAGTTTGGAAAGGCAACATTGATGAGAAATGGTGGTTGGGAACACAGCCAGATTTAACAATATTCAATATAAGAGATTAGATTGAAATGTGTGATCTGGCTGATGAAAGCAGTATCTTTTCTTAAGCTGACTGATTTGTCTGCAATGTTGTCTACATTTTTCAAGTAGATTCCTCTCTTACCGTTTTTGTTTGTTGGTACTTCTTTTTGCAGCTCTGTTTCCTTCCTATCACTCTGTCTTGCTCTCCTGATTCCATATCTGTGCAGTTCCAAACTGGCCCCCTGGCACTGGCACCTTGCAGTGTTGCTCCCTACACCCTCCCCCTATGCCCTGGCACTGGTGGCTCTCAGGATGCTAATTCTAAGCAAGGAGCTGTCAAAGAGCTCATTACTAACCTGTCAGAACCTACAAATTTCTGTTCTCCTTCTAAACTCCTTGGTAACAGAAAGTCAGATAGGGAACTTCTTTTATCATAGATCTTATCCCTTATTCTGTGTCTCCTTACAAAAGGCTGTAAAAGATGTTTTGAACAACACTGGTGTTTAAATTATTGCTTAATAAAATGATCAGATTGAAAGACAAAAGAACTTAAAATCTTGTAAAGCTCTTTGAAGCTGTGTTTAGAGTCAGACTATAATGTATCAAATCCTCTTAATTCATATTTGGAAGAATATTTTGAAATTATACTAGAAGGCTTGATTTTTAAAAATGCACTGCAATAGCTGTCAATAAGTGGAATTAAATGATTTGGTATTTGGAATTAGCATAGTCATTGCATTTTGACTTTTTGTGATTATACCTTATATTTTCCCTAATTTTATCATGATAAAACCAAAATTTTAAGAGTGGTATTTTTGTCATAAAAGTTTTCTGCTGAAACCACACTGTTTCTGAGTTACAGCTCTCTTGTCCCTTTGTTTTTGTTGGGTGTTCTTTTATTTTATATTTAACGTCATTACAAGTAACTGCAGAACTTCCAGTTTTGTTGCTGTTATCCACTCTCCCCTTCTTTCAGAGTGCAGTGAGGAGAATCTCAGTAGTTGGCAGAACCAAACTCCCACATCTGAAGAACTAGCAGCAGCTGTCAAAATTCAAGCCTTCTGGAAAGGGTCCTATGTTAGGACAGTACTAAAGAGCAGAAAACCAGGTGTGTCCTTTAAAAATGCCATAAAAAAAATGTTTCATATTTTATGGTATTCAAATCACAGAATCACAGAATATGCCAAGTCAGAAGGGATCCAGAAGGATCGTCAAGTCCAACTGTTGGCCCTGCAATGGATCTTCCCCAAGCATCACACCAAGTGCCTGCAAGTATTGCCTAAACACTTCTGGAGCTCTGCCAGGCTTGGTGCTGTGACCACTTCTCTGGGGAGCCAGTTCCAGTGCCCAACCACCCCCTGGGTGAAAAACCTTTTTCTAACATTCAACCTAAGCCACCCCTGACATAACTTTCCATTCCCTGAGGTCCTGTCACCACAGAGAGGAGATCAGTCATGTAAAGATCTTTTGACTAATTAATATCTAGTTAACTGAAATGCAGTAGAACATTATAGTTCTATTAAGTATACCTAACCACTCAGTTAACACATATGATACTAAAAAGGAGAGGAAAGATACATACACCCCCTAAATAATGCATATATATTAAACCAGAATTTACATTGATGTAGATTTAGCTCAGAGCTGGGCTAAATGTTGGGGGCTTTTTTTCTGGAAATGTAAAGGAAGTCATACAAGAACCTAAGACTCAAAATGGATAATAAGTGGAACACACAATATCAAGGGCTGATACAGTGCTCAAAAGATACTGTACTGATACTGTCCTTTCTTATGTATATAGGTAGAGGAATATTAAAAAGCAGTTCAAGACTTGTAGTAAATTTCCTATTCAGCAATTCTATTATCTCAGCTGGAATATTGTGGCCAAGTGCAGTGTCCCCAGTCCAAGAGGAAAGAAAGATAACAACTGCAGAATTCAGAGTGGAATTGTTAGGATCACGATTAAAGAGGGACCTTGTAATTCCAGGCTGTTAGTTTGTAATTTCAGAAAGACAAGATAATGAAAGACTTCACTATACTCTTTAAGCAGCCATATGAAAAAAGGAATTTGATAGCAATAAGGTCTTTAGTCTGAGATCCAAAGGGTTAACAAGAAGGTCTTTCATCTGAGATTTTAAGTTTGTGAGTTGAATCCAGAAACATTCAAGTCAGAAGAAATGTTGTTTTGGGGTTTTTTTAAGGGTACAGTATTTATTGGAATAAACCAAGATTTGTGTTGTACTACTAAAAACTTTAAAATCAGACAGATGCTCATGAAATTCAAAAGGGTTTAATCAATTATTTATGACATTAATATGTTAGCAGCACTGTTACACAAAGGGTTAGATCATAGTGATTTCTTTTAGCCTCACAGGATGGGAATGTCTGAGTATCATGACTAAGAAAATGGCTCCATTATAAGATATGCATTACCTCTGTAGTAAGTCACTGCCATTCTGCTGGAAGCTCCTCCTTGAGTAACCATATTTGCTGGGGTTCTTTCACCTAGACATTTACCTGTACCTGATGGTCTCTTGTATCTTTTGTACCTTCATCTCCTCCTCAGGGAAAGGAATACCAGGGGCTGTAGACTCTAGTCCTGAGGACTTCACTGTCACTGTCCAAGCTCACTCAGCCGTGGCAGATGGACCTTAGGAGTTAAACGGTGGGGCCAGTTCTGTGCACGCTGTGCCTCACCTAAAAAATCCACTGCACAGGCTGGAAGGGTAGAACCCTCCCAAAAATCTTTGTTGGTGAAGCCTAGCCATGATGATATTTGTTTTTGAACTGCTGTGTTAATTAGGAATTTCCATAAACTTTCTCTAGTATTATTAACCCCTACAAATCCTAGAGCCCAGAAAGTGTTCTTCTGAAGTTTAGATTTTAGATTTTTGTCATTTGAGCACTATATAAATATCCCAACTCTTTTCCTCACTTGTTTATAATATCTTTCTTAAATTCTTCTGATTTGTTACTTTAATTCTGCTATTGTATTTGCAGTCCTATACTGTGGGTTTTTTTCAGTCATACTATATTTCTCCTCCCTCCGTTATCTATAATTTTTTCTCTCCTATTTGTCATTACAGTTGTGTTACTATTCTCAGGAGAATTTCACCTGACTTTAGTCTTGAAAAGTTAGACAAGTCCAAGTTGGCTAGTCTTCATCTGTGTTCTGTAGATAGAAGTAGACACCTTGAGATGACAACACGTCCTGTCATCTGGTAGATATTCAGCATGGGTGGGATTAATTACCCACTAGAGCTGCCCAGTTCTTTTCTTTTTAGCCTTAGTACATCCCTTTCTGCTATCTGCAAATGAAAACTACTGGGAATTAAAGACCTTGTCCTCTGAGGACAGATGCCACATATCACTACAACATATTACAGTGAAAACCCTATAAATTGGAGAAAATACTGATCACATCATTTTTGCAATTGCAGAAATGCTAAAAAGTAAAAGATGATGATCAGTGGAATATCCTCTGTCAAAGGAGAAAGCAGTTTCCAGCTCAGTGAGACTTCTGTATAAGTCCAAATAAAAACTAATGATTCATAAAGCAATTTACTTGTATGAGAGGCATTTTTCAAAAGTATTTGTCAGTTGTAAATTTAGAACAATACAGAAGTTGGATATTATATTTTCTGACTTACTTTATTATTTCTAGGTACAAGAGAAAACGCTACTGTTGAAGAAACCTTGAAAAAATTGTGGACTGTGATTGAGTTAAATTTTGAACAGTCTGCTGTATTGTTGTTAAGGTAATCATGCAGTAAATAAAACTATTCCATTGCAGACAGTAACACGGAATTTTCATAAATTGCTGTTTCACAAAATAAACATGGTAAGAGCATTATTAATTTTAAAATTACAAAACCATGTTGGAAGGGATGAGGTGTTTTGAGTAAAGATGTGCTATGCTTTATTCTCTGTAATCTACATGAGTAAAATACAATTTTGATTTACGTGTTACAGATTTTTTTTTCCTACAGCTTGAGCTAGAATTTTGCTTTTCCTCTATTTAATGTTTTTATTATCCTGTAGGCTGTTTCCTAAGTATAGATCTGATGCTGATTACTTAATTAAGCAGTTAACCAGTTGATTTAAAGAAACGTTTTGATTCGTTCTATCTGCTAAGGGACCCTGGTTCACATTAGAATGGAAATAGCTATAATATTTAATTGTACCACAGTTTATTATATCATCAGAGGACTTTTTGTTGCACTTGCTTGAAGGAAAGTAGCTTTATTTCTAGGTAGATGCTTTCCCTGATATTTTATTACAGCTTTTGCAAAGATAGCTATTCTAATTTCAGCAGTGTTCATTAAGTCATTGGCAAACATGACACTTTTTGGGAATGACATATTTCCATTAAGTCTTTCAAAAATCTCTGTTAGTGTTCACACAACTGATCTAGCAGTAGATCAGTTCTTCCAGGGGTGAGAAATGTGAACTAGCAATAATTACTGCCCTTGAGTATAAATCCTCACTCCTTATAATCAGCAATTTGAGCAGAATTTATATGGGTATAATTTCATTTCACTTTTTAGTAATTCTAATCCTGTAAAATCTTTGTACGTTGATGGCATCAGGACTTTATAACCACAGTGTTCTTACAGATATTAGACCTCCATTTTAGATTTGCAGCATCTCTAAATCAGCAAAGATCAGATGCAGTTTTTAATCTGCCTTCAGACTTAAAATTTACGGGGCTGGTTCATAGGCATTGTCCCAGGGGATACATGTGAGTCTTAAAATCACGATAATGTGCTTGTACTTAACCTTTTTTTAATGGCTGACAGAACTGCATTTAATGTAAAAAACTAGCCCCTTGGCCACTAAGTTTTGCTTTTATCCCTTTCTTGTTCAAAAAAGATTTAAAATTAAATAAAGGGGTTTTTAATGTCCTAATGATACACAGCTTTAAGATGACAGCTTAATATAAAGAAAGGAAAGTTATGCTAACTGATATTTATTTAAAAAAAAAAAATAAGGTAAAGTTTTGTAGCAGCCATAACATTTTGGGCTATTAGAAGCAGTTGTCATCATGGATAGACTGGTGGAGCGAAATATGTGTATGTATTTACTATCTGCTCTGAAAGAGTTGATCCCTATGTGAGTTTTGGGTCTGGGTTTTTTTGAGAGAACACCTACTGGAGAAACATTAGTAACACATATTGTTTTGCATTCATGCACAAAGCACTTACAATTAGAATAAGTAAAAGTCAGGATATATGTGCCCTCCTGGTTAAATATTTACCTTGTTTTCTGCTTTCTAGAGAAATGTTTAAAGGGAACTGTAAGTCAATTGAAAAGTTTCCTTGTTATGAAGATGAAGGGTGTAAAATGTTTTTCGCTGACTATGCTGTGACGTATGCTGATCACCCAGCAAATGTGTGGTTTGTGATTTTTAGGTGAGTTTCATACAGCCCTATATAACTCTTATGGGGAAGTAGTATTGATACTCTGTGTTTTTCTCTAACCTACTTAAAAAACTTACCTGCTTTCCTTAAATTCTGATGTGTACTTGTCTTGGTTTCGGCAGAGTTCATTTTCTTCCTAGTAGCTGGTACAGTGGAGTGTGTTTGGATTTAGTATGGGAATAATGTTGATAAGATATTGATGTTGTGATTGTTGCTGAGTAGTGCTTACCCCAAGTCAAGAACTTTTTGGTGTCTCACACTCTGCCAGTGAGAAAGTGCACAAAAATCTGGGAGGGAGCACAGCCAGGACAGCTGTCCTGAACTGGCCGAAGGGATATCCTATGCCATAGAATGGCATGCTCAGTATATAAGCTGGGCGGAATTACCTGAAAGGGGGACGACCAGTGCTTGGGAATAGGCTGGGCATCAGTCAGTGGGTGTGTATCAGTGAGTGGGTGAATGTCACTTGTTTTCTTGGTTTCTTTTATTCTCTCTCGCTCTCCTTATCATTAAAATTATTACCGTTACTGGCATATTTATTCTATTTTGTTTCAATGATTAAATTGTTTCTAACACATGTGGTTTACTTTTCCTTTCTGATTCTCCTCCCCAAGGCTGATTGAGGTGGGGAAGTGTGGTACTTAATTGCTGGCTAGAGTTAAACCATGAAAATGCTTTAGCTCTGTGTTACACAAATCCTTTTATTTGTGAAAATAATTTTGATATAATTTGAATATTGTTTTTTAGAGAAGTAGTTATGGTTCCAGAAGACATGGTTATAGTGACAAAGGTGTATACAACTATCCCTTCCTGTAGACTTCATGTTGTTGACAATGACACACTGGAGGAAATGCCACATGTCTTTTTCAAAGTGGCACCTCATGTTTATCCCCAAAATAAGGTAAATGCAAAGAGTTGTTGTGAAAAGTATAGTTTTAAAGATTTTAATTGCCGAAATTCTGTAGACATTTTAGCTATGTCACAGTGTTTTACTTAAAAGTGCACTCTTATTTATTAGCAAGTTTGAACAGAGATTATAATTGATTTTCTTCTGTGCTAAAACTTTTGTAGGGAAGGAATAACCTTAATTTTCTTTTACCTTTTTTGCTGTTGGTAAATAGGGAAATATCATCTATATTTTCTGTGCTGTGCTATTCTGTGGCAATATGGTTGCTGGTGATGCTGTACATCTGACAGAACAAACCTTCAACCTTAAAGAGTCAATGGTCAAGCTAAAAATCAAGTTTGAATAGCCTTTTATAAATCTTGCTTAACAATGATTCAATAAGGATGCCTCTCCAGGTGCTAATGATAATTGCAGCACTGATGCTCAATGCAGCTTTAGACATGCTCCCCTCTAAGTCCTGCATGTTACTTCAGAAGCATTATATCTTTAAATTGTTATGGTTTCCTCTCCCCCTGCCTTTTGACCTTTGGGCTAAAGAGGACACTCTACTCAGTCTTGTGTTCTACATGTTCTACACTCTTCATTACTTTCTTCTCTGGACTCTTTCCAACTGCTGTTGGTTTTTGGGTTTTTTCCTTGTTTATCATGTGTAACACTGAGTACAGTAAACTTTGCTCCGGTGTTTAACTTGTGGTCATACAAATGGTGATTAAGTTGACATCCTGTAGGCTTTACTTTTGCTTATATATCCAACTATGATGCTTGCCCTGTTTTGTAGTGCCATTGCTGCTTCATGGAATTCTGCAACCCTAGCTGCTTTCCTGAAGAACTGAATCTTGTAATTTATTATTCTTGAGAAAATATCATGTATTTCACTACTGATTTTAATGCTATTTTTTCCTAGCCATTTCCCTTGTTTAAAATAATCTTTAATTTTAATTTTCTCTTCCTCTAAAGTTATCGTAATTCCTAGTTTGTGGTAGCAACTGATAAAGCATATATATTCTCCATTCCACCATCCAAATAAGTATTGTATGGAATCAGTCTCAGGTTAGATCTTTGAAATCTGACTGGCTGCATCCTTTTTTTTTCCAAATGGAGCCATGAGTATGTACTTCCAGATGAGATTATTGAACAGCAGCCTTAGTTTCTTCATTATGACAGCATTTCCTTAGGCTTAGAAGAATGATCAAAGAGCCAGTGTCAGGTGTCTCCTTCTTTCCCATAGTGTGCTTTCCTAAAAAAGGAATCTTGATGGGTTTGACACAACTTATTCTTTACACTGGTTTTGCTATGTTGAGGAGGTTGGAAGGAGTTCATTTTACTAGTTATTTCATGATGTTTTCAGCCTTTGGAGTTATAATGAGTGATAATTTTCTAGAAATCTAGGTCCATCTTAAAACCCCAACAACATTGCAGGCCTGTAGTTTTCCAGTACCTTAGCATCCTCCATCAATTATCAAACATAAGGTAAAAGTTTAGTGGTTGTTTTAGTCTGTTATTTAATTATTCTTCAGGCAGTTTCAAAGTTCATCAGACCTAACTAATCCAAACTCTTAATTAATCTATATTATCGTTTAATACTTAATTTCTTATTCTGGCCTGCCTCTTTAATATTACCTCATTATTAACTATTCTAGTCATAGGTTCACTGTTGTCCTTTTAGTGAAGACATGTTCTATTCACATTTTAGTCCTCTCAATCTCATCTGTCAATAACAAGGAATTGATTTCATTTACAGTCTAACGCTGTAGGAGCAGATTTCTTACCTTTTTTTTTTTTTTGTAACTTCCAATTTCATTAGACTTTTTCTTTTCTTGTCTACAATGAACTTGCCTTATCTAACGTTTATAGTGAATATTAGCTGAATGTGAAAGATAAGGACTGCTACTGCTGGAGGATTGTGCTTTAAAAAGAGGAGTTGCAGACAAGCTCTTCAAGCTCTCAAAACTAATTGGAATCCTCAGAAATGGAGTGTGGATTCCACCAGACAGGAAAATTTGTGTTGAAATCTGACAGTGGCAAGTGGCAGGGTGCAAAAAGAAGTCTCAGTGGTGAACATTACTGCTTTTCAGGAAAGTGACAAGTTGTGGAAAGAACAATCACAACTTCAGATTTATTTCAGATCCTTAGCAAAACACAACTGTCTGGTTCTGCCCTGCAAGGCAGTTTTTTTGATTTCCCTTATTTCACTAATTCTTTCTCAAATTTTCTCCCATTTAACCTATCTTTCTTGAAAAATGGTGTCCAAAAATCATATGTAATATTCCAAACAAGATCTTACCAACACTTTTTGCAGTACAGTGGTTTTCATATTGGAAGTTCTCGGGATTTTATGAGCTACCCAACTAGGTACATTTGGTAATAGGGTTTTTTTCCCATGGGTGCAGCACAATACTCTCCATGATTCTGCCAACAACTAATGAAAATGGCCCTTTTTATTTTATCCCCGTGCTTCCCTATTGAAGAAGTCCCATCTTAAAGGAGACATTTCTCATATTATTTGCTAAACTACTGGCTTATATTTTGTAATATTAATGTGACACTCCTCAAACACATTAAAGTTCATTTCAGAATGATTAACAATAAAGGTAAAATCTGCACTCTAGCAATAAAGTCTGTCTTCATTTTGCAGACATTACAGTCTAGATAGAAACTGGTTACTTGTTTTGCATTATTTGGATTTTTTGATTTTGCATTAAATTTTCCTTTTTTTTGTTATTTTTTTGTCGTGGGAGATAGAGTTTTGTGGGATTTTTTGTTCTTTTGTTTTTAAATTCTACTGTCTTTGTTATTCACAATTCCTTGGAACAGATTGTAGAAAAGGATAGAGAGAAGCATTTAAACCTCAGCTGACCTGCGTAGATAAGAGTTTAAGAAATCACCACTACCAACATGTTTAGTCTAGAAAATAGAAGTCTGTTTGAGGAAGGACATTGCTCAGTTGTCTTGACTAGTCACAGAAAGACTAAGGGAATCATCTTACCTTGCCAAAAAGTTAGGTTAGGTGGTGCATTACAAAGCAATTCTTTCTGATTCTATAGACAATGAATTGTAACAAGATAGCTAAGTAGGTAATGAAACCTCTCAAAGGTTTTTTAAGAAAGAGACATAAATCTGATGAGATTGTCTATATCTATTTGCTAATTTCTCAGTATTGACTGATGATTACATGGTGTTCCTACCAGTTGCAAAATTCAGCTGTTGTACTTTCTAATTGCTCATAGTATTCAGAAAGGGCTCACTCAAGCAATTTTTTGGTCTTAAGTCTAAATTTTCAGTGTATTTATAGTAAAGGTTAAGATTGTATAACCTTGTCTTTATAAATAGGCATTCAGGAAATAGCATTTTTCTCCTGGACCCCATGCTGTCTGAAAGCACTTGAATATGTGGCTAAACCCCTCTCAGTTTCCAAATGTGCTTGTTAAGACCAGGACAGCCTGTAACTATATGCTTAACTAGATATTTAAATAAGTGAGTTCTCCTGAATCATAACTTTGAGAGATTGCTATTACTTTGTGGTGATTAAAGGTTGTAAAGTGCCTTACAGTTACAATTGCACAAATTGGAATCATGAATAATTTATTTTACTTTCATTCTAAATAGTCCTGAGTCACATAAATCCTTGCATTATTGGGTAGTTCTGAATTCAAAACCCATTTATTACACGGATTTTTCAACAAAGCTGTTTTTGCTGGTAAATACTGGTTTATTTAAACTGATATTTAGCAAAGGAGTGAAAGAGATAAAACCTTTCAAAGAATTTTCATCTTTACTGTTTCTTGGGAGGAATATGAAGTTTTAATGTTTGAAAAAGAGAGTTAGTAGAGGTAGTTTAGAGAATATGAAGAAGGGACTTAATCTTGGGTTCCCCCATAGCATTAGAACTGGTCATTGCACTGCTTATATCCCTTTTTCCTGCCCCTGCCTTTTAGTTAATCACATTCATATGGTCTTTTTTACAAATAAAAATTAATCAAATTTTGAAACTCAAGATATATTCTGGTTCTTCATATTCCTATTATCAGGCTTCATAAAGGGCATATAAATCTGCACCAGACTTATTAATTGTGTGTTCTGGGTTTTATTAATTTTTTACTTGAATTTTCTAATACTAGAAATACATTTTCTTAAATCGTCTTCATAAAAGTAAGATTAATACCTTGGAATTTCGTGCTGTACTTGCAATGGTATTATTAAAAGTAGGGACAGTATTAATTTCACTTCAAATTTGAAGACAGAAGGAATTTGATCTCTAAATTTCCATGCAGCAAACTCATCCACCTATTCTTTCACACTGCTTAAAGCATATAGGAGCATTCTAAATCATCAAACATTGGTTAGAAAAGAAAGGGGCTTCAGGACTTTGGTTGTACCTGCCCCTAAAAGTACCTGCAAGCTTTGAAGTCATATGAAATTGAATTTGACATGCTATGTAACTTTTTTCCAAAAATGAATTGCTATGGGAGATGCTTCCTAAGTTAGAATTGAATTATAAGATTCTTGGTTACGAAGTGCATCTTCTTCTATTAATAAGTGTAACATGTTCAAAAAGTGTGACGCAGTCATAGAGTGTGTTTTAAGTAGTGTTATTGCCAAGTAAGAATGACTTCTTTTCTCTTTTCAGAAAGGATACACTTTTATGGCTGCAGCACACACTGGTGACCTACCTGTGGCAGCTGGAAAATGGAAGCTCCGCCTCATCAGTTCTCATCATCCGCTTCCAGTGCTCTCTCGTGAGGCTGTAAAAAATGCCTATTCTACCAGACTATATAAAGGGCATTACATACCCAATAAAGAGAAAGTACTGTTTAGGTAAATATTGAGAGGAGAATGGTTTATTTCTGGTTTTGACATGGGTCATCTCTGACAGAAAAGTATGTTCTTTCCTATTTCTTAGAAGGGGAGAGTATTGAGGCAAATATCTATATTTTATGGACTATCAAATGTAACAGTTTGTGAAAGTGTTATTTTCTGAAATACTCCCACTGCTTAATAAAGAACAGGTGTGAAGTGCAAAGAATATGATTTAAAAATAATAACAGTATTTGGCATTTCCATAAGGTCAATCTTACCAAATGCCAATCATTGGAATTCCATAGTACTTTTGGGAATTAAATAGGTATTAAAGGTGAGATTTTGCAGGTGGAGAGGAAATACAAAGTTTGATACATTTTTTTCAACTATTCAGATAAAGCTTTAAGTAATACCCTTTCCTGATATATCAGACCAGTTCCCGTCTTGCAGGGTTGGTGGAAAAATGTATATGCATTTTAGTTTAGCATGCTGATTCTTTTAGGAGAATATAGTTAATAAAAATGTGATTTAGTGTTTATTAATCTTTTTAATTGATTAAAGTTTATTAAAATAAGTTCTGTTTGAGTGAGTTAAGAACTTAACCCTACTAAAGCACTATACTGAATTTTTTACACGAAGGACTACGCACTGCACTAGAGTAGAACCTGTGCTTAGAGCTGATTAAATGTGTATGTTTTTAAGGTTGATTTTACAACATTTTATCTTGATTCCTGAAAGTTAGTTTCAGTATTTCAATCCAATGGATTATTCTTGGGATAGATGCCTATTCAACAGGAGTCAGTTTCAATATAAATGATAAAAGCATGTAATGGAAACATAACAAATGGACTCAAGTTTTGTAAACGCTCTCTTTCTTGATGATTTTTTTTTTCTTCTTTCCTCTCTAATGTTACCAATCTTTAAAAAAATTTATTTTCATGTAGTTGTGTATTTTGTGCTGAAGTTAGGGTGATGGAGTTTTTGTGTGTTATTTCTTCGCTTGTCTTCTGAGATTAGTCTAACAATGTGAATTTAAGGACAAAAAGCAAATAATATATAAAATAGTGAGTCACAACAAAAGTTATTTAAATTTGTCCTCAGACTATAATTCTAGAGTCTTCTAATGCCACAGCCTTTTAAGTTGACTAGAGTAGCAGCTGCTACCAAATAAGATATCCCTACCCTTTTGAAAGCAAATAATGCTTTCTTTTTATCTCAGGTACTTTTTAAATTATACTGTTCCTTAATCTGGCTACACATGTTATTCAACAAATACTAGTACAGCAGGAGGTAAAAAGTCTATTTGGACTTTTGAAAAGGCAGTGAAAAAATAAATGCCTAGACCACCCTTTTTTTACAGAAGCAGCACACACTTTGTACATGGATTCACTGCACTAAACTTCACTAGCAGAAGCTTAGCCCACCAGATTCCAGAACAGTTACTACAAACTCAATTTTAAATGTTTGTTTCTAGTTTGGTGCAACAGTTAGGTGCTCTCCTAAAAAAAGAATGATCAGGTACAGTTGGTTATATTGCTATAATGTTTTTCTTCCTCTTCCAGGTATGCAGTAAAAGTCAAAGCTCCACATACTGTTACAGTGCAGGTACAAACCTTTAAGTCAGATGTGTTCATTAAACTACAAATCCTAGATAATGAGGAAGAAATTAAAAGTGTCACTGGAAAGGGCCATGCAGTCATCCCTGTTTTTAATTTCCTGAATAATGAATCACCTTTGAGCTCCCACTGTAAGTATTGCATTCTGCATTTGATAATTTTATTCACTGAGGAATATACATTCTTACAGTAACTTTAGGTAATCACAAAAAGAACTACTTTTTCCTATTCTTTTAATAAATCCCTAATTGCTTTGTGATTGAGTGAAATCAGCTACATTTTTGAGCAATAAACGGAAGTCCTTGGCCCTCAACAATGAGGAAAGTTACTGAGAGAATTGATTGAAATCAATTCCAGTAAGTCCAGCCTTATTTTCTTCCTCTGCCTTTTGGTCTTGTGTTATAACTGAGTAAAGAGTTTTGTGGATAGTGAAGTAGCTTCTCAGTTCTGAGAACTTTTATGCGTGTATTTGCTTTGCCCTTGAGAATTGAAATAAATTTTATTTTCAAGATCTTGCAATTATTTGTTTGATCTTAAAGTTCAAAAATGTTGGCTGTTAGGAAACTATGGGACATGGTAAAAAATTGACAAATTAAATTGGGCCATGTGGTTTAAATGCAGTAACCTGAGCATCGATTCTTGTAGCAGAAGCACATGTTTCATTGGTTTCTTATCCATCCTATGAGCCCCAGAGTACAAGGCAAAAGACTCTTGAATAAATAATGTAATACTTATCCTTAAGAAAAACTCTCCATTTTTACTCTGCCTCTGATACAGCTTTGCTATGATACTCATGGAAATAGAAGATACTGAAGAAAGAGCTACTTGTTCCAGACTTGCAAAGTTGCAATAAAACGCATAAATGTCCATTATGCTATTGTGAATTCTTTATCATAGCAACATAAATACTGAGATAAAGTTATAACTCATAAGAATACCTGAATTTAACCAAAATTTCACTTGTAACAAATTTATTTGAAAGCTATAGCAAATGTTTTACATACTTTCGGCTGGACAGTTGAATCTGAGAACTTTCTTTACTCAAAGTTGGGTTGTTGGTTTTTTTTCTTTTAAATTTTATTTCCATTCATTATATTACAGTCTTGTCAGCTCAGTTCTTGTTAAAGGTGAGAACCAGTGTGTGTTCAAAGGTGCTAAAATGCATGTATTTTCTCTAAGTACTTTGAAACTAGTGATTGTACCTAACAAAAATCCAACTGTCTTCAGTTAAAAGTGACTTTCTGTAGTCCAGAAAACTAACATTCTGAATCTACTGCATGCCCAAGTCTAGTAGCATATAAATACTGGGAGAAGTGGCAAGGAAGTGAAGAAAATGAAGCCAAACTCTTTTCAGTGGTGCTCAGTGACAAGAGGAGAAAATACAATTGAAGCATTTTTTGTATTTTTTTAATTTTTTCTCTCAGGGTGTGAAACATTACAACAGGTTGCCCACAGAGTTTTTGGAGTTTTCATCCTTGGAGATAATAAAAGCCAACTGGATATGGCTGTGAGCAACCAGCCCTAACTGACCCTGCTTTTTGCAGTGGGATTGAACTGAATGATCTTCAGAGGTGTCTGAAGCCTCTGCCAACTCCACTCAGCCTACACTGATTCTGTGATATGAGTTAGTAGTTAAGGCTAATGTTTTGTGAAGATTTTTTCTTAATGGTAGCCAGATAGTCCAGTTTCCTTGCATGTGCTGTGCCCCTAAGGAAGTACTGATTTACAAGTGGACATAATAGAGCCTTCAGCTTGAGATTTAGCAGTACTCTGCTGCCATCCCCCTCTGATACAGTGATAAAACTTCAGACCTACTCCAGAGGACAGACTTAAATTTTCCAAACATCCTCTTTCATGCTTTAATTCCAGACTTTTGGAAGTTAGAGCTCTGCCAGACTCAGTACTCAAAGAGATACCAGACACTATTAGCCATTTGCTACTGGCATTTTTGTTGTTTGATGAAATTAAGGATGGGCTGCTAAAAAAGCTAAAACAAGACTGAAATGAAAATGTTTCCATCTGAAAGTACTCTCTGCCGGTTGATTTTGAAGTGCTGTTTTACTTTACTGTTCAAAGCCACTAAATACAGTTAAATGAGGTACATAATTCTTAAGACTAATTTGCAACAATTGTCGCTGTAGTGCTCAGGTAATTTTAAACCAAAATTAAGTACCATCTACTTGCCTCCATTCCACTTCTTGTATGTAATGGGTTTTAGAGGCTACTGCCATGCCATCTTTCATAATCTTCATTTGTTTTCCTATTTTCTATACTCCTCACTTCTTAATCAAAATATTTCCATCTTACTTGTATACTATTTTGAATTATTCTTTATATTTGTGTTTCGTTTTGAAAATTATTTCTTCATAAGAATTACAAGCTTGCTTAAATAAAACAAGTCTTTATAACCTAAAAAGTCTGTTATTGTACTCTCCATGGAGACCACTATACATAAGATATGTAAGATATTGAAATCTTCAGTCCTTTTTTGAAGATTTTTAAAAAATAAATCTTCTGTAAATCTGAGTTTGTGCCTGTTTGAGCGTATTAAGAAACTGAGGCAAAGACAAATTGTTCAAATACTGGATCCTTACTTTGCTGAAGCCCCAAATAACAATATATTTCATGTGCTGACCTCCACTATTTTGAACTCTTGTTTTCAATCATGATAATTTAGAACAATGTTCTATGAAATTTCAATAAATTGGAAAAATAATATAAAACATGCTACGAATTTAGACTATGTGTGAAAGTGAAATGAATATTCTGATTCCTTTTAAGCATGTGTGGATATATAAGGAGTTGCCATTTGTAAGGAGTGACTGTGAAGCTGTCACTGTTTGTTGGGGTTTTTTACTATTACTAATGTTTTTACACTGTGGGGTCGTTTTTTTACAATGAGTTGTGGCCTTGACACTGAAATTCTTTTCCTAGAAATTTATATCCTGTCTATCAGAAAGAAGATATTTTGCGTAAAATCTTTCAGAGTAACCAAGCTAAACGAAAATACTGTGAAATGTACTCATTATAACCAATACTGCTGATTGTCTATAGGTTTAGTAGTGCTTCAGTTTATGGCATTGTAAAAGCATGTTTCTTTGCTATTGTCAAAAGTACTATTATGGCCTGTACAATAGCAATATAAGAACACTCAGAAATACTGATGCCAAGTTCAGATGGAGAGTTGTACAACTGACACTCAATACAAGATTCATACTGTCAGTGTCATCTTGTCCTCTGAAACATTGTGTTTTATCAGAATAGGAATAATTAGAAAACACTGCTATATCATCATCACCAAATTTGTTAGTTAAGGCAGACACAATCCTTAAATTCAAAACTTGTTCACTACTGCACATGTTCTGCCTCTCATAGACTTGATTGCTGTTTTGCTAGAAGTACTAAGTGACATTATTGTACAAGCATCACCAATAAAACATCTTCCTTGCCCACCCACAACCTGTGAATTCCTCTCCAATCACAACTGTTCTATAAATGTCTTTTACAAATCAAAAACTGCATAAAACCAATTGATTTTGAATGTATTTACCTCTTCTGAGATGTAGCAGGTGACTTGGACCTGAAATATTTGCTTGCTAATAAAGGAGTTACATATTTGCACACACATTGTAAGCATAATTCATGTTGTTGATACAGACACAGCAGTTCTGTAAGCACAGATGGGCAAGTGAATGCTCATAATCCTTTTATTTTCTGCAGTAACAGTCTGATTCAATCCTGTTGCAAAGTATTGAAATATCTTCCAGATATTTGTTTGAATCTGGAGGCAAGATAGATAGTAGAAGTTCCTTCTAGTCAAGAGCTTTGCTTGGGAAAACGAAGACAGACTATTTTTGTATGTAGTAAAAGTAATTTGGTGTCACAGCACCACCTGGTGACCATTGCTAAAACTATATGGTGTGTAGGTATTTTTGGGAGCTTTTCCAAGTCATCTTGCTAGCAAGAAAAGCAGAATGGGGGATTTCTCCGTTCTGAACTGAATTATTTTCATGGCAGGATCATCCTCTGGGCAAGTCATTATAGAATTTTTCTATCCTCAAGCTCTTCAGGTTTAGAAGAGAGAGAAGCAGAGGATAGTGAGGCGTTCCTAAAAGCCAGTTGTATCCTAAGGGACCACAAACTCCCTTGAAATGCACCTACATTGATAGGCATCAGGTGATTAGTAGCTTGAGACCTCTTAAAGACAGTAACTGTGCA
>JAWWEV010000115.1:48775553-48844765 GCA_035583235.1 Hafferia zeledoni | reverse complement strand
GTCACAGCACCACCTGGTGACCATTGCTAAAACTATATGGTGTGTAGGTATTTTTGGGAGCTTTTCCAAGTCATCTTTCTAGCAAGAAAAGCAGAATGGGGGATTTCACCATTCTGAACTGAATTATTTTCATGGCAGGATCGTCCTCTGGGCAAGTCATTATAGAATTTTTCTATCCTCAAGCTCTTCAGGTTTAGAAGAGCGAGAAGCAGAGGATAGTGAGGCGTTCCTAAAAGCCAGTTGTATCCTAAGGGACCACAAGCTCCCTTGAAATGCACCTACATTGATAGGCATCAGGTGATTAGTAGCTTGAGACCTCTTAAAGACAGTAACTGTGCAAGGTCTTGTTTTCATTTCCTGACTTCTACTGATTTTCTTAGGAGCAAGGAAACACTGACTTATGCAGGGGAAAGATGCAATAGAAGTAATCCATGGCATTTGACATAAGAAATAATATTTCCTGACTCCCACTTGAGTTTCTAGTGGCACACTTAACCTCTTATTTGGCATTTATACACTGTCACATGACCAGTAAATTTTGTTGAATCTGGTCTAATAGTCCTGTCACCTCCTCTGAATTTCTCTGGATGTTTTGTCATAACACATGACAGTGTGGGCTTTTCTTTCAAAGTGTTGCAATCATGAAGCATCATACTTTGCTTCTAATATAAGCCTTGCAAAAAGTAAAGCTTTTTGTCCTCAGTGAAGTCAAAATACAACTCTTTCCAAGTTTATGGTCCAGCTATTGTTAGTGTAACACAAGTGAAGCTGCTTCCCCAGAGCTGTTTTATTTTTGCCCCTATTAAATGAGATGTTCAGCTTTGGACTTCTCTTTCCTTTCTCTGTTGACATGCAGGCTAGAGCGTATCACAAATTTCATTGGCATTAGAAATGCAAACAAATTTATGGTTTATGGATTAATACTTCTGTTATAGACCTTGTTTAGAGCATTCCTGGTTTCACAGTTTTTCCACATAAATATGTTCCTTAGATGACAGTGATGTGACTTCATAAGTGATAGACTGCAGATAATTTTATAGCTCCTTTCAAGATTGTTTTTTTTCCCTAAACTCAAGTCAGCTGCAGTCTTCGTGTCAGGTTGGCCCAAAGAGACTTGATAAGAGACTTCTGCAAGATTAGAAATTGCCAGTACTGTGGCCAATGTACCTCTCCATTTCATCCACAGGTGTTCACAGGTTTTTAAATTAGGTTATCCAGAGACCAAATCATACAGAGTACAAGGCTATATATATTCTGCAATGTATAGCATGGTGCTGTGATAGTGCAGGAAAGGAGTGTGGGGTTCGAGAGGAAAAAAATATATGCTTTATAAACAGTTACAATAGTTACATATACAGTGTCTTTCAAATTTCTCATTATTGACTTTGAAGAGATGTGTGATTTGCATGCAAAATGAAATCAGTGTAGCATTTGGAATAAGTGTAATTTTAATTGGAACCTTGTGAGTATAATACAGCATGAGAAAATTGACTGTGTTAATTCTTATACTTTATGGCGGCCCCTGTTTACTTCATACCAATAATTCATAGAATTTCTGGATTTTTTTTAACCACTTTTTTTTTTTTTTTTTTTTTTGGTCATCTTGCAGCAAGAAAAACACAGGCTATTCAAAGCAGTACAAATAAGGACTCAGAATCTGTACGATTAAAAAAACCAACTCGTAATTCATTTTCAAAGGACAGCAAAACTTCTTCCAAGCTAGGACTTGTACCAGAAGATCCACCTATGTTAAGAGATGATTCTTTTCCCTTGGAAAGCTTTCAAAATAATGTTAGAAGTCCACAACAAGTAAGAGATTACAAATCATTAGTATTTGGGAAAAAAAGAAAAAACCACAGGAACAAACATGATGAAGGGATATTGCTAATTCTTTTGGGACATGTGGAGATCTTATATCATGAGGGAAGAGCAAGGAATCCAAAATTAAGATTCTTGGTAGCTTTTGGATGAGATGATGAAGGAAGGATAATGTACATGTATGAATGACTATATAAGAAGGGGTTTTCCTGTCAATGGGATATATTCTGTCTTTAAATGTTCTTCAGTAACGAATCCAATTCAAATATAGTATAACTTTCAGTAAAGGACCAAAAGATGCCAGAAATTATGTTACACTTTAGATATTTCAATGTGAACTTTCTTTGAGATATTATGTAAGAGAAGTCATCTTTAGTAGTTTTTATACAGAAACACCGATTTTCAGTCAGCTGAAAGCTCTAGTAACAGACAAACAACATCTGCTACTCAAGCCAAGTTTCTCAGAGAGTAACATCAAAACCATGGATTTTTCTTGGTGTCACCTAGTATTATTTTAGAAAATTAACATATATTTTCTAAAGCAATTCTTGTTTCTTTGTCTCCAAGTGTTTCTCTGCTGCAATTTTTCTTGAGTTCAATTGCAACAAAATATTCCAACAAAACAAGAATTATTGAGATATAACCTCCAGGGGTGCTCCTTTGACTCAGAACTGGCTTTAGAATTTGGAAACTAATTTTTAAATGTCATTTCCTGTTCAATTTAGACAATGTTTAAAACAACCCATTGGCCCTGCCACCTCTTCCTCAAATTAAGGCATCACTGAGTGCTAGTATTAAGGTTCAAAGCCCTGTAGTAGGCTTAAAATCAACAAAAGTCTTTTAGTACATGGCATACATAGGAAAGTTACATTGAAATCTTAAAGGAATGTAGTTCCTTATTGTATAACCCACTTTAGTTTCACTTGATAAACACATGAGTAATTGTTTGATTTCACAGGAATTAAATAAAATTGAAATCAAATTAAAATCTGTGGAATTAACACTAATTTTTTGATCTTCTCACAAGTGCTATTATGGGCAAGCTTGTAAATTAATTATATGTTTTATTTGCTGAATTCAATAGCTGGCAGTTTACTAATCTACAGGACTTCAGTGGTTGCTGTAATTGTTATATCTTCAGTATGTTGCATTTTCTTTCACAGCCTCATAGGTATATGATTCAGGGCCTGGTGTTATATGATAGTTCGCTGCCTACTGAGGCTCAGTCTCTCTTTGTTCTGGAACTGAGAGAAGAGGAGAAGGATGAAAGTGAAGGTAGATCGATCTAAGTCCATGTTTATTCAAATGCATCATGTTATTGATTTTTTATTCACTGCTTGAGTGAAATAATTAGGCAACAAAGCTTTTTGTTCTGTAGGTCTTAGAAATGAAGTTTGATTGAACATTTTCAGTTCACAAATTATAAAGAAATCAGAGAATACACTGCAAAGCTCACCTGAGCTTCTTAGGGCTCATCTTTAGGTAGAGATCTGGAGCTGTTGTAGAAGTATGATTGTTTTTACAGTCAGAGAGACTAATGAAGTGTAATGTAAAGTCTCAGTGCCCTGACAAAGTATATCCAAACCTAGAAATTTCTACTAAAACTATAGAAGCATGCCTGCTGGTAATTTAAGAAAATGCACTGACAATAGGGGGGAAAAAAGGCCTGGTTTGGAATATGTATTGCTTCAGGACTGCTAAGAGAAGAATTTAGCAGGAAGAAAGACTAGGAGAGGTCCCAAATACAGTCTGTATATTCAAGCTGGGAAAAGGACAGAGAAATGAAAGAAGCTTTTTTTATCTTTTTTTCCCCAGATTCTCTTAGCATTTCTTCTTAAGGGACAGAAAAAAACAAACCCAAGACATATTAAAAGCAGTTAGAATGCTAGTCAGTATCCTATCAATTAGATAAATGTTTCGTTTTTTCATTTTTACCACTGGGGTTGACATGAAGTTATTTAGGTCTGTCTGTCTGTCTGTCTATCTATCTATCTATCTATCTATCTATCTATCTATTATCTATCCATTGCCAGCTGCACAGACCACAGACATCCTGAGCTCTCACACAAACAATAACACAGACAGCACCAGCAGCCTCATAACTGCTTTCTCCTCTCTGGCTGGAAAGAACGGAAGTTCACTAGAGAGACTACATATTTATATACAGGGTGGATCCTTCCACCAGCTGGCCTTAGACACCTAGTATGCCCAGTAGCTGGCCCCTGCATCCCTGTGAGCTTTGAGGCTGCAGCTCTACTCCCACTGCTGTGCAGACCATCATGCAACACATGCATGCATGCAGATCATTGCCCTGTGCTTTCGCCCTAGGTTTCTACAGAACCTAAAATATTACTTTCCACCAATCAGTAAATTTCCTGTATTGTTCCTGTATATTTAAGTTACATAACTCAATTTTTAAAATAAGCAATGAGCAAAAATTGTTTGCATTATCCTTCCTCATATATATGCACTAGCTAATAGCCTCAAATTTTCTTAGAGCAATTTCATCTTTATTTATTAGTGGTATATCTCACTTCTTACACTAATTTCTATTTAAATTTCTGGTCTTTTTTTTCTTTTAATTTCTAGTACCCTGAACTGAAGTTGGATTCATCAGCAGTAATTGCTGATACACGTGATTCAGTTTCTTAGGTTTACAATGTGTGCAATCTATGAGATTTTTCCAGTCTTTCTTCATCAACCATTACACAACTTTACAAAGATGTATCTTGTTGATTTGCTATAGTCCATAGCCAGTTTCAGGCATGTTTGAGAAGCTGTGTCATGTAGGCCTGCAGGCTGTACACAGCTTTTTGAGTGGTGATTTCACCTGCTTGTAGTTTGTTGTGTTTTCACAAAATCGGCTTTTCTTCCTAGGTGATTCCATTTATTCTCCTATTTTTCCCTTTAATGATAGACTGCTTCTTACAATACACATCTTAGTACATCGGCTTATCCTTCTGAGTTGGCTACATAGAAACAGCTTGCACTTAACACACCAGTCGTGCTACTGACGTGTATACTTTTATAGAGCTGTCACCATGGTCTGTAAAAATGCAGGTCAGAGGAGGTCACTTTATGTTTAAGCTTCTTCACTACTTCTCAGCTCATATTCATGAACTTCGTTAAAGTCACTGGTATCCTCATGTTTAATATTAAGTAGCAGTATTTCAGTTCGTAGCTTCTCCATGTTAACTTGATGCTCATTTGTAGTCAAACCTGCTTAAGCCACAGTCAGTGATAGTGAGCACTTTTTCTCTTAGGACTATGTTAAAGTGTAATTTCTGTGTCCTCTCATAATTGCCTTTCAAAGTAACACAAGTCCATTTCACCGTTCTTATTAACTGGGTGTTTCTGTTTATATGAGGATAGCAGCAGATTGCCCAGGCCACCAACAGAGTTTAAAAACAAAAAAGAAGTTTTAAAAAGAAGTTTATAAACATCAACATTCACTGTATTTACTACTTAATATTTGTCTGACATATCCCTGTTAACGGTAATATTTATCTGGAGTGCATACTATAGCTAAGTGGTTTGGGGGAAAAAACAAACATTTAGTCTTTTTTCTGTTTGTGAGCTAGTCTTAAATCATTTTGCAAACTGAGCTTTACCATTTAAATCTGCCAGCACCCGTTGTCAAACACACAATTTTTACAATAGTAATGTTGACATGCAACCAAAAAGGTATCATTTCACCATGTGATTTTTAAGAAAGCTGCAGTGAGCCAGGTGAAAAATTCCTGCAACAAATTTTCCCTATTTTATGTATTGCTTTTTCATGTAAGACAACAGTGCCATCTGGAGCTAATTTTGTATTAAAGCTAATTTTTCATGACAAAAACATATTTCAATTTAGTATTAACATTTATTAAATGTTTTAAACTAGTCCCTCTTTAAATGAAGACCCATGTTATTATAAAATCAATATTCACTGATATTATAAACATTTATTAAGAACATTTTTTAAGAAAAAAAGTTCTCAGGCATACACATGCTTTAATAATGTTGTATTTGTTGATGTTTGTACTTGTAAAAATTGTGTTAGTGAAAGTTACTTTGTGAATAATATTTAGTCATATTTATTATATATGAAATACCATTAAATGTTTTGTAAAAGAGCACATTGCACAAACAAAACATCAAAAAGGCATTAGCCAAGGAAAACCTAAGTACACACAAATTAGAAGTGCCACGTAGTTTGTTATTTATACAGTCTTCATTCTTTTCTCTCTTTTTTCTCTTTTTTTTCCCCTTGTACTGGGAATTGTTAATGTAGGAAGTCTTCAATGGAAAAATAATAAAAAATAAGTAAGATCAGGATCATAATTGTTGTGTAAAAAGGGCACAATTAGCAGGCAATATTGCAACTGCTAGTACCATTTTAAATTGCTTGACTGTATGAACAAAATCATTTGAAGGTTTGTTTTGTAGATGTGATTTTCGGATATTATCTTTTTGGGGTTCTTTAGTTTTATTTTTCTTGTAGTAAGATCATAAATTTTATTGTGCAACTGTCCCAATCCCAGGTTGATTCATCATTATGCACTGAATGCTGACTGCGGCACGTGTTTTACATATTGCCTTAAATTAACTCAAAGAGTATAAGCTGTTGTTGAGAGAAGGCTGTCATCCAATTGGGAAAGCAAGGGCTCCCAATCCAAGTAGTAGAGATAGGTTTAAAAAGGCAGGACAGGCAATATCCTTTGCAATATTCCCTTTTATCCTCCAGGTATAGGAATGTTCCTCCCACACGTTTTCTTTTCCCATGGGAGAACTTGCTGGCTCATGCCAAGGACGGGATTCCATGAGATGTTTAACAGGATGTTCAGTTCTCTGTCTTTATCTCTCTCCCAGCTTGCCTGTCAGTAGTGATTAATCACTTGCCTGGTGTTCAGTGAACAAATAGATCACGGAGGGTACATGATGTGCTTTAGACCTCTAAGCCACACTCTAACCCCACACTAGTACTGCAACCATGCTGTTGATTTGCTGCTATCCTGGTGTATTTTTACTGTAACTTTAGTGTCTGGGTGAGCCCAACTTTGGAAAAATTTTTGACATTGCTGTCTGTTGAGAATCCTTCTGAGGGCCTAGTCAGAGACAGGAAAAGCAATATCTGAACTTCTCAATCTTTTCTTAGCAAAATCTGAAAATCACTCATGGGATGACTAACAGTCATTACTGCCAACTACTGGGTAATACCACTAAATGCTCAGAGTCTATTTCAGACAGCAGAAGCATGATATCTTCTCAAAGAAAGCTTCAACTCAAAATACAGCTCCACTGTATTTTACCTATGAATAAGATAGTTTCTCTCTAATATGAATTTTGTAAATCAGGAATAGCTCTCTGTCTTGCCTAAAAAAGAGAATTGATGCATCTCAATCTGAAGTTATGAGTTTCAGATAGAAATCATTTGGTGTAATCACTTAGCTTGTCATAGACAGGACATCAGACTGGATGATCACTATGGTCCCTTCTGGCATTAAGACTAAAGGAATTTCTGAATGAATAAATGAAGAGCAGTAGAGAAACTAATTTTAAGAGTTGCTGTCATCTGTGCATCATCACTGTCTATCTGTGTGATGCCCAAGCTTTTCTTGGTGCCATACAGATACAAAAACTGCCACTGAGAGTTGTGATGATTGATGCATAAGATGTGAGCTGTGAGCCTTTTACTTTCTGTATCATCTCCATTTCTTATCATATCCTATACAAAGCATTTACCTGGCTTTGCCCTTAGAAAAGTCCCGAGGAACTACTTACATCTTCCTTTGAGTCAGAGCAGGGGGGCTGCATGCTATAGTGCTAAACTGCAACCAGTGCCACCTCCAGGTATATCTGGAGGATGATCCCAAAACCAGGGAGACTGCTCTACTGAGGGAGTGGGAAGAGCTGGAAGAGCCAGGACAGTGCAGCATACTGTTAGCTAGGGCAGCTCAATTGAATCCTGCCTTTACCTGTATATCTGGAGTTAAAGTAGGTTACCTCATTCTAGCCCCGTCATTTCATATGCTTACTTGTCATTTATTAACTTCTCAGGGTATACAGTAAGTTCAGACCGTCAAAATGTTAAAATTCAGAGTGATAAAATATTTATAGAAACCAGTCAAAGCCTGTGGTATCCTATGACATAGAAAGTCTTTGTTTGATATAATTTAGCTCTCTACACTGAATGTGTTTTGAGTGTTAGTGTAAACAATAAATAATTTATCTCTAAAATTAATAATTCCTTGAATAATGCATGTACACCAGCCTGATTTATGGTGCTAATATGTTATGATGATGTGGAATTAAATGGAAAGCCATTTATGTAATCATATTATAACTTCAAATAACATAATCACTGTTTGCTTTATAGTTGCATTTCCTCTGGAATTGTTTTAGTATGTTAAATATTTGTGGAAACTACTTTAATTTTTTCTTTAATTCTTTAATATATGACTTGGTAGCATTGAATCAATTTAAACTCAGCCTTTTGGTGTCATTGTCCATTTTTTAAGTAGCATGAGGAGATAAGAATAATACTGTTTATGAACAAATCCATGTACAATAGATGACGTAATACACGTATATGGAGTTATATGTGTATTATAAATATGTTTATATATATTTAATATTTACAGTTTTATATATCCATATAACCTCAGCCATGACATTGCAGATCTGATCCAAAGCTCATTAATCATGCAGCACAGTGATTTGTACTCAGTGGAAAGAAATTAGAAAGTGTAGATTAAGTGAAAGATACCTTATTAGTATCAGACTGTGAAACAGGCACCATATCCAATTTTTTCTAAGAGAAATCCCCTGGTTTATTGTATTGACTAAATCTAGGTTTTCAGCATTTGTCTCAATGTTTCAAGCAGTATGAAGGTGGCAGGAAATGAAAATTGCAGACTTAGTTTTTTAATCTTTCTCATAGTGTTTTGGATTCAATTCTGGTTTTGAGCTTCTTCCCTTTCTGGTGCATAACATTGACAGAGATTGTGTGAGACTATATAAGGGAAGTAAGAGTCAGGCTGTGATTCTGTGCATTGTAATCTTTATACTGACCCATATGCAAGGCAACAATGCAGTGACTGATGGCAGGGACCATGGCAAACTCACAGTTAAGCCCTGGGTAAAGTGTGACAGATAAGGCTGTCACGCTATATCCACTTAAGTCTGTTTTTACAAGTGATTTTGTTCTCAAATTTTCTTAGTAGTACTTGAAAGTGTCAACTGATTACCTGACTTTGCTTTGTCTCTCTGTATCGCTGCTTTGTGCTCTTATTTCACCTTGAGTATTATATGGAGAAATATATTTATGGATAACAATGATATTCTTTAATTCATCATGCATTAGAACTACATCTGAGTAACACATGGGGGAAAGGATGAGAAGTACAGCTTTCCCCTAATGCTCACTTCTTTTGAAGGACAAGATGTTGCAAATATTCCTAAAGCAAGCAAAAAACAAAAAGCAGGTGAGAAGACAGAGAAGTCCCAAAGATCAGATGAATCTCAGGTGAGAACAAATACAAAAACTGGATTTGTTGAATGTGCCATCACTGTACTGAACATAAAGTTATTCTTGGGTCTGCAGCTCAGTACTGCTAATGCTTCTAGTGTGTCCCTTGCATTTCTCTGTCTTGCTTTGCCATCTTTTTATATTACAAAGGTGAATGTAAAGGTTGAAAGGCTGAATTACAAATGTTGAATGTAAAAGATGTGTATCCTGGATTTAGAGATGCAATGTACTCATTTCTTTTTTTATGTATAGAAGAACTAGTGGTTGTTCCTTTTGTTGGTACAGTTTCTTTCTCTGCTGACGGCTTATTAAATTCCATGAATTCACCATATTTGTGTCCCATTATTCCCTCATTGTAGTGGTTTTCATGGGTTCCTAGGCAGATGAAATAAGTCTTTCCATTAAAATCAGTTCCTGTCTCATATATCACAATTGTCATTAGCTTGCAGTTAGAGTGGCAGAAGAGTTGGTATCTACTTGCTTCCTTGGAAATTCTTCTCATCTGTGGTGGGATAATCTGGGTGTTCTGTGGCTAATCAGTAGGCTATTGCCTGCCTTTGTGCCTTAAAAGGAGTAAATGATGTTATGGATTGCAAACAGATTAATGGAAGGTAATGAGGATACCTTGTATTGTTCTTGCTTTTGCTGAGAGTTTTGCTGCCTCATGGCAGGTAGTTCAAGGGCAGAACAGCTCTATAGAGTTTTTCATGAAGTATTCTCTACTGATTTTGGTGGGTTTTGGGGGTTTTTTTCTGACTAAACCTGCAAAATTTCCTGTGACTCATATCAACACCTAATTATATGAAGTTCTAGAGTAATGCCTTAATCCTTCTGTCAGCAGTCTGAGTGGCTACAGTTGAGTTTTCTGGCAACAGAAATGCAATGAAGCTTTAGGCTGTGTCAGATTTCTTCCTTCAACTCCAGTGATGAGTTACTCTCTAGGGGTGCTGTGATGATGGTTATTGGCAGTTCCTCAGTCCACCACTGAAACCCTAACCTAACCCTAACCTTTAGCCTTAAATAACAGCTTAACTAGTAACTCTACTTCAGAATCTTGGGCTGAAAGCTACTTCAGATGGTATGACTGTTACATACTGTATCAGTTATTATTGGGTCAGAGCCACCTTGTCTGTGAGTGTGTTTGCAGGGGAAGGGGTGAGCCCAAGACACATGGCAAGGCCTGCCAACAGCGTGTGGGCTACAGCCACATGGCCATGGGAGCCACTTGGCTGGGCCGTCATCAAAGAAGGCCTGCCTAGTAGTCCACCCACAACACACCCCCTGGAGCCTCTAACTAGCTGTGGCACCCCTCACTTTGGCTAAGAGGACAGTAAGTGGTCAGTGAACCAAATGTCCTGCCTGGAGAAAGTGGCCACAGTGACCAGAGCAGATTAGGAGACAGCATGAGGTCTCCATTGTGTGTCCTCACCTGTTCTCTTCAAAGTCGTCAGCATGTGACCTTCTGAATGGTAACTGTCTTTTCTCCCCTCTTTTTCTCTCTTACTCTTTCTTCTCTTAACCTCTCTTCCATTATTCTTTTCCTCCTCTTGTGGGTAACCTAAACACCTATTTTCTATATTTAACTGAAGTTTCAACTACCTCACCTTAAGTAGCATGAAGTTTGTGTTTACTAAGTGTAACAAAGATTCTCTATAGCAATGCTTGCTAATGGTGGTAACTTGTTGTAATGCTTTGTGAAGTTGCATGTTTATCTCTGTAAAACCCTTTTTACCAAAATGCCTATATTCTCACCAAATTAAAAGAAATCTCTTGGAGAGAAAAGTGTAGTTTTTCTCCAGATTTGAATTCAAGGTACCAAAGAATGAAGGGCTTTACAAAGGTTTGTGTAGGCAAAATCTCTTGAAACCTGAAATTAAGATGTAACACCTGGTAAAGTTGGACTGGACTGTAACAACTTCCAGAAATATATGCAGAACAATATCTCGTTCATTGTTGAAACAGCAGAAGTCTCCTACACTTCAGGCACTACTTACCTTATTGTTCTGGAGAAGGCAGACGTGTTAAGGTGGTTTAGAGAGTTTGGAAGTTATTGGGGAAAGAACCATATAAGACAAGGTTTATATCTACTCAAAAAGCCTTTTTAAATATAGCAATGCTTCTAGTAAAAAAGCTTGTGGAAGGAAAGGAAAAGAGAGAGGGAAGGGGAGAAGAGCAGAGCAGAGGAGAGCAAAGCATGTAAACAAAATACTTCAAAGAGCTTCCACACATTTCAAAGTAATCTTTCTTTCCTTTGGCAGCCATTTTTTGGGTAATAATGCATGCAAAATTACCAGAATACAAAAACATGACTTCATCCTTAAAGTGGTAATAATAAAATACCAGTGAATACATTTTGTTTATGATATTTTCAGCAATCAACTTTGAGCAAACCGTACTGGACTTTACGTGTAGTTAGTGAACAAAGAGAGGTAGACATTCTGGAGGTGAAGAGAGACACCCAGCAAGCAGATGAGATCAGAGCCATGAAACAAGCATGGGAGTCTGCAGAGCCAGGAAGAGCTGTCAAGGTAATATCAGAGTGCTGTCTTTGCAGTGATGTTTCTTGATAAGTTCCAGGAACTGTTGAGATGATAGAGAAGTTGCCACAACAGAGGCTTGACTTCACAGGACTCTCCTCTTTATCATTCTGTGGAAAACAGGAAATTTTACACAGTTTAAGAAATTAAAAGTGATCGTGTGCATGACTTCTGGGCAGGAATCTAGATCATCTACTCGTAGCTTCTGTAGATCACTGAGACTTAAGATTCTACTTTACAAAACATAAAAATGTTTCACTTTAGAAAGTCCATTACATCTTCACAATTGCAAAGCTACTGCTTGTGACAGGTTTAATGTTTAACATGAGCAGATTATATTGAGAAATACACTGCTACAAACATGCCAAAAATGATTTCTCTTGAACTACTGGCATCTGGTCATATCAACACTCAAACTGACCCCTGAAGCCAGGATTCCCAAATTCATGCTGGGCTGCAGGTTATCCATGAGCCTATACATGTCTTGTGTGAATTCACTCTTTTGCATAAGCAATGCTAACTCAATTGTCAGCTGCAGCTGGGTACTTTTGATGTGATATATCTTATGATGGAAAAATGATACATGTTCTTTCTACCAAAGCAAAAAATTGCACTGCTGATTCAGAACTGGAAGCATCATTTCCAAAAGAAAAGAGAAATAAAAGAACAAAATACAGTCTTTGTCACCACAACTACCATTGCCCATTGAGCAGCCAGAACTCCCCTGCTTAGAAGAATTTTGTCTTTTTTATATTACCTTTCAGAAATGAACCTCAGATGTGGGTCTCCCCAGTTACATTTTCAGGTTTTCTCTTTTTTTTTTTCTTTTTTTCAGTATATTCAATGCTCAGAACTTTTTCTGACAGTACTCTTATAAATTCTGATCTAAGGAGAGGTGCAACTCTGCAGCTGTGATTGGTCGTGCTGAGACTCAAAAATGCAAGTCCAGCCTCCTAAAGATTAGCTGGAAGCAAATCCCCTTTGATGTGTAAAGAGTCTCTTCAGAATGCTGGTTCTCTCACTGTGTCCCTTTTTGATCAGAAAATCAACTGAATTGCAACTACAGGGGTCCATTTTGAAAGCCCCTTCAGTCTGTGACATTTTTATAAAACAGCTGTCATTAATAAAATTGCAGCAACATGGAATATGCTAAAAACACGGTCTGCTATCCAGCTTCAGTAGCTTCCCCTCGCCTTTCTTCTTGATTACCCTGCCACAGACCCTCTGACTCTGGGAACTGGGTGCCTGACTCCAGGGTAACCTTTGGCTTCTGTCCATTCGGGCAATCTCAGTCCTTAAGAGAATGCCTAGTGAGCCAAAGTCACCTTCTGAAAAGACAGAAGTGCTGATGTCTGGTTTTGATCTCAAAGGTATTTGAGTCTGAAAAGGTTTGCATCCAAAGGTCCCACTTCTCAGGAGGAAGTCTAAACCAGCAGGCCATAGGAGCCCCTGAGAGCAAATGATATTTCCCTAAGGAGCTGCAGTAGCTGTACATTCAGCTATGAGGGAATCTTGCTCTTCAGTTTTAGGGTTTTTCTTTTGAATCTAAATCTTATTTTAAACTGCCCAGAGATCAGCGACACATATAGTGTATTCAGTGTCTCAGGACTGATTCACTGGGACCCTGGCGTCTTTTCTGATTCCAGCCCCAGAGAGAGTTGCATACTGCACGCTGGTTTTAGGTCTTATTGACCACATACAGAATCCTATTTTTGAAAATGCTTTGGGATTTAAGGTATGCAGTAGAAGTTTTCTTATCTGGATTAAAACTTTGATCTCTAGGCTTTTCAGGAACGTTTGCGTTTTATTAATAAGTGTGCTGTGAGAGATTCAGAGGAGCCCATAGCTGGGACTGAGACTGCTGATTTAACACCTAGTTCAGGAGGAAGAGGTAAGGGGATAACTTTCTGTGTCTTCAGTTCATGATGTTCAGCCCCTTAGAAAAGACTTCTGCATTAAATACTAGTAGTAAATGGACAAAATAGCCCTGATAAAGCTGTCCAAATGTGCAATGGCACCTTACTCTCTTTCTCTATTCCCCTCTTTCTTTAATTGTTTCATTGCTCTATTTCCAGACACAGATACCCTTAAGCAAACTTCAGGTAGTCCTTCTGTAGTAGAATTCTAACCCTTAATTAACCTTAAATGTTTGGAAGTTCAATGGAAAATGCTTAATTACTCCTTCCAAGTTGGGTACTAGAGTTCATTAGTGTAGAAAAGCTAAAAAAGTGTTTACCAGCTGAAATAGCATGTCAGTAAGAGACTAATACATGTAATGTGCATTTTCTTTATGTTAATGTTCATGGAACTGTTCACAGAAGTGAGGTATCAAAAAGTCCATACTGAGTAGCTTCAGCTTTCTGGCAGCTTCCATAAGTGCGCTATTTTTATTTAATGGTTACAACTTCAGTGGATCCTTCATATGTGTTCCCTGCCAGCTACTGGACTATGATGGGTGCAAGGCTGCAAACTGTTTGTTGTTTCTTTTCTTCTCTGAATAATGCTGAGATCAGGCCATGACAAAAAGGAAAGAATAATACCCAGTCTGATTTTGACAATATCTGGTCACGGCTCATGTGTATGAAACTAGAACCTGTGACCAATACATAAGATTAGTATTTCTCCATTCAGGTAAGTAATCTTCATGAGAAGGTTTCAGAAATTAAAGCACAAGTAATCCTTACCTAATGCCTTAAACAGACACAATATTGGTTATTTGAAAAAAATATTGTTTCCTCTAAGTTACTGGGTAAGTACTTCACAAATAATGGTTGTCTACCGAGATCTTTGTTCTAAACGAAGCATTTAGAGTCTAATATAAGGTCTTATGAATTAAGAGTGACACCCCAATGACTTTAAGTTGTTATGGTTCAATTCCATGGAGTGCAGCAATTTTCAATAATGTGATGGAACATTTCTGTTATATTCAGTATCTTAATGAGAATTTTTATATTCTGGAGAATACTTTTCTAAAGGGCAGTGTCTGAGGCACTTCCAAAGATTTAAGTTACCCTTCAAGACCACCAGAGAAGGCTGGTATATTTGTGTATAGGCAGTAAATATATAGACAGTAATTTTTTTAATGCTCAGAAACCTCCTTTCTATTTTTGATGAGAAAATTCCAGGAATATTTTAAAATATTTCGATTGGTTACTGCTATAGGTAGGGCAATAAGAGAGTTTTTATGAAAGATAACTCCTCCAGTCATCATCAAATCTCATCAAATTTCACAGGCATTTTCGGCACATCCAGACAAATTAAAAGAAGGAAGCACTGGAATAATCACAACAAAGCTCAGCCCAGTGGAATGCTTAATATCAGCTGTATCATTGAGTTGTAAGAATGCTACTATAACACATAGCATGGTTATTATCCCTGTGGTTAAAAAAAATCCTAAGATTTCAGAATACGAATTTTAGTACATCATGGGACCTTTTTTTCTTTAGACTGCTATTTCCTAAACTAAATCTCTACCTGAAAGGGCATATAATTTTTTTTTTTTTTAACTACAGCCAGGACTGGGCAATCAGATTTTTATTGATTTTTTTTTTAATAAAAGAATATGATTCCTACATGATTATAAGTTGTTCTTATATTCTTTAGGCACTGCAAATTCAATGTTCTTGTTTAGATTTACAAACTTCCTTGAGTAAAGTGGATTTAGCTATGGATTTAAAATGCATGTATTAGTTTCATTCCAGCATATATGGGCTTCTCGCATCTTTGATCCTGCCATGTTGGAAATAAAAGGGCAGAATTACTATATCCTTTCCAATCATATTCCCCTTTAATAATGTATTTGGCTGAGCCAAAAGAAGAAACACTTATACAAGAATTTAGATGGAGCTCCTAGCATAACCAAATAACCATGTTAATCCTTTCTGGTTTACATTTTCATACCACAGGAAAGAAAGCACCACGAGCAGCTACTGAGTCAAGATCGCAAACGCAGAAAAAGAAGTGGGAGCTTATAGACCTTAGTCCTTACATAAGGTAAACTGCCTTTACATAATAAATGGCAAAGGACCTGAATCACTGCACTGCATGTAATGAGTATGTGACATAAATTTTGGAGAATGCACATTCAGGCAAATATGCTTAATTCAGTGCTCATCTTGAAAGGAGAACATATGAAGTTTGTCAGGATGTTATGCTGGTTTAAAATTATATATTTATCAAATGCAGTTCAGTTAATAATAATGAACAGCTGAAATAACTATATTAATTACATTTCCTAGTCAAAAGAACTATATTTATTATAAGTATTGGCATGAACTTATTGAGTCAATTTACATGCATCTTCATATTTGCTATGGTGCAGCTAGAACCCACTACATACTTAAATCCATTTGTATTCAAATGTGGCAATTACCCATTGATTTTCATAGGCTTTAGAAGAGGCTGTAAAAAATTCCCAGATTTAATTTTAAATTTAAAGGGAAACTGGTGTTTTACTGAAGTGAGTAACATTAAAATAGTAGAAAATATAGCAAAATGTCTTCCACATTGAATCTTGTAGGCATTTAATTTCTCTTCAAGTCCTTGAATTTTGCACTAGTTGTTGAAGTCAAAATATAAAAAATATATTGTCCACTTAGGGGCCATTATACCAAAAGAAAAAAAAAAAACCAAAAACAAAAACAAAAAAAACAAACAAAAAAAAAACCACAACAAAAACATCTCAACAGAGATTTGTAATACTAAAAACTTTTGGAAATATATTTCTTGCAAATTAAAAGTAAGTTACACATATAGGAGTTTTTCATATGCTCAAAGATGAGCATAATTTTACAAATATTTTTTAAATAGACATTCAACTATAAGAAGATATCAGAAATGTACTTTTTTATGGCTGTTAAAAATAAACAGTGGAAAAGTGACTCCTTAACCATATCTAATCATACAATGATGACATTGCCAGATATAAACCAAATATATGCACATATGTGTTAAGGAAAATATACAACACCCAAAGTTGTATTTGAAATGAGACAAGTATTTTTGTATTTCCTTCAGAAAAACAAGGTCTGAATCTGTGCTGAGAAATGAGTCCATCATTCAAGAGCAACAGATACGTAAAGAGGAAAAAATCAACCATTTTAGGGAACTTCGAAAGATGGCTTTGGAACAAAGACAAGAAGAAGAAAATGACAGAGCTTTATTGAAGGAAAATATACTTGAAATGTATGAGAATCTGCAGGTAGGTTGTCAAGTCTACTTTCCAGTAACTATTACTGTGATGTCCACCATTAGTCTGAACATCCTGATCAATCATTATTAAAACTTTTGTATTCAGTACCAGTGGTTAGGAGCAATGAACAGGCTTGGAATTTTCCTTGAGCAAAAGTTAAAACTAAAAGTTTTAAAGGAAAAAAATAGTACTACATAACATCCTTAATATGATATTCTTAGTATTTTCTTGATACAGCTCTTTGCAAAAACACTATTTTAAGAATATCACCATAAAAGGATGGTTATATTGAGCATTTGACATACATGACCAGGTGCATATTAGGTAAAGCATCTCCAGTTTACCTTTTTTTTTTTTTTGTTACGGAATTGTATAGGCTTTTTGGAAAGTAATTTTAGAAAAATTATGCGGTGGGGCAAGTTGCTCTTAATGTGTCTTACAGCAAAGTTGGAGAACACAGTTTTCTTGGAATATGCATGATGCCAGCAAATGAAGAATTTTAATTATTAATCTTAAAAAACTATATTTGTAAATAATAAATTCCATAGCATTAGGATAGGATCCATTGTGAGGATTAACTCAGCCAATGCATTGCACATGAAAATGATACAAATATCTTACCAAATTGACTTAACTGTTAAGCATCAACAGGAACAAAATTATTTGTTACACAGCGGTAAAACAATAAACAGTAGCTATAAAATGGTCACTATTCAGAGCTCTTAAAGCTGGATGAGAGACGGTAAAAATAATTTTACATCACATCAACTTATTTACAGAAATCACTTGAAAACATCTCCTTAGCAAGTTCCCAGACAGCCTGATTTATGTTACTCAACTACAGGTCTGCAAGGAGCCACAGTTCTCTAGCAGTGACTGATCCTAGTAAGAATATATGTCCAGCCTTTCAGATGTTGCTATGATTTTGGATGCCTAACCATACCATGTATTAGAAGGGAAATTTTTTCTCAGGAGTAGTTCCTCAAGTCTTTCTAGAAAGTATTTCCATTAAAAATGTTTCAAAATATGAACTTAAAACAAGAGTTACTTGTGAATATGCACACTGTGCTGGTAAGCTTATAAGTTTTTTTCATCTGTAGACCACAGAAACATTTAAAGGTATTCAGGTATCCCCATTTTCCAGGATGGAAATGGAAAGGAAAAACTATTCAGAGGTGTCCAAGTCCTACTTGCCCTAAGTCTCATTGAAGGTCAATGTCATTTTGGCTCCTTTAGTCTCTTAAAAGGTTAGAACTCCAGAGCAATTTCAGCATTTCTGACAACTAGTGTTTAATGGACTTGTTTAAGACAGCAAAGCAAACCAGTAATGGAAGAGAGAGCAGATCCAGATGGGTAACTAGTCTGTTGCCCTATCCTCCTTTCACACAATTAGCTTGTTATGCCAGCAATTTAAAAAGTATTTTCATAAACATTGTCTTCTTCATGGGGAAAAGATTGACACATACCTGTTTCCCACAAGAAAACGATTAAAATCCAAGTTAAAAAAAAAGGAGAGATGGTCTCCCTCTGCTTATGGAGTCCCAGAGTGAAACAGAACAGGAAGGATGCAGTTGCCTTGTGATGAAATCAAGTTCATGTGTTGAAGGGGGCGGTATTGCTGTTTGTTTTTGGCTAGGCATCCTTAGATGAAACACGGGGCAGAGTTCATAGCATTCGGGAAGCATACAGGAGTAATCTGCTAGAGGCTGAGCGCAGAAAACAAGAAGAACTGGCAGCTCAGGAAGAAGCCCTGAAAGCCGAGAAAAAGCAGAAAAACAAGCCCGGTAAAGGTGAAGGGAAAAAAAAGTAGTTGCTATCACTAGTGAATTGCATTTAACAGTTTGGGAAAGAAAGTTTATACGCAAAGATGAGAATGAATATTTGTTATTTTCCACTATTTTTGGCAACTATATCACATTTTCTCTCTTTGCCTGTTGCTTCTGAAAAAATTGATCTAGGATTCTTTTTAAAGTGTTGGTTATTTAGCTTTTGATAAAGCTACTGACAACTATTAAAGTTTGTGTGTCTTACTAGAATAACTATGCAATAAAGTTCATATTCCATTCAAACTCTTTTCCCAAATTCATAGTGTCTTTCGTCTTTTTTTTTCCAGTCAAAACAGAATCAGTCAAGAATGAATCAGAGCTGAAACAGTGACTGTAACCTGTCACTTTTGAAAGTCATTTGACCTGGCTGCTTAAGTGGATGATGATTTGTGGGGGTTATCATAATTAAATAGTGGCATGCCATGCTTTTCATATGCTGGCACTGTGAGGCTTCCCAAAGCCTGGTTCACTAAGCACTCACAAGCTTTCTGTGTACTGCAACATTTTTCCCTTCCATCATTCTCTTAAGTGCTTTTGAATCTCACAGTAACTCTGTAGTGACAAACTGATGGCACAACCTTCCAAGGCTTGTTAAGTGCTTCTTAAAACTCTGTTACTCTCTTTGTTTATCTTTCCTAAGCTGTATTTTGCCCATGGTGGCTTTACTCAAAGTGACTGATCATGATAGGCTCTCTACTGGAATTTAAAAATGTTTCTTAAAAGTAGAACTGGTGTATGAATGAAGTGGCAATCACAGACTTTTTAAACAAAGAGTGAAGTATTTCTTCTAAGCTCTTGCTTCCATTGGCATAGAATTCCTGTATTTGTGGTTTTGTCATGAAACACAAAAAATACTTGCAGTCATACTCACAAGCTATTGCTCTGTACTCAGAGACAATGTTCAAAACTCTTGCAAGGGTGAAAACTCTCTCTAGATCAGACAGAGCTGTTTTAAATGTTTTAAAGAATTTTCTGTGTATGTAGGGACAAGCAGAAGTTTGGGGAGTTAGACTAACCACATATTGTATGCATACAATATGTCCAGGATGTCCAAAGGCACTTAATTATCTAGACAAGATAAGAAACCATGAGACTCATCTATTTAACCCAAATTACAAGAAATTTTATCCTTTGCATTCTGGCCACTGGTAGTGGCTAGCTGTTGCATTTGAAACTAGCCTTTCTTCTGCATCTTAATGACACACCAGATGTTCAACCTCTGCTGGATTTGCTCACCTGTTTTATCAGCACCTCACTGTTTGTTTTTGTATTTGACTCACTCCTCTTTCAGTTCTGTGATGTATGTGCTTCATACATCATCACACCTACACACCTGCTGTGATGCTGGTGCCTCCATTCAGCCTCCTTCCTCCTGTACATCATAAACTAAACTAACTAGCCTGAGTGCTCGTGTTTGAAAATGAAGAATTGAAACCAGTGTCCTAAAACTGCACTGATGACTATTTCAAAGAGCAGGAGCTAAGTTTCACTTTGACCCATACATGCTGCAAATAGAAAGCCTGTTGGTCTTTTGCTATAATTGCTCTTTGTCCTCTCTATTTTGGAATATGGGATATAATGCTTCATAATATTCCATCTTGTTTCCATGGCAATAGCACGTGTTGGTTGTCTTCTCATGTGAATCTCTAATGAGCTTCTGTAGAGGAAGATCAAGCTGAAGTTCTGTTCTTCATGTCACTGTAAGTGCTATAATGACATTCTGTTGTAAAAATCAATCCAAAAGCGGCATCATCGACATCCAAATGTCAAAAATTCAGCTGATAACCTGCATGAGCACAGCCTGTCCCCACATGTAATCAGCTATCAACTCATTTAGACACAGTGTACTCTGATCTACATTATCAAATCTTGTTCTGATGTTAAACACAGTTCTAAGTTTCATAATTTTCTCATTTAGAAGAGTAATGTGGCGTTGTTGAAATCTGCTGTGTGGTTTGTGAATGTCTCTTTTGGCTCGTTTGTCATTTCAACAGTGATGAGGGAGTGAATTACTGTCACACTGTTTAATTGCATGTACTTTGGAGTATGTAATGTTTTAAGAGAAGCACAGTAACAGTTTTACTAAATCTCTGTGCATATTCCAAAAGAACAAAATATTCCCTTACCTCATAATGGAGCCTGAGAGAGGAAAGGCTTTGTTTGGATTGTGACAGAGAATTTGTACACACAGGACCCAGAAACAGACAACTGATGAAATTTCCTATGCATCAGTTCTACACCAACATGACAGCTTTTTATTGGTGAGCTAAGTTAGTGGGGAAAGATGTACAAAAACTGCAACTAAATGTAACTGTATTTCAAAACAGCCATTCCATCATGTTTAGCACTGTAAGAAAAACAAGAAAAACTGGATGCTGTGTTGTAATTTTTAGGATTGTTGCCTTCAGTTTGTAAACCGAGTTGCCCAACAGTCAAATTATGTGTCCAAATGGATAAAACGTTGTTGTTTGTTTTTTTTTTTGGGGGGGGGGGTTTGCCTTCCTGGAGTAAAACACTTTGTAAGCACCATAATTTTACAGAATTTAACCTACCTTTACATCAAAGAAATTTACTGTAATAAAAGTTCTGGAATTTGGAGAGCCATGAGTCCTGCTTATACTCAGCTTGGCCATACAGGGCCAGATTCAGTAGGGGTATAAGGACACATTTTAAATTATGTACTTTCTTAGTGAAGAACTTCAGCAAAGGACTCAGACATGAGGTCAAGCACTTTACAGAACAGAATAGATACGGAAAGATTCTCTAAAGACATGATTGCTCAATCTTTTAAGATGATAGTAATTTTGGAGATGCAATGTTTGCATCAAAGCATACTGTACCAGGTATCTAGTGGCATCACATCACAGAAGAGATGGTTTGGGGGAGCAGGAGCAGGGGTTGAGCAGTTGCCTTCTAACATTTCTTATAAAAATTCATCCCTGAGAAAGTTTTCAGAATTTGTCACTTACATAGCCTCTCATTTTTTTTTTCATGCAAGAACTCTGTATGAAAAACAATACATACTACTATGTTGTCCTCAAAATGTTGCAGTTTAGTTGTCTTGTGATTTAGACAGTTGCACAGTTCTCCCCAAAATTCCAAGTCCAGCTTCTGAAGAAGAGCATGATAAGAGCCATTTCTACACATAGATAAAGAGAATGGGATATCCGGAGTTCAGAAATCGTGATCTGTCTCTGTGTGCTTGTTACAGAGCCAGTTTGCAATGTTGTGGTAAGATTTTATGTTTGTATGTTTCTCCCACATCTTAAGTACCTCCAACTCATGAACAAAATACAAAGCTAATTCCAATCTCTGTATTTGAAACAGTATTTAACAGTGTGTTAGTATCTAATCATTGCTGAGGATTTGCACAAAAAGAAGCCGTTTCAGGAACCAGCACAGTGTCATGTGAGAGGCAAACCTGGCTTTCCTCCTGTGGACCAGCTGTGCAGTTTGAGAAACTTGGTGAGCTGAGTTTAAGGCAAGACTAGAAATATTTTATAATAATTATACTTGGTGATTGACTGGAATTTGGAATATTGATTTAGAGATTATTTAAAGTTGAGTTGCATTTTTTCTAGTGGTAAAACAAAAAGAATTTGTTTATTGTGCTCTTTCCTGTTACTCCTTCCTTTTTCAATCGAAGTATAGCCAGTTATATATAAAAGTTTAGATGGACACTGCAAGTGCCACTGAAGAATGAAAACATGTTAAACTGCACTGTGAATAATCCCTTAAGAATTTCTCAGAGTTCAATTATTTACTTCTACATTTTAGGAAACATTGTGGATTCACAGTATGACGCATGTACCTGAGAAAGAAAATAAGTCTTTGACCTGATAATTCAGTTTAATAGGGATTAACTCTGTAAAAAGTTAATCACTAGTAATAATTCTTTGTAGGTGTGTTCTGCTAAGCTTTAGCAGTTTTCACTTCTTGATCCTTTTCTTTTGACCAGCTATTCTGAATTAGAAAGGATCTATTTCATTAAAGAATATATCTACAGTTACTTTTTAATGCAAATGGCTTCATTAGTCTTCAAATTACTTGTCCCATCTGCTTTGCTTTAATTTGGCTGGCATTTACACGATGAATTACAGACCAAAAACCAGACCAAGACTGTTGCAGGTTGCCTCGCTGCTGAGACAAGCAATGTGCTGTGAAACCAGGCTTGGTTTGGAGCTGCCAGTCTGCTCACCCTGGCAGTGTGCAATTTAGCCACTCTGTAAGGGCTCATTTGAATTCAAGGAAGAGACAGTATTTATGCACATGCACAGCATTTCCCCTCCAAAAGGCAAGAAAACTGTCTACATATTTTGTCTGGCAAAAAACATAAGAGAACAGCTTTGCATAATTACATGGCATTTTGCAGAATGAAGAAATGTCTCTTGCAGAGCCTTTTTTTCTTCTCATTCATTTCTTCAATCATTCCTAATAGATTCACAGTTCAGGTTATGTTTAAATTATTTAAATATTCTTGTTTGCAGAAAAACTACGTGGTGTTGTCCTCCATCTCAAAGGAGGAAAAAGACAGGAGAGAATTAGAAAGCCAGGGAAGGGAAGGAAACAATTTTCATCATATGAAGTGAGACAACAGCACAAAAGGAAGGTGCAGTGAAGATGTTACTAGACAAAATAAGAGAAAATATTAGGGGAGGTGGGATGGCCATGTAAGACTCAGGACCTTTGATTTCTGTGGCAACAAGAATGTGGCTAGAGACTGTGGTTCAGGGACTGGCAGGCTATTCTAGGAATGAGATAATGCACAAACTCAAGTGTAGCCATGACATGTCCCTTCATGTCAAATCTGGATGGACACTCTTCTCTGAAACCTGAGTTACTCTTCCCAACACTCGACTTTCTCCCTAAGGGCAAACACCAAAATGCTTGCTCTTCCATGGACACATGAGAAGTGTTTGCCTTGCACATGGTAGCCCAGTGGATGCCGCACAATCCATGGAATGCCATACTGAGGCTTCTCTTCCCTCAGCCTGAGAAAGCTGGATTCCATGGGGGCATGCCCACAGGCAGGACATTGCATATATCTTTCCCAGATGTCATCCAATGCTCACGAGACCAAGTATAGGGCAAGAGAGATCCTGACTCTGTGAACAAGCTAACTCACTGCAAAGCTGGAAATACAAGGAGGGATACAGCAGCTGCATGTTCATGGACTTTGGTAAGGTTTAACTTGCTAATAAGTAATGTAAATTAAGTGTCTTGCTAAAAAGAGATGGCTGCTTTGCAACCTGTAGTGTGCTAGATTTAATTTCCATCCCACGACTGGACTTACACATGGCAGAAAAAAGCAGACATCAGCTGCAGACTGGTACAGAGATGGTCAAAGCACCCAGCTGTGGCAGGGCTATGAGCAACCAGAACTGCTTCAGACATACAGAAAGCAGAAAGTGCCTAAAGGGACACAAAGGGGCAGTGAAAAAAATCCATCCTTTCTCTTCTCTACTCCACTCCTTCCACTTTAAGGTCCTAATTATTATGGGGCTGTGCTATTTTTTTTAACAAACCTTGAGTTGGCTCTGGAGACAATTGTTGGCAAAGGCTAGAATAATAGATCCAGAAATGCAGAAAAGACTAAAGCTACTCCACCCCGTCCATTGCAGTAGACAAAGGAATGAAAGCCTTTCTATCACAGGACTTTACATATCCTATAAAGATTTGACTCTTGGGAACTGGAGAAAGATAAAGGATTAAAAATTAGGCACAGGTGCCTAAAGCAATGCTTATGCTCCCCTTTTACACCACAAAAATGTGGCATGAGGGAATGTGAGGTTCAGCTAATGAAGGAATGAGAAACTTCCACTTACTTTGTCCTTACTCTTGATAGAATGTGTTTCGCAGCACTTCCCAGTCACTATCAAAAGCATTAGGAAAAGCAAGGGAATTCTTTTCTATTGTTCCAGTGCAAAAGGTGAGTTTCCTGAAAGCACATTTCTCAGACTTGCGTAAGTGGCTTTCACCTGAACTATTCAGTGTTATGACTTTCTAAGACTTCAGTGGTAACCTAGCTTTTTTCAGTGTTTTTTTTTTTTCTTCCATATATATTACTGACTTAACACATTGCAGCTGTGATCTTGCAGATGGAAACTGTTTTGACAATCGATGCTCTGAAATACCATCTATGCATATTTAAGTTCTGGTTAGTGTGTTTGTCTATGTCCGTATCTGCTTTCTCTTAAAGACTCTGATTTATTTACCACAAAGCAACAACAAAAAATCTGGAAACTTGGCTAAGATGAAAAGAATGTACATCCCTTTCCTACCATTTTCAAACTTGATGCAGAGAAAATCATGTCCAGACGAGGTATTACTCTATTTCCAGTCTTCTCACTAAACTTAGCATGAACTGGAGTTCTATTATTTTCCCCCACCTATCTATCAGCATATGTATGCCAAGTATATCATTGCTATAATTTAACACATAGACATCACTGGTACAACAGTGCTAGTGTGCAGTGCAGAACAATTACAAATCAAGTGCAAGACATTTTATTAGCTCAAGTCCCTGCTCAGTGACATTCAGCTGCAGTTTTGCTGGAGGCCAGAAGTTCACTAGTGGCATGCACGGAGCAGGACATTGTGAAACAGCACTCTTGACAGTTAAGTAGTTTGCTTTCAGGATGCAAACTAAAACTACAGGATGCAAAATCACCTTATTCCATCCTTTTTTACATGTTCCACTGTATTCATTGCTGCTTTCGTACTGTCACTGGTAGCAATGTGGCTGTATGAGGAAGTAATATGGATAGAATGAAAATGAATTTAAATAGAAACCTACAGAAAGGCTATGCCACGGTTTTTTATTCTTTTTTTTTAATCAAGGTAGTACAGAGAGTATAGAGGGGATGCATAACTCTGGCCAATTAAATCTGGAGAATGAGTCATTCAGCCACTTTTAAAAATTCATAATGACTGTTGCCTGGAGGAATTTTTGAACCGAGATATGAATCGTGTCGGTGCGAACAGGTAATATACACAGTGACTAAGGTAATTAAGAGGGTTTTTAGCTTACTAAACGGCTTGTAATTTCCTGTGTGTCCGTGATGCTGCCGTTCCCTCGCCGGTGGCGCTTCCCGGCCATGCTCGCTAGAGGGCGGTGTTTCCGTGCCCATGCGGGCCGGCAGCGCAGCGGGGATGGTGTGCCGCCCCTCTGCGCCCGTGGGCTGTTCCGTCCCTGCCCAGCCATCCCTCTTGCGCCTGTGGGCCACTTCCAACCCTGCCCAGCCACCCCTGCTGCGCCCGTGGGCCGCTTCTATCCCTGCCCAGCCACCCCGCTGCAAGTTCGGGACGGGCACACACCCAGGGGGAGCACAGGAGGTTCCCGCTCCGACCTGTGCCCTGGCACGGCGCGACCGAACACGGTCTCTCAGCAATTTGCGGCTGCAGGAGAGAAATGTTGAATTTCTCGCTGACCTGGACTTATGTCCGAGAGGGTGAAGGCAAGGATAGTCTTTTTAGTCTTTTGTTTCCCCCACAGCAAAATGTGTACTCAGTTTTGAGTAGCGCTATAAATAAACAAAATAAAAAACAATAACTGGGAGGCACTGGTCTGCAGAGTAAGAAAGCCCCGTGCTTTTATCTGGGCTCTGCAGAGCTATGCCCCATCTATCTTTATTTAAAAGAGAAGGAACCTGTGCAAACTGGAAGGATTTGTGTCGCTTTCAGCCCCTCTGCCCGTTTAAAGACTGAGTGTGTTACCGCTCCAGGACAAACCTCAGCTGACCAGTGGGTGAACCCTCACTGCTGCCAACCCCCAGGAATTCAGGCGCTGGCTGTGTCCAGCCTGTCTCATCAAGCCTTTGAGCTTTTCTGCCTTTGCGCTTTTCTTTCTTTGTTTTCAGGGCTTGTCCTCGGGCCAGATGATGGCTTAACTCAGCTGACCTTCCTCCACCAGCAAGGCTGACACCGGTGCAGGATATTGATCTCACTGCAGTACAGAAGGTGCAGCCGAAATACTGAGACTCACTCACCTCGTACAGTTTAGTACAGTGAACTTCCAGAAAGTAAAAGTGCTTGTTCAGGAGGCTGATAGAGTAAATCATTAAAAATACCTGCTGTCCATTGTGCCTCCTGACATTCATTGTGCTATAGCTGTGACTTGTTTTATTGACTCATTATAAGGATATAATGCACTGGGGAGTCAGAAACTTGCAAAGGAAAGTATCTCCTGTCCCATAAATTGTCCCTCTAATTTTGTAACACATTACAGTTTAAAGACAGGTCATAATGTTCCCAATCAGTTACCAAAAGGTAGGTCTCTAACTAAAAATGTCTTGAGTTTGTGAGGAGCTGAGGAACTTACATCAAACTGGGGCACTGAAAATCAGGCCAGTTTGAATTAACTGCTGGTGGAGCCTAGCTCTGAAAACACGGGCTGCTGTCGACAAGTACACTTGCCTTTTGAAACGGATCCAGGGAACGAACAAGAATAAAAAAATTCCAGACAACTTCAGGGTGCTATTCAATGGCACTGACCTTGCCTGCACCAATGAGGGGCATGACCAGAAGGCCCTTGCCTGGAATGCAAACACAGCACAAGTGTCATCACCAGTGGATATGCATCTGCTTGACCCTGGTCAAGTTCTTCAGCTAACTCACCAAATCCACACTCTGCCTGTTGTACAAGAGAAAAAAATGAGGATTGGGATAAGCAAGGGTCTGTTTTCTCCCTTCCGAGTACTCTTGCATGGACTGAGTAGCTAATTTTACAAGTAAGCTGAATCGTAACATGGGCTGATTACATTTTTCAACAGCTGATTGATCTTTTCCTTTCATTTGTGAATCTTATACATATTAGCATGCTAATTTCTTTCAGCAGCTTTTTGAACTGCAGCATCAAGACCTGCAGCAAACATTTGTTTAAAGTTTTGTTTATTGCTTATTTTTCAAATGTTGCCATGCACCAAAGGTCTGCGGGAGCCTGTCACTTCTCAGGGACAAAAACACTGCAAGAACCTTCTTATGGAGAACAGTCCGTGCAGTCTTCTGCCTACAATAAAATTTTTTTCCCAGTATGTGGGCAACAAGACAGAATATCACAGAAATTAAAAAACAGATTGAAGCTCTCATTGTGTTTAAGCTGCAGTATATATTAGGATATGGCAGTTGTCTAATGATGAGTCTTATGGCTGAGGTGTTAAAAAAGAATTAGTCTAGGCAATTTAGCCACCAGACAGCTATTGATATTAACAGAAGCAGGCTGATTGACTTTGCAAGTCTCCAATTATAATCCTTGGTATAATTATGATTATGCTTCTCTGTAAAGCACTACTGAGCCTCCACTTTTGACTCATACCAGATTCCCACTGAAGTCAGCAGGAGCTGTGCTTGAGATGGGGCTTTCACAGACAGCACTGTTTGTCCAAAAGTAAACAAGCTGTTCCTGTAAATTGCTTCTCTGAAATGGACTGGCTTCCCCTAAGTATGGTAATAGTCCTAATCAAACATACAGCTTTTGCTTTGTTCTGCTATAAGAACAAAGTAAGGTTTAAGGCACTGGTGGTCTGGCATCTCCTCAGACTTGTTCAGCGCTGAAGAAGTCTTAACTAGACTTTTCAGTCTGGCAGAGGAGGGGCTGGCTTGAGTCTCCATCCAATAATTCAGTATCAAGAATACCCTGCTTGCCTCTGAATCTTCTTCTCATTAGTTTTTGTGCAGACAAGTAAAATGTATTTAATTGATTTCATCACCATGATTAAAAGGAGGTAAGTAGATTTACTGCAAGAGAAGTAAATTCTCAGGTTTATTGTGGAAAGCTTAGACAGGAAAAATCTGTCTTCATCTCCTTACCTACTGTATTATACACTTAGGAAAACGTTATGTATTGATTGTGGGTGAAGTTGTTAATTGCCTGGCCAGTACTGCAAGCAGGGAAACATATTTGGGAAGCAGTTTCCCATTTTTGTAGAAAAAGAGGAAACAAAGACCATAAGCTGGGGAAAACCTGAAATAACAAAATGCATGAGACTGTCATTACTCATGTTAAGACGCACAATGTGAGAAGAAGATCTTCATATTAGGAAGTTTCTGTAAAGGTTAGCTTGCTGACAAATTGCCCCCATTATCTCTATAATCACGCTAAGCCATAAAAACCATAAATCTCTCATCCTGCAAGTAGGTCTGTGGATGTACGATCCTGTGGGATTCTGCATGGCACTAAAAGCCTGTTAAAGTTGTTCAGAGGGTGGCATATGGCTGCCATCTCAGGCTGCGTCTGAGTGTTCTTCTATTCACTACTTTCTGGGAGAAATGGGATCTACACCTCTTTGGTATTTGCCTGGGCATTAATGAGCATGTATCTCCACAATCAGAAGTATATGGTCATTTCTTTGTGGTGAGTTTTCAGAAATAAAATTACAGCTGTCCTTAACACCATGTTCTACACTTTCCTATGTCCTATGTAGTGCTCTGCTACATGATGGCTGTTTTAACCTAAAGCCGTACCTGCATTTTAATCTTGGACTTTTTATTACTGACTCCTTTAATCTCAAGCTTGTTTATTTACTGTCTTCGCTTTCCAAAATTTGCATTATCGAATACTTATAATCAAGCACTGAAGCAGAATGAAGAGTATCACTCAAAAATTTCTCCACTCTACTGGTGGCTACAGCATGTTACTCTACGGTATTTGAGCATTTGCATATAGGAATCCTTTCTGTCTCCTGAGATGGCTGGGTGGCAAAGAGTTGTTCTAGTTTCACAGACAGTACACAATACCATGTAGCCCTGTGACTTTTGCATAGTGGTGTTGGGTGTGAGGCACAGCATGGCCATTGTTTCACAGTGAATCTGGGGTCATGCAGGACCTGTGCCCTGAGCACACCTTACTTCTGACATCCAGCTCAGTGCCTTATCTCACTAATCCATAGGCAGGCTCCACAGCTCAGTAAGAGAAGCCCTCTCACTGAACACACATTAACATGCTTCTCTTGGGAGGGAAACCAAAATTTATCAAGTCAAATTATCATTTTTTCTCTACCTTACTTTTCCAAAATAATAAGACAAGGCTTCCTAATGTGCAACCACCTGCAATTAATCAGGCAGTGACTGTCTGAGGGGCGCTCAGGGAGCTCCCACCTGGAGCCAGGTTAATTGCAGATTTCAACATTCCTTTGACCTGCATCCACGGTGGGGGTGGCAGGAGCCTTTTCAAGAGACACGAGTGTCATCTAGTGGTGAAACAAACCCACTTAATCACACCCCAAGGGCCACCGTCTGCCCACTGGTTTCCATACAGAGCACTGGGCAGCACGTTTTGTTTCTGCCACACTTCAACAACCTAATGCAGAATGTATGTAGTAATGCTTACTTTAGCTTTCATCCTCGTGGGATTTATTTTATACAGGCTAATGGAAAATAGTGTGAGCCCATGACAGCTAAGCAGGCAGCAGACACTAAGGGCTCTCTGACTGACGTTTTTCTGTCTTTGTGGTGGGATACAGAAAGTGTCTGTCTGATTTGGTACAGTGACCACCACCATCACCTTGCTCTCCACCAATTAAGTGATAATTTTACAGGACAAAGGGCTCTTTAAAGCTTTCTTTACTTGTTGCATGGCATGTCCATTGAAGGAATGGACATTCAAGATCTTTACATTTTAAAGCAGCTTTTACCCAAACTTTTTGTCTTCTTTCACACATAAATCTAGATTATTAGTGAAGCAGAGCGTAAACATAGTCATGCTCTTGTAATCAGCCAAATACAAAAGAAGAAACACCTTCTCACCAGAAGCATCACTAGCAGAATAACACACAAGTAAAAGTGGATGAGATGGTAACAAAGCAGAGTGGAGAAATACTGGCTCACTATGTATAATTTTCCTGATGTGACTTTCTGGCAGTTTGTCACAGCAACTGAAATGCAACAAAGCCAGCTCAAGGTGTTGCGCTGGTTTTTGAGGAAAAACAGACTTTGTATCTAGTCACTTAGAAATCATCATGTTGTAAAATTACTGCCAGTAATTACTCAGTGCACATTTTCATGGGCAAAACTGGAAACCCACCTTTTATTAGGACAAATGTGAACTTATCACATTTTCAATAGGTGCCAAGTACTTAAAGAAAATCTCAAGTGCTTAAATTAGGAGAGGTGAGTAGGGGATGGTGGATGGAGGAAGTGGACTTAAATGACCTTGTAGCCCTGCTCCCTCCATGGGCAGTGGAAATTAGAAGATCCAGACCCTCTTCTAGGGAAACAAATTAGGGCATGCTTTGTGTTTCATATGGCACTTCACCTCCCCCTGCCTCACTGTGTTTTTTGCTAGAGCAGGCCTTGGGCAGTTATGCCATGCCTGTTTCTTTATCCTAGGGATGAATGCACAGGAAAAAACAACCAACAAAAAACCTAATAAAAGAAACTGAATCCCTTTGCAAAGCTGCCAGCTGGCTGTGTAACAGGGCACTGGGCAGGGCTCAGATCAGCCAGGTAGTCAGGGACTTTTGGCAAGCTGAGGGCAGTGAACCATATGGGTCTTTCCCCCGTACCGCTCTGTGCCCAGAACCACAGAGGGAAGGGGTATCAAGAGCCGCCAGCTCTCGCTATTCGCCAGCCCGTCAGCCTCGCTCTCCTGCCCCCCCCCCCCCACCAAAGCAGAGCCAGCGGGGCTCGTGCTCGTGCTTTCATTTGTCAGCCCGCCTGCGTCAGCAGTAATACGGAGCTCAGCTGCTCATCATCCCGGCTGATCATGTCGGGGAGGAATTAGGCAAGGCATGCTGGTAGGAGGGAGAGGGAGGGTTTGAGGGAGGGTAATCACAAGCACAGTGATGGGAAATAAATGAGATCAGAAAAAAACCCCAACCCTCAAACAGGGTATTCTTGGGCTAGAAAGGAATGCATTTTTAGAACTCTTGCAATCTCAGCTGTGGGGAGCCATGGGATAACGCAGGTCACCGCAGGATTTCAGCAGGGTTTGCCTCAAGGCTACAATGAGCAAATTGCCACAGGCAATTGGCATTCAGCTGTGCTGCAGAAAAGCTGAATGAGTGGGCTGAGAGGCTGGGTCGTCCCCTTGTCCACAGATGAGATGTGGCAAGAGGCAGGGGAGGGCTCATGGATGCTCTCCGTTCTACATGGGTGCTGTGCAAGCTTTCCCTCTTCAGAGCAAAAGTGGAAAGCTTTTTGCTTCCAGAGCTTTCAGCTCAGATTTGAAGCGCTCTTTCCCCATGAGGACAGTATTTTACTGAGAGGCCATGCCACAGATGTTCTGATGAAACCCAGGGAGGTCCTGGCAATGTGAGCAGCTCTATTTACTGCACAGCAACCAACTGGAGTCCAGCCCCCAGTACCTCTCTCAACAGCAGAGAGAGCCCAGTACTCTATCAAAAGAAGGCATACATTTAATCAATTCCTGCGGTGCTGTAAAGCTCAAATTTACTTTGATTTTTTTTTTTTTTTTAATTTGACTTGATATTTCAACCACAGTTAGGACTAGAGGAACATTATGCTCTGTCTCCTGGTTATTTCCCAACAGAATGTGTCTCTTTTCACTGAAATTCAGTAAACATTCTCAAAACACCATGGCAAGGTCAAGGATGTTTTGCTAAATCTTTATCTATGTAGCCTAAATGGACTTGAAAACAGAATAGACTGTGCTCTAAACTAGAGTAAAAATGTGAAATAATTCACTCCATCAGTTCTGCGCTTGGTATTGCGGCAGGAAATTCAGGCTGACTGTCCATGTCCAAGTACTGTGTGGCATCTGGAGTTACAGTGCCTGGATTGTGCAGTTTTGTGCACCATACTGCCACAAAGTGACCCCTGGGGGACAGTCTCGTCCGGAGCACCAGCACTGGGCTGACCTCAGAGCTACAGACTAGAATTCTCAGCTTAGAAAGCTGCCTTTCATGGGCATGGAGAAGGAACACTAACAGAAGCACCATTAGAGTGATGATGAAATCAAAAGATTCAGATAAGATTTTCAGAGTGATTGAGCGAGAATCGTCAAGAAAAAGGTTCTGTCCTCTGCGTATCCAGCCTCAAAAGGTAAGCCCCAAAAGGGAACACCTTAGGGTTTGAGTTCTTGGCTAGTGGCTACATTCCAATATTCAGTTGCTGTGATGACAAAGCCTTGCTTGAAATTATTTTTTTTTTGCCTGACACTGAAGTTAAATTTTATATTGTTCCATAAAATTTATCCCATATTATGTCCTTTCTTTTGGAACATGCCTAGAGTAGATAGGCATCCTTTGCTAACAAGCCCAAGAGGGAAAGCCTAGATCACACGGGTTAAAATGTATCTGAAGGACTGTTTTGGCAGAAAGCACTCCATGCCCTCTAAGTGAAGATCATAAGCTATCACCTGTCAGCTAGCTCATAAATCATAACACCAGAGCAAGTCTGACATTTAAAATAAAATTCATCACCACGGTTTTCACATTGTTAATTAGTCCCCTGTAACTGATTATGCACTGCAAACCCTTTCACCAGACAGTGTAGCTCTTGAAATGTCAGCTAGGGTTTAGGGAACAAAAGTATTGGTGACAAAAATGCGAAGAAAGTCATGTCCATCAGAAATACCCTTTGCACTAGTGCCAGCCTCACCGTCCACTTCTGGACTCCAGCTGTTTGGTGTTTCTGCTGCCTCTGGGGTCTGGGAGCAGGAGACTGTCACCCAGCCATTGGGATAACCAGTCTCCCTGAACACCAAAAGTCTCTCAAATGATACAGTGAGGTCTACAAATAATCACAACACCTTAGCACTACCATGCTTAACATTTAAACTGTGTATTGTTTGTCCTCATTTCACTTCACTTTTTATTTGGGGAATTCAAAATCCAGTGCCATGATAGTCTTTCAGCCAATCTTGTCTTTGTTACTGCATTGTGAGAAGTCTTCTGAAATGCATCTTCACCCCATCCCCACCTAGATTTATCTTGTTCCTCTGTTCTTCCCAAGGGACGAGCTTTTTGCTGCACAGTGCATACATGTCCAGCACATTTTTTAATGTAATTGGAGAGCATCTTCCCTCTCTGCAGGTATTTCCTGCAAGAACCACCAGTACTATTGTTCTTCTTTCATTGGAGCTGATTTTTGCCCACTGCAGTTGCAGTAACTGGATGTAAATGCAGAACCAGGGAGTAAAGCTCTTGATTTTCAGTCAGACCCCTCAGGGTTATCCAGGGACTTAATTCACCATATAACTACCTAATTAGTTCACTTCAGTGAATTCAGCAATGTGCAGGTGGTCCCAGAGAAGCTATAACCAGCACCTCACAGATGGAGAAGGCTTTGGGGCTGCAGGGGTGGGTTTCATGGCAGGCTGGTCCCAATACTGAGAGTCAGTTGAGGTTCAGTGGTGATCTTACCCCTTCTCCATACAAACCTGGGGTCTGTTTGGCTCAGAACAGATTCTTGTCTAAATACTTCCACAATTCTCTGCTCTGCCCTGTCTCTGTTTTTCATGCTCTGCCCTATGCAGTGATGTGCCAGCCAGGAGGGGAAACCTCTCTGGGACCTCTGCCCTCACCTTAACTAATAAAAAACTCAGTCCTTGGACAATTTAGGGAATTCCATGGGACCTGGTCCTTAGCAGGAGAAACTTGAATGGAGAAAGTGAGCAAAGCCTGGTGAAGGGATCACATGAAAATAAACCTTGCCTTAGGCCAGCAGTGAATATAAGTGGACCTCAGCAGCTTTTGCCTTGACATCAGGGTACATTTTGAGCGGACAAAAAGACTAGCTCCAGGTTAGTTGCTCTAAATATGCAAGGTTAAAGACTAAGCGGGAAGAAGTCTTATCTATATTTTATAGATGGGGTGCTGAAGGAACAGGTGATGACATGAGTTCCAGATAGTGTTCAATGTCTGTGATAGATCATGAAATTCAGGTTTAATGAGAAAACCATCTTTCCTTCCTGGAATGGAGCAAGAAAAGCTAATATACATAGTAATAAATAGGATTTCACCTTCTGTAGAGTATTTGTAATGTTAAAATAACCTTAATTCCCTGCATGAGACAGTCTCCCTGCTTCTTCTTCATTTTGCATTCAGTAGTCTAAAGCAGGAACTATGACACTTATTTTGATGTTATTTTTTAAAAATCTCTTCATTATTACAGCAAATTCTACAATAAATCAGGCTCAGAAGCTCTGTGAAGTTAACAAAACCAAGCCCTACTCAGCTCCAGGCATTTATACATGACGCATACACTCATCAGTGCTCACTGCTGTTGTTTCTCTGCCAATCACCTTACCCAATGTGAAGATGTGTCACAACACTGAGCAAACATGGAAACAGCCACTTTAATCAACCATATTTTCCCCATCTGGTAACTTTCCTTTATCTTGGTAGTCCAGCTTTCACACAGATTTTATAGAGAGAAAGTTTACAAGCAATAAAAATTAACAGCCAGTATATATACAACAAACAAATTAACACCCACCCCCCCCCCCTATAGTGTGTGCCTGAGTGGATCTAATTCAAACTGTGACTAAACTGTCGTTGCATTTCCATGAGATATTTTGCCTGGGGATATGCTGTATGCATAGCACATGATTCACTTCAGTGAGAACCAGACCAGGGGTGACAGGAAGGAGTTCCGAGGACAAGCACAGAAGAACAGCCATAACATAACAGGAGAGGAAAGCCACACAATGAACTGCTTTGCCTTGCCCTTAGAGCAGTAAAGGGCAGGGCAGTGAGGGCCTTCCCTTCACGTGCTTGCAAAGAATTTCACTGGCTCCCCATATTGAAAAAACTCAGAGCATTGCGGTTAGATGCTGGAATAGTTCACATTTCCAAGCACTCTCTCTACTCTGCCTCAGACTGCATCTCAGTTAAAGCTCCTCCACACACATCTCAAGGACACTTCTGGGAACATTTTTTTCCCAGGAGAAGGCTCAGAAGGGGTGGAGAGTGGGTGCCTTGTCAGAAGTAATCCTTGCAGTTGTCTTGTTCATGTGTTGTTAATGCAAGTACGTAATTTCCACTGGTGTAGATTAGGAGTATTAATCGCAACAGAGCAATGAATATCTGAGCAACCAGAATTTGACGTATGATATTTTTCATGCCACTAAATAGCTTGTTTTCAAATTATAAAACAGTTGTGTGGTGAATGGAATCAGGCTGTGATAATTTGTATGTATGTGCGATATTTTAAGGCCCCTTCTCATTCGTCAGTGTGGCTGATGATCTGTCTCTCCTGTGGGTATTCATTTTCAGTGAGACTGTTGGGAAGGAGATGACAAACCAAACACAGCACAGCATCTGAGGACATAATGTTTTCAGATTTGGCTGGTAGTCTGTTCTTCTGTCAAAACGAAGATGATGTGACAGCTCTTCCTGTCAGTCTTTGTCCGAACTTCTCCTTCCTTCACCTTTTCCATCAGCTGCATCACCTCAGTCCAATTCAGCAAAGCAAATGAGATGTAGCATCTCAGAGACAGTAAGTTTCTACAGTTTTTGCCAAAATCAGATGCAGGGGAAAGAGACCCTGCTGTCGCCCACACAGAAGGAGTGACCAGTCATTACATACACAGCTCTCAGGTGCTTCACTTATTTGGTGCTTTTTGTGCAATGATTTTCAGCTCTTTGTGCAATTGAGAGGCTGAACACTGGTTTTGGCAGTAGGTTGGAGTGGGACATAAAAAGGGCATGGAGGAATTGATTACAGGACTGCTGGATGCAGGAGATAGAACTCTGCAGCACAGAGCAGGAAAACTGGAAGCACTTCACACTGGACTGAGGATGTGCGCAATATGTGTGAGTAGGGCGCCTGAAGTTAGTGAAAAGGAGAAAGTGGAATCCAGAGAACACAAGTTTGCCTATGATGTTAACTCACTTTTTCCCTTTTCTGTGTAGAAATTAGAGCAAATTAAAAGCAGTAAGTCTAATCAAATATTTCATAATTCATGTTTCTCATAACCAGTTGTTTCTTGGAAGTGAATGCAATGGAAATATATGTTAAGAGAAATGAGGAAGAAGAGGGGGAAAATGTATCTCAAAACCAAGGAAAGATAAGTATCTACATCTTAAATGTTCTTAATTTTCAATTCTTTATCCAAATGCTTAATCACTTGCTTTGATAAAATACACTTGACTGATTGGCATAGTTTTCTTTGTTAATAACAATGAAAAATGAGCTCAGATTCAGTTAAGAGAGGATTTATACTCTGTGGTCATTCCATTATAAGGTGGACTTGCAGTAGCTACTATGCAACTTGTATTTTTGGTTTTGTCAGAATAGGGGAGTATTCTTTTCTGTTAGGTGCTTGGGCAAGTCAGCAGAGAGGAACGTCTTATGAGCAAATGCAAAAAACTATCTGCAGGCATGAAAGGAGTGGGAAAATAAATATGACCCCAGAAAATATTTATGGTCCATGATAGGAATACTGGAAAGATATAGAAAGCACTAAGTATGATGGCCAGAACAGTCAGGGGTTACCTGAAACCGATCTGTGGAACCCTAAGCTTTCCTAGTTCCATACTGGTGGAATTCCTCATTCTAGCCAAGTTTGCTGTCGTGGTGACTACTCTGATCAGTTGTATAGTGACAAGACGGTCTTTTGTTCCTCTGAAAGAACCAACCAAAGAGAGTGGGAAACAAATAAATTCTTAACAGAGGAGTTTTCCTGGTATCCACTTACATATTTGTTCAATGTATTGAAATATACAATGTTGTTAAATACAGAAATAAAATAAATAGACAAATTTGACTTAACTTCATCTCTATTTTTTGCTAAAGAAAAATATGCAATGTATGTGTCATCCAATGTGAACTTCATCAACAGAAATTTAATTGCCAGCTTATTATCATCTGAGACTTCTCTTAATTCTGGACTATTTCAGCATTAATCTTTCCAGCTCAGCTCCGCACAGCCAAGATGCAAGTTTAAAGAAACTCTTTAAACAGCTTCTCCAGAAACAGCTGAAAATGCCCAGCGATCATCTCCTGCAGCTCCAACTGCACTCTCAAAATGTCAGGACATTTCAGAGCAGCTTTTTTCTGTGCTCATTTGTTGCTGATGGTGGTTTAGGTGCAGCTGAAGCAGTTCTGTATCTGGACAGAGGAAACCACAGCATTTTTGCAGAGCAAGCAAATGCCAGGAAGATGACTTATATTCTGTTTTGGCATTAATTCCTAAATTCTCCTGTTCACTTTTCTGATAAAATTTTGTTTTAAAGCAATCTAACAACAGGCTTCCTGAAAACCAGTGAAGATTTTCTTGCTTTTTTGATTGTAGTGGTGCTGTTCTGTTCCAGCTCAGCTTATCAGCAGACATTCACTCACCTTCATTAACTGTTAACCTTTCCAAAGATATCAAGGGAGACGATAGTTTTTCTTTTCCTGATGAAAAAGATTTGTGAGGTCTACCAGAGTGCTGACTTTCTCATTCTCTAAACCCTTTTTTTTGGTGTTTTGTTTTTTTTTTTCAGTAGAGAGCAGCTGACATTTTGGAATGATGAATACCCCACCCAATGTGCAGGCCTGCTGTTGTTAATTCACATAGGGCCTCAACTTATTCTAGAGATTCATCAACTGAATACGAGTAGTGGGTGATTATCTCATAAATAGCCAGCTCTGCAGTAAATAAACCATTTATCCTAAGATCTATTAATTAACTTTATCAAGAGTGGAAGATAAATAAACACCTTAGTTTCTAGATGCCAGTAAGCTAATTTTTGCTTTTAATAATATCAATCCTCTGTGAATCCCTATCTCCATTTTTGAACCTTAAGAGTTTTGTGTTTCTCCCTTGACTTTGCCCTGGTGCCTGACCTTTGAGCTGACATGCAACAGCTGATGTGAATTCAGAGATCCATGTTTACAAAGTCCTTTTCTATAGGATGTCTTTTCAGTCCACCTAGTTCACAAAACTTACGAGTCATCCTACATCTGGTTGTCTATCTGTCTGCAGTACTGAATCACAGTGGAGGACAGGCTGACACTCAGGTGTGATCTCACAGATGCTCTGGCTGTTTTGGAGAACTTCCAAATACCTGTATAGGGAAGGAGAGCTCCTTAGTTTTCTGTGGAGATAAGGCCTGAATGCCTGCAGGTTGGTCAGTGATTCTGCCCATCACTTTTCCATTGTCTGGCCAATTTTGACGAAATTTGCTGGAAATGTGAAGGACACAAAAATTACAGATTCCTATGCTTTCAAAAGTTGTCAGCCAGGGAAAAGGCATTTGACCTGCTACAGAAGGTACAATGTACTGGCAAGGGAAGGTGAGTTTAGTTTCTTTTGCATTATTTCTTTTTATTAATTAACCAATTAATTAAGAAGGAAGATATTAAATCACCATAACTTTTCATCTCCAGTCCTAATACATGCCAAATGCCTGTCCTTTGCATGGTTGTCACTCCAAAGGCAAATCCAGCAGCTCTTCTGTTTTGCTTTGAAGCGTTGACTGAAAATGAGGCTTCTGCAGAGGTTTCACTGTATGAAGGTTTTTAGCATTGCTGTTATTTATCTCCCTTGGATCCAAGTGGCTAAAGTGTGGCAGTGTAGCATGTTTCCTTTGCTTAACTCTTTAGTGTTTCCTGAGCCTTTATCAGGACAAACAAACAGCCACTAGCTTTTCCCTTTTTCTGAGCTGTGATGAAAATTGGTTCAGTCAGCTGCATGTGCAACTCTTCCTGTGGTTTTAGAAACAGCAGCAGTGGAGCAACATTTAATTTGCAGCTTCTATTTCTTAACCTCAAAGGGAAAAGGTGGTAACTGTTAATTGCATCACAGCGTGCGTGTGTTGGCAAGCACAGCAGTTTGCTCTGACTTTGGGTGTCCCGGGACCAGCAAACCTAACCACAGTCCCAAAGCACCATGTGTGCAAACCTAAGCCCAAATCACACTGCAGAATGTCTGTGTTTATTGTTCCTGTGGATTTGGAGGCAAGAAATCATTAACCATCCCTTATAGCTCCTGACTAATACACGCAGACATAAAAAATTGCAGGAATGCTGACATATATTCACTGGTGAGGCCAATCACACACTGAAGATGTGTATGTGACAGTTCTTTCCAAAATAGCTTGAAGCTGTCCAGATCAGGCATGTTGCAAGGAATAGATTTCAAATCTGGTTTTGAGCCTCCATTATTTTATTTTGAAATTATGCTCGACCTTAAGGATTTTGGTTTTTTACAGGTTTGGTATTTTTTGTTATCTCATGCAGGATGCACAGTGGGTAGGTGACAATGGCGATGGAGGGGTGGTGGTGGTGTGTGTGTGTGTGTGTGTGTGTGTGTGTGCATGCATTAGTCTGCAAGAGAAGGTTTTTGTGTAAAAGGCCGCAGGGATAAGGCTCCAGTGTGAATTCTGCAAGGTTACAAACTCTTACTATTGCTCCTGTGAAGATGGGCCATTCTCCTTTCTCCCTTTCCCTTCTCCTTTCTCCTCCCTGCTCATTCCTTGCCAAGACTAAAGCTGTCACTGTAAGAGGTAAAAGCGATAAAGGTCTGTGCTGCTTTATAGCAGCTTGCAGGGAAGCTGTGATGATGGAAATACAATGAAAATTGAATATATTCTAATTAACCTTGGGAATATTGCCATCAGAAATGTAGAGTATTCCCCTGGAAAAGTTGCTTTTAAGTGGCTGACTGTGTGTTTGTCCATGCAGCTATTATCAGACCACATAACAGCTTTAGGCAAAGCTTGTGATGACTGTTCTTGAATAGCCTTCCATCAGAAAAAGAGGGGTGGGAAGTCAGATTGGATGCTGAGAGACAGTCTGTTGCATTTAAGAAATACAGCAAACAGCCATATAGGAGAGCAAAAGAAATGGTAAAAAACCAACAGGACTCACTCTTTAGTGGCTCAAAAGCTTAGGGGCACCTCAGTCAACAGAACCCAGCAATTCCAGATTGATGAGTCCTTAATCATCTCACACTGATGAAAGCTTTTCTGCACTGGAACAAATATCAAATCCTACTGCTCTGCACAGTGACAGAATCTGGTAAACCATTTCAGCCAAGCTATAAAATCAATCTGAACCAGAACAGCAACAGAAAATAATAAGGCGTAACCCTGCAGCTCTACTCTGCATTAATTTTTTTTATTAGAGAGTTCAGGAACTGCTTCTGTGTGATTTTGAGAAGCCCCTTTCAAACAGCATTTCAGGGTGGTGTCGGGAATTTTCCTGGACTGTCTTGCCTGTCTTAGGGCTTGCAAAACTTTTATTTGAAATTAGTCTCCCTCTTCCTGACCATCCCTTTTTTAAACCCAGAGTTAGTTTGTTCCCACAACTCCATTTGTATGAACAGATGCCTCCATCTCTGAGCTCACAATTGCTGGTGGGAAGTGATTCAACTACTAAACAGTTGTAAGTGAGCAGGGGAATAATCACTGGGTATTGCTGACATCTGAAAAAATAATCTTGTGTTCATGACTTTGCTAGCAAATGAAAAGGGACAAAAATAGAGGCCCAAGCTGCCTTGGAGCACGGTTGCATCTGAAGTCATCTCCAGCAAGAAGTTGTGCTCACCAGTCTCTCTCTACAAGCCTTCTGCAGGCAGCATGAGACCTCAACAGCAGGGCAACATCCCCACATGGAAACTGCTGGTGACTTTCAGTGCACAAAGGGCACTGAAAGAACAGGGTCAGTTTGGTAGCTATGGGGTTGCCTCCATGTCTTTCCACCATGGTCTTCTATCTTGCCCCACAGTTCTCACTTGGGAAGTCTGATTTATAAAGGAGCAGTACCATCTCCGTGGATGGTCGCTATAATGGCAAACAGATGGAGTCACAAGGAATGTGGGGATGTGGTACTCCTGCACGTGGGGGAGGTGCTGCCTTCAAAGCACTGCAGGGTAGCCAAGCTTTGCTACAGAAGATGCCATGAAGAAACAAGAACTGCCAAAGAAAAAATCCCAAACCTGTGGGTTGAATAATGATCCAACAGAGGGTTGCAAATGTTTCTGACTCACTTTATGTTTTGGGTTTTTTAAATCTCCAGAATAAGCAGTTAGTTTTATAGTCTTGATTAGGTTTTGTGCTTGCAGTAAATACACTGGATTTAGTTTTAAGTATTGAGTAACTCCCAATTTGAGTAGTTTCTTAGACAAAGTAGCTGGAATAGCTTTTAATGATTTATTAATCATTGTAGATGCATTTTCTTTCTTTTTGATTAAATTGTGGTCAGTTCTACAAAGAGAAACTTGGGGATTAAACTCACACTGAGGTATTAGAGAAGAATGTCAGTTTGCCAATTTTTTGTGTTGTATAATCTGAAGTGCAAAATGATGAATTCAGCAAACAGCCAAAAATAAAACAAAACCTTATGTCAGAACAATAGCACCTCTGCAGCACATTAACTGTGGCCTTATTTTTTGTATTCTTTCCCCTGTAATATTCTGTTAAAAGATAGACAATTCATATTGTGACACCAATTTTTGGATGCCACAATGTAGGAAGAGTATAAACCTATTGGAGAGCATCCAAAGGAGGGCTACAAAAATGGTGAAGGGCCTACAGGGGAAACCATATGAGGAGTGGGTGAAGTTACTTAGTTTGTTCAGCCTGAAGAAGATGAGAATGAGGGAAGAACTTATCACAGTCTACAATTTCCTCATGAGAGTAAGTGGGGGGGGCAGACACTGATCTCCTCTCTGTGGTGACCAGTGACAGGACCCAAGGGAATGGCATGAAGCTGTAACAGGGGAGGTTTAGATGGGATGTTGGAAAAAAGTTCTTCACCCAGAGGGTGGTTGGACACTGAAATAGGCTCCTCAGGAAAATGATCACAGCACCAAACCTGACAGAGTTCAGGCCTTAGGACAATACTCTGAGGCACATGGTGTGACTCTTCAGGCTGTGCAGTGCTGGGCCAGGAGCTGGATGATCCTTGTGGGTCCCTACCAACTCAGGATATTCTAAGATTGTATGATAATTTCAGTTAATAGTACAGATGCCCAACTCAGAATCCATGGTCGTCTCAAGCTGATAAATCTAGATTGCAGAATAAGCCATCAAATTAAAAATTGTAAATAAAGGCTGTATATCTAGTCTTAAATTTCTTTATCTGTAGATGGGCAAAACTATGATCCAGCATCAAAGTACTAATGTGTGATGGAACTGAAACCCCATATCTCAACCTCTTCCGACCCCCAGACCTTAATTTTCTTATGTACTTCATGTGAGGTGACCACAACTGGTCAGGAAGGAAGGAAGGAAATTCCAAGATCCACTCCTGGGTACAGGTGAGGCTTTCCAGGTGAGGATGTATTGTATGCTTTATAGTATTTGTCTACTTTGAAGATCAAAAGCCATCACACAGATATTAGGGCTGACCTGCTCAGTGAGCCTTTTTTTTGCCTCTGTATGGAGGAATGGATTGGCATAGAAGTTGTTCTGCTATGCAGGTTCCACACAAGAATTCTCACTGTGTACAGACAGGCTGAATATTACCACTCCTGCAGATAGATATTTGAAAAAGAGCCTGTTTTCTGTTACAGTAATAGAACTCCAACTACTAGAACTCCAATTATTTCACTCCTCATGCAAAACAGTCAGTAGCAGTCCTGTCATCAGATTAACAAGAGGTCTAAAGGGTTCAATTTCTGGTTAAAAAAGTATTATTAATTTTTAAGTGAAAATGATAAAATCCCAGCTGTAATTTATACAAGGAAAAGAAACTATTTCAACAAGTAAAAATCATTACCAGTATCTAAAATCATTGTGATGTTCACCAGTTTCTTGTTAATGTAAATCAATGATGTCCTGCAAGCCAACTTTAAGCCAGGTGGATCAACAGAAGTGAATACTGGTAAGGAAGGAGACATGAATACACCTTACCACTACAAGCAAGTAGTGGACCGCTATAAAAATTATCATAGAAATGAGGATTTGCAAGGATTCAAATGTCATGCTTAAGATAGCATTGAAACTACTTGGCATAAAAGTATATCCAGCAGGGAAGAGTTTTCAGTGAGGAATTAAGAGTCCAGTTAAATTAACAAGTGTTTAACTGTCTGTCATCATATCAAAATATATAAAATATATATTCATGAATGAGACTCATCATATGCTCATCACAGAAATGAAGATGTTGAGATAGACTCCATAACACTGACAAAGTCCTTGGAACTTTGAACTCTGTAGGTCCATGGCCAGCCTCTGGGACACCATACATGTACAAATATAGCTGTAAGAGCCACCCCACACCTGGCCCTCGCACAGTCCTATGTGGTTGGTCCCAGGGTGACTGCTGAATAATACAAAGCAGAATGATGCATATATGTCTCGTGAACGAGTCTGGACTAGATTTTATCAGAGTCCTGCATTCCTGGGAGGAACTCCAGAAGCATTCTCCTGGATCCATCACAGATCAGCTGAAGTGCCCTGCCACAGTTCCCAGCATGACCAGTATCTATCATATGGTTGTGTGGGCAGAACTGGATCCTACCCATTACTTCCTGCTGAACATGCTGCACAGAACTCATTTTCCGGCCTGGCAGTCCAGCCTGGATCTTTGAAGCGCCAGCACAAAAGACATCTTGAGCAGCATCTTGTCACAGGCAACATAATTGTAAGTGCATTAAACTCACAGGTTGCACCAAGCTGGGAAGAACTGTGGATATGCTGTAGAACAGGATTATGAATCAAAATTAATTTGGAAAATATGGTGAGTTGAAGACCCCTTAAAAATGACATGAAATGTGGAAAAGCAAAGGCTGAGGCAGAAATACAGGAGCACATATGAATTACAGTAATAGCAGCTTTCCAGGGATGAATTCTGCTAACAATTTCAGAGGGTTACCAGTTAACCAGGAGTCAGAAACCTCACACTGTAAAGAAAATAGAATATTTCATGCTGCGGTGTACTTACTGGAGCACAGCCTGGAAGACACATGGAGTAGCTCTTGTCTGGACTGGCAGTGGATGCTCAAGCAGGGTTTACTTAACTGGGCCTCTTCAGGCATCAAACCCCTCCTTCCTCTCCTGTTCAAAAGAGCAAGACAGATGTGCAATAAAACTGATAAATTGTGATGAATTCTGTGAACAGCAAACAGTACCAAAGAGGGAGAAATTGAAGCCAGAGATCAGGTTATTGCCTCGTTTACCAACAAAATGATTATGACAGTTCAATCTACCTTCCAAATTCTCTTTTTTAGTCTGAAAGGAAAAGCAAACAGCCTCCTTTCATGTTACCAGATGGAAGCAGCAATATACACATAAGAATGTTGGCCTGGTGTCAGTTTTGCCCTACTCCTGCTGGAAGAAATAGCAGAACTCTCATTGACTTGAGTGGAACAGACCCAAAAGGAGACATTACTGCACAAACCTCCAGTGTATTTGCAAGCTAGCATGCCCAGCTGCATAGTCAAAGGCCTCTCTTCAATGGGATTATTAATTTCAGTCTTCTCTTATCTAATTACTTCATATAAACTCTCTAACAACATCTCAGTCAGTGCTCCAAAAACCTCTGCCAAAGCCTTCAGTGAAACCTTTCCTTGGCAGACACGGCTCTCAGAAATTTGCTTGCATTTACCTTCCCACACTCACCCTTAGCCACTCCTGTGGTCCTCATAATCTCAGAATTTGGCTTATCACACAAAGCCCAACACTGTACAAGCCCCTTGATCTTTAGGATATACTTTGTATGCAGTTTCTGCTTTTTATTTTCAGCATTTTTTTCTTGGCATTTTAATTTACACATTCTTAGCCCATACAAGCTTTGTCATATTAACACAGAATCGAGGTTACACAAGTAAGTCTGCCTTTCTTGCATTTTCTGCCAGTTTGGGTCTAGTAAATGATGTTAAGATAATATGTTAGATGATAGCATTATGTTATGATGCCAGCCCCATAATAGTGTGTAAGCTGTAGGTTCTTCTTGGCCATCTGGGGTGGCAGGAAAGGAGCATCTGAGGAAGGAGCAAATCACATCTTCTGTTTGCAACCAGCCCACATCAGCCTAGCAATAGTGGGCTGAAAGGCAAATTCTTTCGGATTTCTAAGAAATATGTGATAAAACATCATTTGCATGACAATTTAAGTTGACTCAGCAGTTTTGCAGCTGTATTGTTTCCCCACACTAGGGATCTACATTTTTTTTTCTTTTACCGTCTGTTTTTCTAAGGAGTTCATTATTAACGTCTTTTGTATGAAAAGCACTGTGGTGAAAAGAATAGTAGACAAAAAGCTTCCCCAGACAAGAACAAGTATGGAAGTAATCGTCCTTATTTAGAAAGGAGTGCTCCATCAAGCACATTTTGATTGAAAAATAACTCATCAGTAGCTTAAAATTCATAATAAAAACAGCTAATGTGCCTGAATGTGAAGGACACTGTGATCAGCACATTGGAGACTGGTATCTAAAATGGATTTCAACAGCATTAGTAACTGCTATGTTGGATCCCTCAGGACCAATAATTAGGATTTAGGCTCCTGAGACTAACAAACCCAGTGTACATAACAACTAGGGTTTGTTGAGGTTTTCTCCTAATTTTCCAAAAATCTACAGCTTCTCTGCTAAATAGCTGAGCTCAGATACTGCTGCTTTGAGTTTGTCTGCAAACCTCAAGGGTCCTACTTCCATCTGGAAAGGTGGGCACTCAGTTCATCAGGCCCAGAAAATAACTTAGAGAGGTGGCAAATCAGGGAGAAAGTTATGCAAAGCTTTCCAATTCGTTGTGTAATAATGTAAAGTAATCCAAATATCCTACAGATCTCAGAGCAATACTTAATAAAAGACTGCTGTCTCTCGGGTCCGTAGGAAAGCAGCTGAGGATCTCTTGAGTTCTGAAGTCATGCTGAAAATTATTTTTACCCCAGAATCCTATAAGATGACTTAAAAAAACCCTAACAGCTGCTGTTTTTTATGAAAAGACATTGGATTTTGGAAAAATTTATTACTTAATTATCTAATATGGAATCCTCCCAATATGGTTATAGTGGGAGTCAGCAGATGGCACTGTTACTCATAGTGATAAAACTTCTTCTTACAGCTGTGCAAAACTTGCTACATCTTTGAATAAATTCTGCATTGCTGCTCATTTTCTAGTGAAATGTCCTTGGCCAAAAACTAGGCATTGGCTCCCCGCCTCACCTATCAAACCAAAGAAAATACTTAAGACAAATCTGGCCTTAGAGAAAATAGCCATACCTTTTGTCAGTGATTTCTCTGCTAGCAAGTTGATGGTTTCAAGGATGCTGGTGCAGGGAGCATAGGATGTCCATCTTGGAGGCCATGAGTACTAATGGAAACATTCAGGGGGGTAGCTAAGGTAGTGCTGAGGAACTTTAGAGGACAGGGAGAAAGCCTTGGAAAGAACAAGAGACCCACCAGCAGGAAAACTGTGGAAGCACCTGAAAAGCCAAGTTAGAAACACAGGTGGAGCATAGCAGGGGCAGCAGCTCTGGAGAAAAAAACAGAGATGGACTGGGACAGGCAGGCAGGGAACTGTGCCCAGAGGCAAGGCCACAGGGTCCTCATGGTGGTTATTCATTCTCTGGGAAGAAGCAGCACCTCTCAGAAGACTGCTGGTCCAGTTTGAAGTATTTACCATGCTGCTGCCATGGATGGAAAGAAACAGCACATAACACCCAGTAATTTTCTTGATAATTGCATCTGTCTTCATTACGGTTGTTTTTCTCCTAAGAGTCTTGTAAAACCTCTTTGAGCAAATTTCACTTGTCAATATTTTGGTGGTGTTTCTGGCTTCTGTTATTAAAATTATGACATCAGTCACTTCAATCTGTCTGTTAATGATGAGCAGGCACACAGATGCACATAGACAGGCCCATTTCATCTCAGAATGCTGTTCCTAAGGTTAAAAGGATTTTACCATTTGACTGAGGCTGCATGATGCATAAATCATCAGCATGGTCTACACCTGGTGAGGACAAAGGCTGGATTATAGGAATCTCACTAGAATGTTCCCATCTGGCTTCAGTTCTCTTTGGTTCATGAAAATCTGTAGTGAACCAGGTCCCACCAGAGATGATTGGAAATTTAGCCACAGTTGAGCCAGGTGGAGAGAGCTCCAGCTGGGGACAGGGAAAGAGCTAATGGGGCTTCTTCTTCTTTTCCTTTCTCATTTAAAACTATCTCTCTTCCTGTGTTCCTGCTTCTGTCAGTTAATGTCAGCATCTCATCCACAAGACACAATGTAGAGCCTCTATGCCCTGTGGAAATTTGGACAATGCTTTCACCAGTCTTCACAAAGTGCTCACAACTGGGTAAGTTTATAGGCAATTAAGAAACACAGTCCTCTAAAAATAACAGTCTATTTATAGTCTGTTTATAATCTACTGTGTTGCTACCATAGTAGTCACGGTTTTCTCTAGTTTGCAAGATATGTTGTTTGGTTTTTTGTACAAAAAAAATAAAACAGTAAATAGGGACTTCTGTAATGGTTGACTTGATTAATGTTATGCTTTAGGCTCTTGGTTTTCTTAGATTCTGCAGCCAAATTGTTCATCAGCTATAAAATTTACTAAGTCAAAAGGACTAAAAAAGACTTTTGAAACTTCAAGAGGAACACAGGCTATATTCTCAATCTGCTTTCAAAAAAATCCCTTACTTGTCACCTATCCTAGGTTTGCCTGCACTAATCAGTACATGCTCCATTGTTGTTTAGGGCAGGGGTGCACAATAGGAAATACTGATAACACTCACTGAGTTGCAATAGACAAAAGGGAAGAAAAAATATAACTGTGTAATAGACTTCTATTTTTATTTATGGAGTTTTGCACCCAAACTAATATTTTCTTACATTAGCTTCTCTGTAAATTTTCCTTTTAGTACTAGCTGAATTAATGACAGAAAACTACATCCAAGTCCCTAAGGAGCAGGAACTGGATGCCAGAGAGAGCCCTATTTACAGATTACTAACTTATATGAGGATCACTGCTGTACAACGTGCTGAGCATATGTTCAGTAAGGGCTGCAAGGTTGAAGACCTGCTAAAATTATTTGGAAACAAGTCACTTGCTTCACTTCCTTCATAGGCCTTTAGGCAATTATGTATTTAAATTTCTAGCTTCTCAATCTTCTCTTTCAATGAACAAAGGGCCACAAAAGAAATCCTTTTAAAGTCTTATTCAGTCAATGTGCGATGCTGGGTTTGTATTCCTATCTAAGTTTTGTAGGTTCAATAATTTTTGTTGAAAGAAATGCAGTCTTCCTGTATATAAAGGAGGAGGCTGGAGGGGTGGGGGGAAAACACTCATTCTTATAGTGAAGTATTTTTATAGATTATTATTCTTCTGTTATCATTTGGATGAGAATTGCAAGGTAATAATGCTTAAACCTTTCAATCTGTGTTTTGGAATCAAAAAAATAAAAGGGCATCATTTTGTTGTCTAGCAGCCATTTGATATCACATGGAGCATCATGAATTTGGAGACAGCAGAGTGTATACCACTTTTCTTGTTATGCTTGGGGTCTGGTCTTGACTATTTAGGACTTACAAGGATTTCATTGGTAACACCCAGCTCAACTAGTTGTTTTGCCTTTTACCATAGCTACCAGCTTATGGAGCAATATCTAAGGAGGAATATCTGCTTGCAGGACAAGAGGAATGGCTGCATTACTTCAATAGAAAAGTACTAATTTCTGAATTGTTATTTGCTGGGCAATAAAGAGTTATGACAAGTTATCAGCAAGGCTTTGTTTGAGTGTGTATCAGATATTTCTGGGTTAATGTGAATTGTTCATGGCCAAAGCCAACTTGCAATTTAAAAGGGAGTTCTTAAATCATCCTGTCTTCTCCTTCCTCCCCACATTTAAAGACAGTAGAGTATCTTTTAGGTAGGAAAAGACATCTAAGACAACTAAGTTCAACCACAAAGTCCACCATTAAACCATGTCCCCAAGCACCACATCTACATGTCTTTTAAATCCTCCAGGGATAGTTACTCAGCCATTACCTGAGCAGCCTATTCCAGTGCTTCACAATCTTATTAGTGAAGAATTTTTTCCAAATATCCCATCTAAATCTCCCCTGGTTCAACTTGAGGCTGTTTCCTCTTGTTCTGTTATTTGAGAGAAGATTATGCAAGACCTCAAGAAAAAACTTTGGGGTGCAAGGGGATACAAATGAGAATCCAGTCCTTCAGCTGTAAGGGTTGTCTTTGCACTGAGCAGTACCTGCCTGCCTGAGCAGTCTCAGTTAGGAGGTTGAAAAGCGCTGGTGATTTGGAACTTGTTTTTGCTGTTCTCCACCCATGTGCCTGGATGGCACACCATAGCTGGCTGGAGTTGAAGCGTCACATGCTGCCAGGATGACTGTTGTCTCCCAGCCGGGGAGTCATTTCTGGCAAGGTCTTGGGACACCACAGAAGTGAAGCATGTGAATCCCTATATAAACTGTGGAGACCCAGATCTAGGATGTGTAAAAGCCAGAAGCAAAGTGAGCCTTTCAAGGTTCTTCAGAGAGACTATTTTCATCAAAGATGTGCTGACAGAGATATCTAGTTAAGTTCTGGTAACCCTTTTTACAGGCCTGGCATGATATTTGTCTCCTGTCAACACCTCTGACTGGGATTTCAAAGATGTCATTATTTGAAACTACGCAAAGCAGAGGGCTATCTCATCCAAGCAGGTGGCTGAGAAACAGTCTTTCTAAATAAATCAGCCAGATCTTTCACAGAGGTTTTCTGTAAATCCATGATAAAGGCACAAGGCTTCACTCCCATTTCTGTTGTTTTGTGATTCAGCCCCTTCCCTTCCAAGCGAAAGTTTGGTCACAGCCATTCGGTTTGGCACAGCCTCATGTTATCAGATTTTTTTGCAAATCTCAGCCTGAGGGCATGTGGTCCTGAATAATTTTTTCTACTGAAATACCCAAGGATTGTTTTAGAGAAGAGCCTGGGCTTGTAGTGTGTTTTACAGGAGAGGCAAGCAGGAGAGCTGTCCCAGGTCATATTTTGCTGCAGTGCTTAGTTAGTCTGTCTGTGTTATTTCAAAACTGCTGACTCATTTCCAGACTTTGAAACTAGTGACCCCAAACATGGCCCCTTTTCTAACCTGAGGAACATTTTTTTAATGCTATGCAGACAAATGACATGTTAATGTAAATCATCAGACTTAAGATAGAGTCAATCCGATTTGCTGTATGGAAGGAGAAACAAGCAAATTCCTTCAAGGCTGTTCCTCCCATTCAGGCTCCAGTCATAGCCTCTTTCTGTATCTGCCAGAATGTAAGCAGTGGTCAGAAAACACTGCACTTCAGCATGGGAAGTGTAACAGTACAAGAGCAATACCTGGCCCATCCCTCTGCAGTGTAAACCAGTGCATAAAGGCAACTTTGCCGGGGTGCTTTCCAGACTCTCTCCTTCTCCATTAATGCTTTTGAGCTGGGGCATGTGCAGAATTCAGTGAGGCAGAAATATTGCCACTTCTCCCTCTCTACATATTTTTTTCCCTCTGGGGCAGTTTGCTAATGGGGAGGTGGGAGGCGGGGAGGGTGAAATTAAGCCTGTGAGCCATACAGGGAGAGTTCACTATGAGTCACACAGCTGTATGCCCAAGCTGAAAAGGGCTGGTTGCTTGCTAGTGAAACTCTCATCACTGGGGTTAACACACAGTATTATGGTATTCTGTCAATGCACAGCAGATAATGGCACAGAAGCCACGTTTCTGAGGTCAGATTAAAAAGCAGGTATGAGGTGCAGTAGAAGCATGGGATTGCTAAATTTCCTGAGAGGTATGGATATCTGAGCTAGTGCACGTGTACATGTGTAGGTTACTTGCATGAAGAAAGGTTCAGCTAAGAATAAAAAGAATCCTTAGGAGATGTGTCCCTTTACTTTTGTTTGAATTTCAACTGTACTCTAGAAAAACGCATAGAGACTCAGCTGCTTCCCTCGGGATGTGAAGAGTACATGAGCTACAACTCTGCCTTTAGCTGTTTCTAATTACAGAAAGTAGAGATCTTGCAGAATCACCTCTTGGCTGTTTACAGGTGAGCTGGATGGATGCACCAAATACTTGGTCTGAACAAAGCTAAGTATATTATTAGGAGCTACATTTTGGAGAACGGAAAAAAACCCCACTCTAGTAGAGTGCTCTTCTTCCAATTTCTAAATGTGTATATTGGCTACCAATGAAGCAAATACTTACCAATAATTGTGACAGATCTCTCTTTAGAGTATAATCAATTAAGGTAATTTAAATTTAAGCAAACTAAGATGGGACCTTGGCTCCAGGTATCAAATCCCATTTCCCTATGCTTTCAGGATGCTGTAATTTAATCCTCTAGGTTGTATGTGATTTACCAGGCAACAAAATCCATAGCTGTTATTGAGATTGATACCTAAGGTGTTAGTGTAGGGTACAGTTCACATTCTTCTGAAAACAAAAACTATGCAGTTTATTCACTTCTGAACAGAATAATTCCTTTATCACTCTTCCACAACCATCCATGTTTAAAAGGATGGAAAAACAGACAGAAAAGGCAGAAAGGATAAAACTTTGAGGTTACTGCTTTGGAGAAAGTATCCCTGTCAGATGACCCAGAATTCAAGCTGCTGTTCCTTTACAATACCAAGTGAAAGTCAAGTACCAACTTCAGCAATATGAAAGAGGAGGCAGGATTGGACTGAAATACTGGCAAAATACTCAGGTAAACCTGCTTAGTTTTATACCACCATCCCATAATCTTTCTGGGCTTTCCTCCAAGGGATGCATCCTGTAAAACAAAGATGGAACAAGAAAAAAGATATGCAGGGTCACTGCCTATAATTTTTAATAATGAAAAATAGTTTGAATGATCTATTATCCATCTTCCACAGCCTGAAGTTAACTTAGCTAGAGCATTAAGTATTTATCTGTGAACTTAAGAGTTCTTCCTGGACAGCACACTTCCCTTCCCTAAAAGGAAAGAGAACTTTTGACACTACTTCACATGAAATGCTTGTCAGTCAACTAGGAAATGCAGACTTTAGGAAACTGGGCTGGATGAAATTTAGTATCTCCAGATAAGCTGCTTTCTGAATGTGGTTGTTAATGTTACAGTTTCAAAACTGAGGGAGGTATCAACCTGGATTCTTTGTATAAAAAGCTGTTTTCTTGAGGTTTACCTAGCATGAAGAAATAATGTGACCTCAGTGCTTCAAAAAGAGAGCAAAAAACTTTTGAGTTCATGGAGCATTTTCTTACTGAGCTTTAATTACAGCAAGAGAGGTAGAGATCAAGTGCTAGCAAAAAAACCAAACTCAAACAAAGCAACAGCCTAAAAGGAAAGATAATGAGATATATTCTTAGGCTTCAGAAGCTGCAAAGGTTTTTAAGAACAGATTGGACAAACATTAATCTGAAATGACAAGACTGAAGCTGAACCTGGGCACACACTGTGTGACTTCATAAAGTCCTTTCTAACCACCTCTTTGTATAGTGCTGTAACTTATGATAAAGCTTACATTTGAAAAGCACCACACACAGATTGCCTTCATGGAAAGGTTAACTTCTAAATGGCTGAACCACAAGTGAAATCTTTTTCCTAAGAAAATGGAAAATATTAAATTGATAATGATGTACTGAGTCATTCTTTCCACTGCACCATCAAATTACATGCTTGCATCTGTCAGCCATATGCCATTCCAGTCTTTCCTGTCTTGATTTCATTAATAGCATTGGGCCAAACCAGGCAGAATTCCTGTTTGTGTAGGCAGGTGACCTGTCTCATTAATATCTTCTTGCTTTCTGTTTTAGTGAGTATAACCCCAATAATATGACATTTCAAAATCACATACTTTGTTAATAGATGCAACTTAGAGTTAGTTCCTAGATGGCAGAAATAAAAATGTCCTCTTTTTATTCGGTTCCCTGCTTCTTGGACCTTACAGAGACCCCATTTATTCTCTGTTCTTCCTGGGTTGCTTGTTCTGTACTTTATCCCACCCAGTGGGATGACAAATCCTAGGAGGAGCTGTTGTAATACTGACAATGATCTCGTCTGACATAAATATGAACTCTACGCTTTGTCTGGAAACAATTATGCTAGTGAATTGATCCTCTACTGAACTGATGGCTTGACCTCCCTACACTGAGTTATTCCCTTAGAAAATTGTGGGACATAAGAGAGAGGCTGTTTTTGTAAGGCTGGATGACAGTTCAGAGATATGGAAAGTAATTGTTCTCTGCCAAAAGAAAATCTCAGTGGGACAGATATGCTAATAGACCCTTGCTGCTTTAATGAAAAGGTACCTAAATATCTGCTGCTGTGTCCAGAATACTGTTGGAAGATAAAGACCAGGCTGCCTAATACAGCCAAGCAACCTGGATATGACTGCAGATTTGAGACTAGGGGTGGGAATTGTTTCCTTTGAAATGGTGAATAATTATCACTCCCCATTTTATCACCTTGCCAAGAAGGCACTGCAGGGGGTTTAATTCTTAAGCTTCCTGCCAAATGTTTCTTGAGCTTTTCCCTGTGCCCGTGAATATCATCTGGAAACCCTTGTGATTCAGGTGGATAGTGCAGCAATTGGTGCTGCACTGCTGAAAGTCATGGGGACTGTACTGGCCAGGGGTACGTTTCTGGGCTTTAAATACTTGGAAAGTGCTGGGAAGTGGTTACAAGGACAGAAGTCTTGATATGTATAAGAAGCAAAGTGGTGCACTGCTTAAGAAATTACAGTGCAATGAGGAAGCTATTTATATTTATAATATATTATTCAGAGTGCTGTCCTGCTACCCCAAGACATTTCCTCCACAGGTGGAAGAAAAGCATTCAGGTTTACTGAATATCATTGATCACAGAGGACTCCAAGTCAGTGGCTTTTTGTCCTGTTTATGTTTATATTATTTTATTTAAAGAAGGGGTTGCTTTTCCCAAAATCATTCTTTCTCTGACCTGTCTTAATGTTCAACATAGTTCTGTGGTTTTACAGTCTCTTCACATTAACTTTACAGTAAAGTTAATATGATAGAATGACATTGTGCCAGAATCCCTCAACATTTTTTTATATATAAAAAAATTGATCCAAACTACAAAGCAAACATTTTGCTCTCTAAAGAAAGGGGATGTTCAATCATTTTAAGACTCATCTAACTGATGTGGAGGTGAGTTGTTTTCTTTTAGGAGTATTTTTAGAAAAGACCCAGTCTCCACCTAAAGCAATTTTTAATATATTTTCTCAGTCCTCAGTTCCACCACTGATGATGTTTTTTCCTGGCACCAAAGCTCTGGTTAAGAGAGATTTTAAATCCTTTCCCAGAACAGAGTAGGTATTTGGACCTTCTGTCTAAATCTTTGTTTACATACAGACTACTTCTGATTTGGGAATCTTTAAGCACTTTGAGAGGAAATGGCATTATTTTTTCCATAGATATCTCCATTTTATTTTTATCTCAGATTTTATTCATCTTCATCCGGGGCTGTTTTGCCAGGAACAAAATGTTGACTTTAAATTTCCGTTTGTTTCAGGAATGTACGTCAAAAAAAACCCCATGAACAACAAATGTCACTTCCTTTGAAATCATAGTGCCCAACTGTTGTTTACTTTGCAAAAGAAATAAAACTTTCAAAGGTAAATATAAAGGTTCTTATGCTTACAGCAGAGCTAAAAGATTTTGAAGTCTGATGTAGTGTGGTCAATTCTATTTGAATCAGTTCAATTTCAGCATTTCTACTTAATAAAAGCAAACTGACAGGAAAAAATAATATTTATTTGACTCTTGAGAAGGTAAACATAATCTTTTTTTCTTTCTTTTTTCCTTAAACTGACAGACTGACAGTGTAAGAACTGCATCTGCAAAGAGGTCTCTTTTCTGTTCAAGAACAGAAGATGCAGGACAATGTGTAAGGACTACCCTGAGATTAGCCAGGCTGTCTCTGGGATGGGAGGAGGTTAAACTGAAGTGGGCTCTTCAGGTCTCAAGCAATGCGGAGGAAAACAAACAACATAATCCAAGGTGGATACTTGTATATGTGCAAAGCAGTACCGCTGTCAGCAGGAGAATTCTCTTGGATTCCCCACAAGGTTAGGAAGAGGCTTTGACTGTTTACCTTGCCATCTTGACATGACTCCCATAACTCAGTTTTAGATATGGACCCCCAGCCTTCCACTGGTCTAGCTGCCCTTGTGGGCTGCAGGGAATAGGGAGGGAGCAGATTTGCTCAGAACAGGTTGCTCATGGTAGTGGAAGAAGCAAGTGGAGTAAGGTCTTGCCCACAGATGAGATTATATCATTTGTATATATTGACACATGCCAGAAGAGGATAAATCACTTTTACTCTGGCTAATGTAACTCGTACCAGTGCCTATGGTGTTACAATTTAGGAGTGAGCCAGTAATGGACACTGTTTCTGAGCTACCTCAAAAAGTGTGGATTTTCTGCATGACTTAGCAAGAATATTTGTATTCAAGTGCTGTGTAAAAGGCCTTTTCATCATGTACCAGTAAATGCCAGACTAAATCATGTAAGAATTACAAAAAGTTCAACCCTCTTAATAGATTCATATGCTCATAAACTGAGCTATGTTAATTGGTTGGAGTTTCCTAAGAGCAGAGAACGGGAGTGCTGGAAAGAATCTCAGCTGAGCTGGTCAATGTCCAAGTGCCTTGAATAGGCATTGTGATAATTGTGTCTGAAATAAGGGAAGGATTTCTAACATCCTCTAATGAGATCAGAGAAAATTGTAGCATCTTCACACAGAATATAGATTGGCTATTTATTCTAAGGACAAATACTTAAGTTCTATTGGGGTGATATTTGTCACAGCTTATATCTGGAGACTCTGTGTATTTCTTTACTTCAGCTATTTTGTGTGGAGTTGGGGGTGTGTGATGTTATCCCTGAAGTTTAGTTGATAGCTTGGACTGAACCCTTCCTGCCCTTTCTTCTATTTATGACAGTTCCTACATTATTTTTTTCATATTGTTTCATGACTTTTTTCCATATTAATAGCATAAAGACTTCAGTCTCCTTCACAGTCAGGATTTCAGTTGGTTTAAATCCGTCACCAAAACCACTGGAGAGTGTAAATCAGATAAACACACCTTCACTCACCCGCAGCTTCTCACTGACTTTGAAGGAGTCACACATTTCATAATTGGGGTTCTAGAGGATTGTGAAGGGTGGCAGGGATACTAAACAGCTCTTTTGATTCAACAGATGGTGTAATGCTTATCTGTAACAAAAGGAAATGTACTTCAGACTGTTGAGACTGGTGACCTCTTGCCTCTTCACTTCATACCAGAAATTTACTGTTCACAGCTGCATAGCTGTGTCCTGGGGTGAGTGAGAACTGTACCTCCAGCTCTTTCTTGGCCACACAAGCTTTGGGCACACAGCTTATGTGTTAGGTAGCGCACAGTCTTTAGAAGTCGACAGTAAAAGTTAAGCCAGAAATATACTCATTTGGGTAGGTAAATAGACTGCATAGTGTCTATAGGTCATTGTAGAGTTCTTCTATACATGCTACTTCAAATGCAAGGGCACTAGAAAATTGAAAAGTTAGTTTGTTGAATGGATTTTCACTCTAGAAACATGGCTGGCTAGTACTCTATATCTGTAAATACTGGAATATTCCTGAAATTTGCCAGCTTTTCTAGCATTTGCACACGGAACACAAATGAAAAAAAAAAAAGGCCTTGTTTCATGTAGTCATAGCTTTTTCTGCACTGGAGTGGCTGCAGATGATGTGGTTATGTGAAAAAGGGGGGTTTTCAGGATTTCAAGGAGAGCATTACATATGTGAGGGGCTGTGGCCCTCAGATTGGTTGAAGTGAAAGACCAAAATGTTTGAGTGACAGGGCTTGTCAGGATACTAAGTCAGAAAGATAAGAGAAAAACCTTTAGGATAGAAATTGCAACAATAGCATGAAATTTAATTACAGACTTAAGCCAATGAATGTTAACCATTTCCATCTCTCATCCACTCCCTTCCTCTCCCCACTCCTCATTTTTCCTTTGGTGCAAAAGTCCTGTCTTCTACCTTGACCTTACAGTAGCATGTCCATGTGCAAAGTGGCCTGGCAGGGGTCTCTGGAACAACTTGGGTTTAGAAGTGTGCCTAGAAGGTTTTCATGTGCTCCTATTTGGAATAGGACCATGGTAAAAACTTAGCAGTAGAAACCATCCCATCACCATTCCCAGGAGCGGTCTCAAGCACTATCTAATTAATGAGGACAGAGAGCAACAGTATTCACTTTCTGAGATTCTTTGGTAAGTATTCCTGGGATACTGCAGTGAAATGACAGAAGCTCTACTGATATTTGGCAACTGAAAATCTGATCAGCAATTGCCAAAAGGAAGTACAGTGAAAGAATTACAAGAGATTCCCCCTTTTTTTTTTTAATCTCTTCATCTATTACATGCGTGTTTGTATGGAGATGATATTCAAATCCCTTATACTTCCATCTAGAAAGGCTGTATGTTGTGGTAAATAGTGTTGACCATGAAATCCAGATAAGCTGCTGTTCTGGGTCTTGTAGTTCAATGTATCTGGATTAGTCTAGAAACGAAGTGTCATGCATCTTAATATGAAAATAGAAAAAAACACAACAAACCCTTACAGGCTAGACTAAGGGTCTGGTTTACTATCCTAACTACTTCAGTGGCCACAAATGGAGGTGTGTAGAAAACTGAAAACAGCAGAAATATGGCTAACACTGAATATTCTCCCAACTACAGCTATTATTCTCTTAAGGAATGTTGTAAAATGAAACTTATCTTTTCATTTACTCTTAACCTGACTCCAAACAGCTTTCTTTAATTCCTCATTTATTTTATAGGCAAAGAGGGCAAACATATGATCACTTTTTAACCTATTCATGAGCTTCATGATTTTGTACACTTGTACCATAACCCCTTTTTGTTGCCTCTTATTTTGTCTGAGCACTCCAATCCTGTATCCTTACTCTGTTACTTCTCACTTCTGAATCTGCTTGAGTCACAAAAGAGATGAGAAGATTGCATATAATATTCATGATCTGAATGAATCATGGCATCACATAGGTCTCATTTTTCTGTTTATCACCCTATAATGCCTAAACTTTAAGTTTTTAAGCACTGCAAAGAATTGAGCTGGTGTGTTCAAGGAGCTTCCTATTACATCTATATTGATGTATTTTATGTTCCTATTTCTGTCATAGTCTCAAGATGCCACTTCTGAGTACTAATGGTCAGCAAAATGGTAAGGTGTAGGAGAATGGCAATCCTATAATCAATGGAAGAGGTTTTATTGGCAATGGATTTATAATGACGAGGACCACCTTGAACCAGCTGCCTCTGAAGAAGATCAATGCGCTGTGACTGTTTAAGGGATTCTAATGGACATTTAATGAATGTTTTTTTGTGTTTTCTCCTGTTCGGTAATGGTTATTTAAACAGAGTCCTGGTTGTTCATTTTTCCTTTAGAGATCCTACCCAGGTTTTTGTTCCCCTAACCCCTCAGGGCTGCTTTCCCACCTCTCTCAGAGCCTCAAACTCTGATTGGCTGTTGGATATGATCACCTATTAGTCAGTTGTTATATCCCCATTCCTGCTATTGGTGCATGGACACAGTCTGCTATTGGTTAGTTGTTGAATTCCTGTGCCTTTATTGGTGCATTTTTCAATCATGTTCTCCACCAATGGGCATCCAGGTCCCACCCATATTTCCAGAAAATTTCATCCCTAATGCTATAAAAGAAGGCATTTCACCTTAATAAAGTGGTTTTGTTCCACTGCTTCTTGGAGTCCTGTCATCTTTTTGGGAGCCATGCTGGGAGCAGGAGTTGGGACCACCAATCCAACAGCCACCAGTAAGGACCGTTGTTTATATGCGAAGCTGGAATTGTGCTTTTCCTTCTGTGCATCCTTTATTACCACCTACACTAAATTTCCCCTGCTCCTTTATTGTTGAGTCAGCTCTCTGGCCCTGCTGTGTTTCTATTGGCCTTCATCCTTAATATTTACAAAATAAGAAATCTTTGTGTTGCTCAGCCTCTCTTGGGTATTTCATCAGGATGAGAACTAGCATGAGTTCAGGTAGAACCAGTCATCAGCAAGACCTTTTACTTTCAACTTCTGTTTCTAACTGCTTTCAAATGATTAATTATTTGTGCTAACACCTTCCTCTTTTATGCTGTATTTGCTTGTTTCTACCACTTTAATAAGATATCCTTTTGGAAACCAAAGTAGATATTATCAGCTTTATGAGTCTTTTCCACAGAGTTTCTTGTACCTTTCAAAATATAGTTTTGCAGGGCATAACTTTTCTTCAAAGCCATATTGACTTCTGAAGTTGATCATTCAGATGCCTATGCATTCTGATAGGGTTTTTTATTTGAAGTTGCTCCTTACTTCCCCACTACAGGTCAAGAGGTCTGGAGTTCCCTTGAAACTCTTCATTAAAAATTGACATCACGTTTTGAGTGATGCAATGGGAGGCTGCACACTATCCTTGATAATTCAGTTATTTCATCCTTGAGTTCCTTTAGAGCTCCTGGGTGAATACCATCTGGTCTTGGCAATTTGTAGAGTTCATTTTGTCAATTTGTTTCAGAACTTATTCTACAGTTACTTCAATTTCAGACAGATACTCTGAGTCACTCATCTAAAAAAAAATCCCTCTGAAGACCCCCACCATTTTTTCCCTTTTTCTCTGGCATGAGAATCTTCCCAGTTTTTTCCCAGAATGAAGAGCTGTGCAAGAAATAATGAGTTTTCTCTTCATAATTTGGTTTCAGAGTATTTTAATCTGCCTCACTGGGTGTTTAGTTTTGTCTGTAGGACTTCATGATCTTTTTTATTCTGCTCATTCAGGCACACATGTTTAACTCTCTGAAGACTGCCTCTGTAATGCACCATGTAGCAATATTCAACTCTTTTTGTTCCCTTTCTCAAGGATTTCTCAGTAGATGGTATTCATTGGCTCCATGCTTTCAATATGGTGGCTTTACACAGCTTTGACTTTGTGGATGTCATTCTTCCCTTTACTAAGTTTTTCTTTAATTTCACAAAGACCTTTTGCAAGTAATTTTTATGCTGGGAGGAGAAGAGTTCTTTGCTTTTTTTTCAGCTCTGAGTGATTGGGTCAGGGATTCCTTGCTTTCATTCTAGATGTGAACTATAGTTATGTACCCACTTATGCTCTCTATGTGCTCACTGAGTACTGTAAAAAACAAACCAGCCAACCTACTCACATATGTATGCACATGTGTTTTATGTATATATGAAATATACATACATATAAATGGAATTTGTGTTGTGTTCTCAATCGGTAGAAGTACCTGGGTGGAATTGACTAATTATGGATCATTTTTATGGCTTCAGATTATAGGCTTCCTGATGAGCTTGTTCCATAACCTTTTAATTTTTTTTCTCTAAGTTTCTCTCATTGGATGGCAGTGACTGTAATGAACAGTTTAGATAGCTCATAGTTGCTAAGCACCAAGCAGGCCTCCAGGAAAAAGGAAAACATAAGTGTGTGAATTTAAAAATACAAAAGAAAATATTTTAATCTCTAACTGCATCATTTGCTTTGCAAATATTTGATTTTGTCATTCTAAAAAAGGTAATTAGGAAGAGCAGTGGTCTAACCTGAGCTTTGCTTCTTCTGGATGTGTATGGCACATCTTGCAGTATACATTTACAGGGATCTCAACATGAAGCTAAGGTGACTCAGTGAGGCTTCTTTCTTAGAAATTAAAAAATTTATCAGTTTCTAAGAAATACAAGCAATATTTTCTGTTGGTAACAGCTTTCTGCATGTGGGTATCCTGAAATATTGACTTCTATTTGAACCGTAAAGGTCCTGTGCAGTTACATTTTTAAGGCTGATTAAAACACTGAAAGAGTTTCATACTGTTTTTAAATGGTATTATTAAAAAAAAATTAAAACTCTCTCATTGTATGTCTGCTTTCCTAATGCTGTGAGTCCAGCTGACTTGTGGGCAGATCCTTGTGTACTACACATATAACCTTGTTTACCTATGAAAGATGAGAAAATGTCTAGCAATGAGATGGGTAAAGGAAAATATGCTGTTACCTTCCTAGTGATGACAGGTTTTACATCTAATGCTTTGATCCTACTGGCCCATTGCAGAGAGCTCTGTGCCCTATTTGTGCACTGAAAGTGGTCAGAATGCATCACAAAACAAGTCCGATAAGGTTCACTTGCCAAAACCAACTTTTTTATTGTTCTTTGGATTCTGTTGAAATGCCTAATCTGATGAAGGTCAAAACACAGTTTAGTTGTGATAAGGTTGAGCCATTTTAGCTCAGTTTTTTCCAGCAATCTCATCTCTTATACTCAATGTTTGATGTTCTATTTTAGTGTTTGAACCAGCTTTTAATGCTGTGTTGTGTCGTGACCAGAATAGTAGGCAGGGTGTCACGCAGAGGACACCCGCTGCAGGCACCCCTCTGAGAGCAGTGCCAACCCAAAGCAAATATGCCTGAGTCCCTCCAGCTACTGCTGTCAGCTGAGGAGAAGCAATATGATTGTTCCCTGTAAATGCATCTTGACACAATATGACCAGCACTTCCATGTACATACACTGTATTATATAATACGGTGTGTAGACATTCATAGAAAACTTGGCAATCACACTTGTATTTTCTTTTCCTTGATCAGATGTTAATTTACAAAGACTTTCTGATCTCTTTCCATGATGGTAGAATCATAACTTAACATTTCTTCTGGGTTCTAATTTTTAATACCAGCATAAATGCTACTGCAAGTAATGTTTATTTTTCAGTGAGATTGTTTAATTTTGTGTTGTATGCCTTAATGGCTTGCAGCTGTTGATAGACGAGTGAGAAACTACAATGGTATTTTCAGCTTCTCAAATAAGACTTTTAATGAAGTTAAATTTGCCTGTTCATTTATAAAATGCCCTCCATGTGGTGAAATAGGATTCATTTTGCCTGAACTTTGTACTCTGAAACTAATCTAGGCAAGTTGGCTTGGGCATACATAGTTGATGCAGAGAGGAAAGTACTTCTACTTCTTGAACACTCCTGCGCACTGAGGCTGCCTCTATTTGCATGTCCAAGGATTGTCCTGTGGAGCAGGCTTTGTTTTTTTCATTGGCTACATGTCCAGCTCATAAATGGCTTTAAGTGCATAAAATCAAAAGTGTAGTTGAAAAATTAGGACTTCAGTAATCCTCTGTCAGGATTCATCTGGGGCAGGTAGGTCAAGGGACCTCTACTTAACCTCATTTGCTAGCCAAGCGATACTATTTTCACAGGGGTAGGGCAATGTTATGCCATCTTTTTACTTTTAATCTGTGCAAAAGCAGTGTTGTCCACTGCTTTCAATGTATAATCCCTAACAGACTTCCTTACAATGATGCATCTTTGTGTCCACCTTATCAACAAGCAAGCAGCTGTTATTTGCTGAATATAAAACGTTAATATGCCTGGCTTCTTTAAATACACCTGGTCTGAACTTTCCTGAGGTATGACTGCACCGTTTTTCTCTTCCTAAAATGCTAAACTTCTTCTGGAAGAAGGTTCTTTTTTGCAATTGAATAATATTTCTGAGGCAGTAACTTAAGTTTTGAACATGTATTTACGAGGATTACCAGGAAACACTTCTCTCCCTTACAAAGCAAAGGACTACAAGTGTTCAGAGACTGATGGAAAATCATGGGAGGCACTCCAAACCTTGTACAAACTGAAGCAATCTCTCAAAATGTGGACTGGTGTGTTAAATATATTGGCTAGAGGCTGCCCCTGGGAAAAGAGGCCAAAGGCAGTTCATATCTTGGAGGCAATTTGGAGGTAAAAACAAAAGACTCCTGAGGGAGTCAGTCCCACCTTGATTGTCTGCCATATAACCTTCTCATACAAACACATTTTCCTACTGAATGACACTGCAATGTTAGAACCTGAGAATTTGCTTCCAAAATTATGCTTTGATTTATTCTATCTATAGTTCTCAAGTTATTTAATGGTTAAAACATTGCATTATGGATGTTTTTAAAGTTAAATTGCAGCAAATAAGCTTTGAGGTTGAAAAGGGAGGAGGCAGAATATATCTAACACCCTTGTCACTTACACCTGGTTATGTAGAAATATGAAAACATTTTCAGCCTCTTCCCAGCAGGGATTCCAGTGCTCTAAGTGATTCCTGCTTCCCTCTTGATGTGGCACTAATATATCCTCTTGGAAGGCCTGTGAACATCTGAAAGATGAAGTATTCCTTCTCCAGCCATGAAAATCTAATGACCTCCAGCACCTGCCAGCTCTGAGGATTATTGCTTGCTGTGGCTTGAAAGAGTGACAGAAGTAAGGTGTCATTAGCAGAAAACGCTTGCTGCTTTTTTTGATCCTGTTTTTTGTTTGCCCCTCCTTCTTCATTTCAGTAATCTCAGCTATGGAACAAATTTTCATTTCCAAGTAGTTCTGTTGGGTTAGGGCTGGTATGTCTGACTCTACTTCCAGTGAGGTTAAAAACCCCAACAACAAAAGCTCAGAACATAGTGTCTGTATACAGCCATCTCAGAAATGAGGCAAATTAACTGGTGAGAAACCTCAAAAGCAGAAAGCTGAGTGTAAAATTGTGTGAGTTAAATTACTCTGCAGCAGATGATATTTCATACACAAGTACAGTCTGCAAGGCATGTCTAGCTGGTATGACTTTTTTTTTACCAAGTCTGCCATAATTACAGAGAAGAAATTGCTGAGAAATTATTACTATTGAGTTTCTGAAAGAGGCATTTTCAATTGCAAGTGGTAATTATAAAACATAATTATACTTAATTTAAGTTACATGTAAATTAAATTGTATTCTGGTTGCAACTCAAGTCCCTCTTTCAAGATTATTACTAAGGGGGGAGAGTGAGTCAGACCTGAAAGGAGAGTAGACTTTATGAACACACAATAAAATTCTAAATTATATTTCAAAATTTCAAGTTTAACTGAATAATGGGTGTCACAAGTGCAACACAGCTGAGAAGACAGAAAAGGCTTTGTAGTAAAGATCTTTAATTTTCCATACACTGCTTGATATATCAGATATGAATAAAGTCTGACTCATGTAGTAACTTTTCACAAGTTATTTGGAGGGTTTTCCTTGAAAAGGCTGAACAAGATTTGGCTGGTCTGTGTCCAGATACAGTATACAGCTAAGCAAGTGCACAGAACACCCAGCCACAACATAATTTTTACATCAGCATCTAAAAACACATTGTATTTAATATGCATCCTGGAAATGTGCAGTCAGAGAGAAATGAAGGGGGAGGGAAGCAATACGCTTTTAGAGTTTCAGGCTCCTTCTCGATCACTCTAATGAAACACAAAACAGCCAGGCTTCTGGATTTAGAGTCTAATGGGAACATTTCCAGCCTAAGTGTAGAAGAAACATATCCCCATCAGCCAGGTACTGTTGTTTAGGGTTTTTTTTCCTCCAGATGTCTTTTAAATTAGTAACTGAAATAGCATCTTTCCTGCTTCATCCTCCAGTTACCTATTGAAGCAGCCTGGCACAGGAGGTTTTTTCCCACATTTGCGTCCATTAGGAGACTGCTTGTCACAGACTTAATACATTAACATTGCTGCTCTGAGGCTGATCACACCAGTGGTGCATTGTTGCCACTGTGCTCTATGGCGGTGCAGTGACACCACCTGCCAAACTGCTGCCTGGCCTGTAAAAGCACCTCCAAAGCTGTTCATTCCAAGGCAATATAATTAACTTGCACAAAGGACCTGATTGCTACCAGGCTCTTTGCCCATTAGGATATTCTTTTCTTGGAAAACTTAAGATAATAGAACCATTCAGGTTGGAAAAGACCACTGAGTCTGATCATTAGCCCAGCACTGCCAAGTCCACCACTCAACTATGTTCCACATCCACACGCCTTTTGAACAGTTCCAGGGATGGCGATTGCATTACTTCCCTGGACAGCCTGTTCCAGTGCTTATCCACTGCTTCAGTGAAGAAGTTTTTTTTATAATATCCAATCTAAACCTCTCCTGGTGCAACTTGAGGCCATTTCCTCTTGTTCTATTACTTATTACCCAGCAGAAAAGACCAATCCCCACCTCACTACCACCTTCTTTTGGGGAAGTGTAGATTTCACCTTGTGAGGCATAGCACTTGCATGCATGCTTTGAGCAGCCTGGAATCTCTATTAAATAACAGCTCTTTGTGGTCCTGGAAAACCCTGGCAGAGCTGCTCTGTGACAAAGGCAAGAGGACCTGAAAGCCATGAGAAATAATTCTGCACAGAAAGAGACACTAGATGATCTAGTTTTTATAGTTGTTATCTGGTGGAGTGCACATTATTGATTTCAGACAATAGACTCTATGTTGCCTAATGAAACAGCCTTCTCCAATTTTTTTTGTGATCAAAAACCTTTCACAAGTCACCACAGCTGAGCTCTGATACCCAGTTTACAGGGAGTGGGGAGCCCAAGACAAAACAGTTAGTTATTACAAATTCACAGGGAAAAAAATTATTATTAATTTAGTTTTTTCAGTAATGTTTTAAAGTTGGCTTAATTACACTAATCAGATTACACAATTCATGTTACCTTGCTTACTTCCAGGAAAGAGGGCAAATTCTTTTTTTGTGGCATATTATACTGATTTTTTTCTTGTTTAACTTCCTTTAATGGTGCAATTCAGATATGGCATGTGCAACTAGGGAACTGTGTAAGGGTACTGAATCTCCTTGAGTTTATCTTCTGGACACTAGATAATGTAAGCAGCCTGTTGTGTTACTTGCTATATTCATTAAATTATATACAATTTAATGTAATTTGCAAAAAAACCTTTTCAAGCACTTCTATGAAATTAATTAAAAATTGATATAGGTACCCATGTGATCTCAATATGAAAAAAGTGAAATATGGGGAGGAATTAGAACATTTTAATGTGGAACTTTACAAAGCTGCTTTTGTAGCTCAAGTTTTTTCCCTGGATGGCTCAGTACGTGTGGAGTCAGAATGCTTTCGCTGGCAAGTACTTCCTCCTTAATCAATTAACGAGAGGCAGTGTTCAGCTCCTCTCAGATTGGAGCCTTCTAGATCCTGTGTTCCCATATTAACAACAGTTTTGCTAATTGGAAGCAATCTGGGAGTTTGCTGGGACTAGCACTAGGACTGTGAGTCCTCAAGTAGAGTTGTTTTGGAGCTAAGATTCAGCACAGCTTCAGTCTTTGTATGCACCAGTGCAGAGAAGATTAGAGTGTCTTTTGTGCAAGATGTCAGACTGGGCTGGATTTCTGTTCCCCCTTCTCTTTTTGCATTGTTTCTTTTTAATTCTTATTTTATACAAAATGCTATACATAAACTTATTTGGGTTTCCTTTTTCTTGAGTAGTTAAAATCAAAAAGACAGCTGGTGAAATCCTGATCCAGATGAAGATAATGATTGTTTCACTATTGATATCAAGAGACAACATTTTCTTTCACGAAGCTTTAGCACAAGAAGGGATATCTGTGTAAGAGACAGAGTATGGATGAGTGTGCTAAGATCTGTTGTCTACGGGTAATAACCAATATGATCAGCCCAACAGTCAGTGCTTCAGATGGTATGTGCAGGCTCATTTGTCTTCATTTGGGAGTATCTCCACTTTATTTTTCTTTTTAAGCCAATCACAGACAAAATTAAAGTATGTATGGCTTTGGTAGTCCTGTATGATGTATTAAACTGAAGCAGTGATGAATGATCCACAGCTTGTTTGTAGGGCCATATTGAACATGCAGTGTTCCTGTTTCTCTTTCTTTGCCATAAATTTTTGGGCTTGGTCCTACAGTCTAAAGGGCAAAAGCAATTGGAAGAGCTTCAACTTCGGTCTAGTCCACTGGGCAACTGGAACAGTTGTTACACTGCCCTCACAGAAATGCTTTTGTAAAATAGGCTGACCTTTATTGCCCCTTTCTCTCAGAGGGAATGCAGCCCTGGCATCTGCCTGATGGAGAGTGTGTCTGCAACAGGGCAGTTCCACACAAGCATGTCCTACTTCCTTCTTTGGAACTCCCAAAACAAAGCCAGCCACTTGAATTGCAGCCCCTAAAGTGATATTTCCTTCATTCTGTACTGCATGACACATCTGTTTTGTTTCCCTTTGTTCAATCCAACAATAATTCAGGAAAATAGCAAGTTCCTAAAAGCCAATGTTGTTACAACTGGATAAACTTAAATTCCTTTTTGTTGAGGGGTTTTGTTTGGGTTGGGTTTTTGCTGGTTTTTTTTGTTTTGTTTTTTTTGTTTGTTTGTTTTTGGAGAGACTTGTTTAAAGGTAAACAATTCCTTTTTCGGTAAGGAAGTACGTGAATTGCATCCTTTGTCCCCCTTCACTTTACAGAGAACATACAGAAATATAAAAACTTTCAGAAATATTTTCAGAAAATTTGTATTTCCCTTCTTCTGAAGTACCCCATTCTTCTCCAACCTTTCTTTATAAATAAAAGAAAAATACGATCAAATAAGGTGGTTAAATATAATAATGCAATATCTGTGTTGTTTTGGAAATGTATGCATTGCAACTGATAGAGGTGATACTAGATGAAAAGCACTATGATGATATTCCATTCATCACACCTTTGCTAAATTCCTTTACTATTTATGAAGCTCTTTGTGATCAGTGAGCAGAAACCATTTTCTTTCTATGACTACATGCCCCTGGACTGGTACAAGGCCCTCTAAGCAACCCATCATATGTTCAAATAACTCTTAACATGTAATAAAGTTAGAGCTCTGTGTATTGCAAATACTCAAACGTGAGATTAGGTGAGGTGGATAGGAAGAGGCAGCCAGCTGAGAACACAGCAAGTTGCTAATGACATCCTTCAAATAAATGATTCACATGCCAAGCCCTTAGCTATAATCTCACTTATACAGTACATAAGAGTCTACATACAAGTTTGACTTTCTCCAGCAGTAGAGAAACTTTTGCAGTACTCCCAAGCATATGTTGTTTTACCACTGCATTTCCTGATGGGGTCCTGCCATCTCTCCTCCTGTTTACTAGTACTAAGGTATACTGGTTGTAAACTCTCCAAGTATTACCTGGGTAGCTGCATCAGTAATAGAAGGCTAAATGGCTGGTGTAGCTACAGAGCAGCTGTATATTCAGGATATAGAGATTCCTTTTTTGTTATCTTTTCCTGATTCTGCAAAGTGTGTTGCCTTGAAAGAGCTGAGTGCTAATGTGCTCTAGGCATATAATTTTTTAGGGTCTATGGTGATATTTTTGTTGCAGTTCTCACTTGTAGCAAGTCACCACGAAATGATTACTATATAAATATGAAAGGTGCTTTGTCCTAGTTTAGCAGGTGGGACCAGCTGGCACTGTGTTGGGGTGATCAAGGCCATGTATTCTACCCCCTCTATTCATTTCCCACAAACAATGGACCATCTGCAGCAGCTGCCCAGGGAGTCGTTAACACCTTCACACCCAGCCGGGGAGGGGGGCGTGGCTGCTAATGGGCCATCAATAGTTCGGGAGTCCCCCATGACTCACAGAGTTAATCACCCATTGT
>JAWWEV010000115.1:48663600-48775453 GCA_035583235.1 Hafferia zeledoni | reverse complement strand
CCCCTTTGGGTTTGTACCCCAGGGCACTGGGTTATACTGCTGGGTTTTGGGAGTTGAAAGCAACTTCCCTTTGTGTCGGTGTATTTACTGTATTATTAGTATTAAATTGTAGCTCTGATTTATAATCTCTCTCGTGTTGAGTTCCTTTTTCCTGCTGGTTTACCTTTAAACCAGCATATGCTTCTACCCTTGTACACTGCTTTTATCTTAGATTTCTCACTCCTGTTTAAATTAACAAAAAAACCCCAAAACAAAACAAACAAACAAACAAACAAAAAAAACTAGGGGGGAAAAAAAGATAAACAGGGAGGAAGGATTGCAATGTGTTGAAATAGTTGCTATCCATGTTCTATATAATATTATCAGGTGTTACCAAGGGGCTTATCTTTGTATCAGCAATCAAAATTTGAATGTGGTAGGACTCTGCATTGGCTCAAGAAGAGCAATTGGATGGGGTGGAATCCTATTTTTAAAAACTAACCCAAGAAGAGGTTGGATATCACTACTGTTGTACAACAGCAATAACAATGCTGATGACTCTTGCAAGAAAAGTGCCCTTACTTGCTGTGCTTAGTGTAAGGTCTTTCTTGTGCGTTGGAACTACCACAAAGTACTATAAAGCTAACCATAAAGATAAACTAAGGCATGGTTTGGCCCTCTCACTCCCTTCAAGAGAGCAGAGAAGAGGAAATGATTGTTCTCACACTCCACTCAGAAAAGAAGTTTGAATTAATGTATGTTAATACTAAATGGCTAATATGAATCACAAATTTCCTTTAGACAAGTTTCCTATAGACAACTACACAAACAAATATCCTAAAATGAAACTGATATACAAACATTAACATATACTGAGGTGGATAGGAAGAGGCAGCTAACTGAGAACACAGCAAGCCACTAATGACATCCTTCAAATAAATGATTCACATGCCAAGCCTTTAGCTATAATCTCACTTATGCAGTACAGGTTTCTGGGTGAAAGAACAGAAATAAATTGTGTTTTGCATCACTTGGCATCTCAGTATAAACAAAGCCCCGGATTCAGGTACATATGCTGCTGAATTGTAAAGTGTTCTTATCCTTTCCTAAAAACATCCATTCACATCCATTCAGCTTTGCAGTCCTTGTTGTGCTGCTTGAGCTCTGCTGCCAAGCTACAGGGAAAAATCAAAAACTCAGTTCAAGCCAAATGTGATCATAAATGGCAGTGATACCAAGATTTCTGTGAAACTTGCAACAATGGGATTAGAAGGAGTGTCTGAATTTGATAGGTGCTGCTGAGAGGTAAAACTTTCAAACTACTTGAGTCCCAAATGAGCGGTGGTACCAGAATTTTCAGTCATGATAGTGTGTAGACAGGAAAGTAGATGCTATTTTTGGATTTTCAGAAGCATCTGGGAAGCCAGCCTTCCTAAAATCAGTGTTTATTTGTGTTGACTGTGGTGTTTTGTTCTGTGTTTTGTTGATGATCATTTATACGTCTGTATAGGAAATGAATAAAACTGTCTCAGTGTCAGGTGAAAAGGAGCTCTTTCAGTATGTTTGACTTTTTGATATGCTTATGAAATTTAAGCACCAATTTAATTTGTCTTTAATTACGATTTTTAATTGCTTTCTGGTCAGAAGTTTTACTCTGAGCTGGCCAATTTCAGTTTTATTCTGCACTATTTTTATAACTGGTAGCTTGTACAGCTTGTATTACGGTGCACAACTGTATGCCAGCCCAAGGTTGTGAGACCCAACTTTGACATTAGTTACTTGGTTTAATGACAACTTAGTAAAGTGTACCTGGCAAATGTATCTGTTCAGAATGTTTACCTTGAAGAGGGTTAGAGGCAGAAACTGTATGCTGTCTCTTATTCATTTTGTTGATGTTCAACTCTTGTGTTTTATGCCTACTTCAGTTTTTCACTGAATTTTTCTCCAGATGACCACACATAATGGCCAGTAACTCTCTCATAGTTACAGCACTAATGATTGTATCTTGCAAATTTGGGGGGGGGGGGGTGGGGGGTGGTATAAATCTTGAGTATTCCAGATGCCGTTTTTCCCTAAGTTTGCAAGGTATGGTATGTACCACGTAAGTCAATAACCTGGAAGTAGAAGGAGGTACCACAACTGGGGTGTGGGGAAGACAACACACATGAGCAGGGAAGTGACCTTAGACCTTGAAAATATTTTCATTCTTTGTTTAAATTGGCACAAGGCATTCAAAATAGTAATACAGTCATGCTCAAATTACAAGTGGTTCAGAGCCTAGATATAAAAAATCTTTCACAGGCCCACTGCTAAACATGTGTGCAACTTTGTACTAATTCCCACGGTGCTTCTCTACCCTGGGAAGCCCCAGCAGTGGTGACTTGGCCTCCAGAAGAGGCTTTCTGCTTCTGCCACCAAGCCCAGAGAGGAGAAATTTCCCTACAGGAAACTCAGGTCTTCCCATTGCACTAAACCTTTCCAATCCTTTAAAAAATGCTTTAAGTTCTTGGTATCTTGCCGTAAGACTGGTTCTCTCCCTATTTTTAATATTTTTAATAGCCAGAAATACAAAGGGGGTTTCTGCGCTATAGGACAGCTCAGGGAACTTGCCCTTCCTGCCCTGTAGTCCCACAGAGAGCAGCAGTGATGAGAGCTCTGAAACATTTTCTGACCCCAAGTGCACTCCCAGAAATACCTGGAGTACTCATAGGAGACTGTGACATATCCAACACCATGTTGCACAAGTCCTGAGCCTTTCCTTGGCTACAGGGGTAATGCCAGCCCCAGCACCCAGGGCTATTGCAATGACAAAGCAGGCAGCGGATGGTAGGCTGCTTTGCTACTCCAACAACCTGCTGTCTGGAGAACCATCATGTTCTGATGCCCAGAGATGTGATGTCCCACTGCACACAGAGCCATTGTGCAGCAGATGGAGGAAAGCTCAGCTCTAGTCATGTCTGAAGAGACTGGTATCTGCTCAGATCTGCTGAAGTAAAAAAATTGAACATTAGTCTCAGGAAAAGTGTGTCTGGCAGACAAACAGGTTTTTAATTAAACACTCTGGTCATTCTCTAGCACTCTCTTTTTCACTTTTCCTTGGTTTTTTAGAGTGCTTTTTAAAAACCAGATTAATATTTTTATTTATTGATCAGTTGAGCAGACTCCATCCCTTAGCTGCTATGAGGTGTTTTGAAACATGAAGTAATTCATGGGACACTTCTCATAGGGTGTCCCTGGGGATCACATAACTGGAGGACTTTTTACCCTCTGCTGTGGTGAAACTATTTCCAATGAAGGGTATATTTGTCTGTTTGCCAAAGCTTGTCGCTTTTGTCTTCTAAACTTGGAGTGTAGCCATTTTCAGGGCCAGATGTCTGAGTTTGCAGGCCTACTTTTAATTTCAACAGCAGTCAGTACCCAGCAACATTAATAATTCAGGGTTTCCTTCTGTTAGGAATTCAAGAGTTTTACCTTGCTAATCTTTAAAAGATATTTTCATCAATCTTATCACGTTTTTCATATTCTTCTAGGTGGCAATACTGTCTCTGGTTGGGTTCTGAAGGTTTGGGTTTTTTTCTAGTTTTCTCTTTGAGCATCCTTTTAATAATGTATTAGGCAATGTGATCATCCCTATTGAGTGTCTGCTTTTTTTTTTTCATATCCTTTCTTGAGACACAACTGTGTTTAGGAAGCTTCTTATTTCAGAAAGATGGGTCCTGTTTTGCTCTGAAGTGAGGGGAAAAGTTCTTACATTTTAGAAGGATGTTTTAGATTTGCTTGAATTAATAGTTTAATTACTATGTGATTGTGCTATAGAAGACCATGTTCAAGGTGTACCTTCTATTTGGCTTGAAGCCAGACATTGTTTTTATTTTTTTGTAAGTTCATTTCAGAATAAATGTGTTCGCCAATTTCAGACTGACCCTTCATAAAGTTTAATGTGACAGCTTTATAAAGTACAAAGCCAGAATTTCTGTTGTGACATCCCTTATCTTTAATAATTTATGAAGTCTTGTCTTGCAGTTTGGCTTTCTTTGACATTCTACACTTTCATTTAATCAGGGCAAATGAAAACCCTAGGATCCCAAGAAGAATGAGTTCCAAGTTAAGCATATTGTCCAGATGCATAAAATGTTTGGATATTATTTCATTGAAAGCTCACATTCAGCTGACCTAACACAGAATGACATACTGGCACTTCTTTCTCACTGACATCTTTTTCCCAATATCTAATTTCTTCCATATTAAGTAGTCTTTGCCATGGTCACTGAGAAAGCTCTAAAAGCTGAATGTCGCTGGCATAATAGTGGCACTGGGGTGCTATGTCTGCTGGCATTTTCAGGAACCTGAGAGAATGGCTTTGCAAAGTATGAGTGCTCCATTCATCAGAGTGCCCTGACACAGTGTTGTAAAAGCCAGCCTTCCAATGTGCTCCTTCTATCTATGAGTGTATGGAAAAGGCCTGGCAGGGAAAATTCTGCCCTGCTGCAAAGCTGGCTGACTGTGGCAGTGTTACTGAAATGCTTTTCCTAATCATCAGAGAGGACAGTGACTATCCCACACTTGGAAACAATCAGATCTTTCTCCTCTCCCATTGTTTCCAGTTGATATCCATGCCTTAAAGCAGAAGATTTTGCTATCTGTTCTGAAATGAATAAGCTTTGTCTGTGGAATGACATTTGCTGTGCAATTTCTATTACTCCAGTCTGCAAGGTCATCCATTTCATCCAATACAATTGTCTAACCCTATTACATCTCTGTAATGCCTCCCAACTTCACAGAATCAGCAAACTTCACCAGCATGCTCCAAATACTAACAAGAACATTACATAAGATCAGACCAAAAGACCAATGGCTAAGGAGCTGCCTGCCTTGTTTCCTTCCATCTTGATACTCCCTTTCAAGCTACCCCTTTTAGCCCATTCCTTTTGATTCTGACAGGTATTCCCTATCTTCTCCAGTTTAAGATCTTCCTATGTTGTAGTAATTTAAATATTTTTATGTTAGTTCAACCACATATTGCCCTAATTATCCCCCTGTGAAGAAATTCAGTCTAATCTGATTTAACACTGGCAAATTCATGTTCTGTCCTGTCCCATTTGCTATTGCCTAATTCTTTCCACATCTGTAACAATTTTTTTATTTAAAAATCACTTCAGTTTTGCTACAAGCAAAGTAAAATAAATGAGTCCACTGCCACCAACATATTTTATGGCACCTTTGTTAGACTAAAATCATTGTGTTTGCTGTTCTGCAGTGAGATAACACTGCTGCCTCTCACCTTTCTATGTAAATGTGGCATATTGCTCATTGCTTTCCCCAAAACTCTGGGGTGTGAATTGGCCTGTGGCTTCATCTGAAGTGCATCACTTGTTCAAGTATTTCACTTGGCTTGAAGGTACTTCTTGTGTATATAGTAAGTGTTCCATCCCTGCTTTTCCTTAATGCAAATTGGAACTAAAATCTTAGTGTTTTGGGACCATAGTTAAAAGTACCTTTACCTTAGATGTCCCTTTGTGGCAGCATGGATGGGCTCTGTAAGGGCTCAGGAAAGCAGCGACCCCCTATCGACACTGAGTCAGCTGAAGGGACTCCCAGCTAGTGGATTTAAATAGCATGTCTCTCAGGGAAGATTCCAGAGGAAACTGAATTCAGTGAAAACCTTTACAGGTGAAGGAAGTTCTCTTTCTCAGCTCCAAGATGAATGAAGTTACTGAACCCAAAATCTGGCATGGGCTGCTGCTTCTACCCAGTTTTAAAGGAATATCTGCGGCAAACATTGCCTACATGAGTAGGTGGCAAGAGCCCGTGTTCTGACCTTTCCCAGCCTTTAAAATAGGAAGGTGATAAAGACAAAAAGCATCCATTTGTTTTAAAGAAAAAAAAGCAGTTGAGGACAGATGCTGTCTGAGAATATGCCACTGTGTCTTTGTGCCAGTTGCAATGAGAGACAGTAGATGCATCTGTGCTAGTAAAAGTTAAGTCTGCAGTTCACTTTCTTTCCACAATTGCATAAGCAGAAGCTGGAATGTGTTCCAGCATATAATCAGTAGAGACTGTATCTTTTCTGGTGCTCTGAAGCCCCACTCATGCAGGCACAGTTCTGGGCAGAAGTTTGCAGTGTTTCACAGTGAAAAGCCATATGAGAGTATGGCATGGTACCCTGAGAAGCTGTAAAACCTACTTCAGCTTGAATAATCTGACATAAATTGAGCTTTTAGGCTACCTTTGGTCCACTTAAAATGAAAAATATTAATTTCTTTCTATAAATAGTAGTTGTTGGTTTGGTTGGTTGTTTTTTTTTTTTTTTGCCCAGTGTCTCGGGAGAAGAATGTGGGGAGAGGACAGTCTCTCTGACATTCTACTGGGATGGCAAGATCGGGCTCCTTTCTCATCAAAATGAGAACTGGCGCAGTGTGAGTTTATTTTCATGGTACTAGGCAAATACAAGCAAAAGAACTGTGGGCTCCTCCTGCGAAGTTCTCTTTTGCAGAAACAAGAAGCTTCAGTGGCATAGGATGATATAGAAGATGATCAGCGTGATTGCACTGGTGATCTCTGCGCCTTGCCTGAGGGAACCATGTTGCAATTGTTTAACTGCCTAATTGCAGTTATAAAATGTGGTTCAGGGAAGACAGTAAAGACTGACTTTATTATAAAAAGTGAATTAGTAAACAGAATGAAGAAAAAAAAAAAAGTAGAAGCAAGTCCAGGAAGTTGACCAAAGAGGTGGAGGGTAGCAGCTTACTTCTTTAATACTGTGAGATTGATTTGTAAGACTACAGGTCTGAATACACTCTGGTTCCCTGTGGAGAGGTTTTATTTTACTTAATAAAAGTTATCCCTTGCATTTTATTTTTATCTTAGTGTGTATCTAGAACACAAGAGGAAGAGAAAAGCATGTACATGCTTCCACAGGCAGGTTTCAGAATAACAATTGAGTATTTTCAGTACATGCAAAGATACTCAGCCATCACCTTCAAAAGAAATTATTCCAATGTCTCCAAAAGCAGATGGGCAATCTTTGGAGCCTGCAGCACACAAAATGACTTATTTTAGTGTTCAGTTAAAAAATCAAGACTTAGAATAGACACTGAATAACCAAGTGCTAGCAAAGTGACCTTTTTGTCAGCAGCTTATGCTGCTTGACTGAGCAGGCTGGACTATAAGAATACTCTTTGACTGCAGAAAATTGGAATGAAAAATTCAATGGAAGTGGTGAACGACTGCAATCCTGCGTGGACTATGTACACAAGAAGAAATTTGCAAAGGAGTGATCAGTGGTATAAAATTGCTAGGAGTTTTCTGAATCTGGAGGAAGAATGTTCAGAAGACTTGAAATTTCTAGGCCAAACTGAACTCTGATGAGATAGAGAATTTTTTTTTGTGTGTTCTTTAACTGTCCAGTGCATTAATACTTAACAGGCTTGGAAACCTCACTTATGCTGTGACCCATCAGATCTTCCCTTTATAGCTATGAAAGTAAAATAATCCAGAAGAGGTAATAATTTAGGTGTAAATACCAGATTTGTGTCACAATTATGCACATGTAAGTACAGAACAGGAGAGATGAGAATGTATGCTGACAGTGTGACTTGTCCAGAGGGCATTTTTCCCTGATAAAACAGCTACTTCACTGTTAATTTCAAGTCATAACATTGCAGTATTCAAAATCTCAAACATCTGGATATTCCCCTGTCTGATACATTTACTTAATATTTCTTCTTCTACTGTTCTATGGAGCTCATTCTTTCTGAGGCCTTAGGTAGAGAAACACAACCTTATTTCAAGTTGTCACCATTGTTTCTGCTGAATGGTGATCAAGTGAGGTATAAATGTTTCGTTGGAGATACATGTAAAATGCTTTTTCCATTGGGTGATGAAAGGGTCACTTGGCTCCTTCTAATCCACAGCACCTCAGAAGGCAGCCCGCTGACCATAGGTCTCTTTCATGTGCTATAAGAGACAGGAGATCTAGCAAAAACATTATCTCAGCTTTCAAGGAGCACTGAGCCTTTTAGTCTGTATTTTGTTTTCAGAGTCCAGTATGAAAACTCAAAAACTTCCATCAAAACTCAGCTGTTATGACCAATTCTTCTCAATCATAAGCTGTAGTTTCTGGAAAAACATTGCAACAACCTTGGCCAAGGTTCACTGAAATTTAGTCCAGTCTTATCATACCTCTCTGACTCCTGGTGAATCGTAGCTGAACTGTAGAGCTGTGCTGGGACTGCTAGGCACAGACAAGAGAGATTTGAAGACACAGTGTTTTATCTATCACTGAGTATATGCTGAAATTAGCTCTAAAAATTAATTAAAAATTGTTATTTCCAAAGAGGCCAAAGGTACTTCAAAAGGTACTATGAATCAGATCAGGAGAGATTTCTGACAAGATTTGTCCCAAACAGCCCCATTTGGGGGCAGACGTGAAATGGGTACAAGCCCTGAACAAGTGCAGATGGCAGCATAACGTCATTCATGGTGAACTGATGTTTTATTGGTTGAGTCCCTGTTTGAGGATTAGTTGTAAAAGGATGTACATGCCTTATAAAGGCAGATTTTCAAAACCGTGCAGACATCTGGCTTGACATTCATAGGCAAATGATGTCTGGATCTGTTTTCTCGACTTTCAGTAACCCAGATCACATGCAAAGTGGGTGAGTGTGCACAGGGGCAATACAACACTGTGTGTAAGTGTAGGAGACATTTTGGAGTATACAAATCAGTTTGCTGATGAGTGCTTGAGTGTGGGAGACAGGTTTGTGGAAAGCATCAGATGACTCAATATGAGTTAGCTGAAGCAGACGTTTATTGAACTTACACCTAAGTTTATATAACTTTTGTAAAGTAAACAAACTTTCGCAGAGAGAAATGGACTCCACAGACAAATCTATGAGATTTAAAGTGAAAGCCATTTTATTTCACACAGCACACAGTTTATATAGGGTTAGAGGTACATCTTATTGGCTAAAAAGGTCTCACCACAATGCTCTAAAAGTTCTAATTGGTTAAATTGGTATATCTCACAAGTCCAATGTTTATATTAACTCACCCTGATGTTTTGAGCTCCATGTCCGGAGAACAGGAAGGCACTTAAGACGTTCTCAGAAACTTTTGCAAGGACTTAACCGTCGCCTGACAGGCAAATACCAGGTGTTTGTCCTTGTAACTGGAATATCTAAAGATTCTCACAGAGCTGAAGCAGTTTGGATTGCTCAGAAATTCACTTTCTGCAAGCAATCTTGCTACACTTTTGTACAGTGTTCATGAGCAGACTTTATGACTTTGTGGTTAGCCATTGGCTAACAATATTGTTCAGGTGGCAGTGCCCTGCTATAACTGGCTACCTTTAACTGTTCATGCATTATTACTGATCAATTCCTTAAAGCTACACAACATTAGACCTAAGAGGTGACTTCAAGGTTATTGTAAAACAGGTCTTGTCCTTTAGGTCTAACAGCACACAAAATCCCAACACTTGAGGGGGAAGGTGCTATTTGCTATTCACATTTGAACATATTACCTGTGAGATTTTGTATTTAAAAAGAGGCGTGTAATTTTTCTCTGCTGGCTGCGAGTTGCTCAGTGTTATTGGGATGTTTATAGCCCTGGCATTAAAATGATATTTCTTTCATCTCCAACTGTTTGATTCTGCAAAAAATGCATTGGTCCTAGTGCATTGGTACTTTCCAGAAGCCTGTTACTGCAGCTCCATTATAAGAAAGTTCGTAAATACTAAGTTTCATAAAATAAAGTATTCCCCTTGACAATATCAGCATTTCAAAAGGGTTTAGAAACTCTTTTCCATTCAGTGCAAAGCAGAAGCATAGCTTTGTTGTTAAAGCCAGATAATAATTGACCTATATTTCGCATACCTTCATTTCTAATAGTTGAAAAAGGCAATATGCTCTTGAAGCTGATAAGAGCTTGTATTAGAATTGGGTTTAAATTTTTTGTTGTGGTCCTCTTTGCAGAGATTCTGAAGTTCAACTAACACCAATAAAAACAGCTGTACCTTGGAACAGTTAGTGTGATGAGCTGTTGTTTTAAAGAGGAAGAACAAATCCTGTGCTTTCTTAGTGACAAATTATGAGATGCTTACCTGGTTAATGTCTATGAGCAAATAAACAAACAAAAGCCTTCACTTTTCCTTAGACAAGATGTGATCTACCTAAAATGACAGGTAAACCATAAGCCTTCTGAATCTTCGTTGGTAGCAAGAATAGAGAGGGAAAATCAGAAGTTCACAGTGAATCAAAATAAGATGAAACCTTAAAAAAAAAAAAAAGAAAAAAAAAAGAAAAAACACAAAAAAACAAAAAAACCCCCGACAGTTTAGCAGTGGTGCAGAAATTATTCTGCCTTGCTTCCATGGCCTGCAGGACTTCTATTTTAACCTGACCTAAGGCTGCACAAACACTTTAGTAATTTCAGCCCATTAAAGATCAGACAATCACATCTTTGTTTAGAGTGAGATTTTAAAAAATTAGCATAGTAACTTAAAAAGATCTTGGATTTGTATACAATAAATACTTGCAAGCTTATTTCAAATATAAATAAGTTTGCTCTTTTGTTACCTCTGGTTCAGTCTAGCTTAGATTTTTCAGAAAAGTAGTAGTCTCCATCCCTGACATATCACATTTCCTTGAAAATGCCATTGGTGTCACATATTCTTTTCATCTTTAGATTGGTGAACAGCATATATAATTAAAACATCCAGAGTAAGGAAGATTATCTGCATTACAAACAAAATCCATATTCTGATAGTGCATCTGGTTGCAGAATTGAACTAAGTGTACATGAGGATGGGCTCTCCTGCAAGGTCAGTGCTCCCTGGCAGCCTGGGAAAAAGAAAAACTGCAGAATCATGTCCAGGAAACTACAGCCTATGTTAGGTAACAGTCTCCTGTTATAGCTAGTTTGGAGAAAAAGTCTTGCTTTACAGAATGAATCAGACTTCCCAAGTACTGCTGATGAGTTGCCTCTTTCAATGTGGCACAGTCTGTCCATGGAGTATGAGCTGATTATATGTGTAAATAAGGTAGGCGACAAAGTCTCTAAAGACTCATGAATTGAATCAGGACTTCTACAGCCTTAAAAGCAGTTCCAGGTGGGGACTGGAGGAATTTCAAAAGTAAGAGATCATAAAAATACTTCCTTTGATTGAATCACATTCTGCATTTTGTTTTCTTTCTATCTAGTGTAGTTGCACTATGCCATGAATTTGAGCTTGTGCTGTGAGAACTGAAAAACTTCAGGCTCTATTGTTATACAAAATTTTGCATTTACTTTTAATTTCTCTGCCTTCAAATGAAGGTTCTATGGAAAGCAAGTCTTGTGATTTGAAAACATTTTTTCCCCTATTTCACTAAAGCCCTGCCATCCAATAAAATTAGATTTTGTGTTAAGATTTTTCAATCAGTTTTAGTAACTAAGTAAAAATTGGATGTGTTTAGTTAGCAAAGATTTTTTTTTTTGTTTCAGTTTTTTAATTAGTCTGGATTTGTTTTCTAAAACTCTTCTGACTCACCCCAATCCCCATGGACTGCTATATTTATATAATACTTCTATATTCATGTATTACTGCTAAATTCATATGTTGCTGCTAATTGCTTAAGGATGACCAAGATTTCATAGAGCAAGTAAAGAGAGCAGACCAAATCTGATGTTGCTACTTAAAGGGAACAGCCAGTTTTCTAAAAAGAAAAGGTAATGCTGAAATGAGCAATTGGCTTATTGTCAGACATGTCTGTCTTCTTCTGGTCATGTGGAGTCCTGAATTCCTCACACACAAGTGAAACCTCTTCTACATTGCCATGTTATTTTCTTTAGTGATTTCTAACAAAATGTGTTTTCCATTTGGGGGTTGTTTTATTTGGGGCTTTTGTGTGTTTGTGTTTTGTGTTTTTTTTTAATATAAGTGAAATGTTCCCAACCTGGAAGTGAGCACCGGAGGCATGAAAGAGGAGGAGAAGGTTGCAGACAGCTGTTCTTAATGTGCCACACTTTATTACACGATCTGTTGTTTTGATGTGTTTAATTAAAAACAAAATTCTTCCTCCCCCTACTAAGTATTCCAGTCTAAGAATGAAACAAAGATCCATTAATCAAGGCAACCAATAAGGAAGAACAAGAATAAAATGACGGACAAGGGAAGAAATTTGATCTAATTTTCAGTCGCAAGTACATATTGCAATATAGTGTATGGGTAAAACCTGCTGGCAGCTTGAGGCTAGGATGCAAATACTCTGCGAGTTTGCTTTACCAGCTTGTCTCCCCTCATTAAGGCAGTTTTTGCTTAAAAATGGAGCATTTTCCATTCATCAGAGAGAATAGCTATATTCTTGTTTAGGAGTATGTATTAGTTTTGATATCATGATGAGTTGTGTTGTGAATACTTCATATCATAATTTCTTTTTCTTTTAAAAATGTGTGTTACAAAACTTGGTTTATTACTAGGGAAAGTTTTTCAAGTTATTTTCCATTTCAAACAAAAGGGGAAACATTTTGTATTTAGAATTGACTGTAACTGACTGTTTTCTAGCAAACTTTCTGAGGACATCCACAGACATTCAGTGTGTTGGCATTGTAGGAAAAAAAAAAATGGAAGCTGGGAATTTAAAGTAGATCCAATTCATAGATGCATGTCTGTATACTGAACAGTTGGAAAATACTCGTATTTTGATGTGAGCAGGTTAGTTAAATACGATCAAGGCTTCAGATGAGTATCCAATACTGATAGCATGATTAAGACTGATCCAGAAATACTTAAAACATCATTAACCTATGGCCCAAAGGAACCTTTAGTCATAGAAGTAATCTGTTCTGCATTCAGAGCTTGTAGGGCACTGGGAGCATCATTGCCTGTTCTCCCTAGCGAGGGCCTCCCGTCTCTCACCTTGGCACTGTTGTACAGATGAGCTGGAGGAAAGCAGCTGTTCTTCCAATTCAAGTGCCGTATTCCAGGCTGTTACCAACACAAATCAGTCAAAACAGCACAACTGGTAGCAGATCACAAACAGTATCTGGTGAAAAGACTGGATTTCCTGATACAGATTTTCTCACCCTTGAAAAAAGCATATTCCATAAGAAAAGCTTAAGCCTTTTCTCAGAAAAATGTCTTGTATTGTTTTTCAGTTGTCTTTCTCAGTCCAGTAAGATCCCAGCACTGACTCACTTTCAGTTCTGCTTTAATCCTTGAAAGAATAACAGTCTCTGATCTCTTAGAAGGACACACTTCCCAGATAACAACAATGTCAGAATAAAACTAGGAAAACAGGTTATCATCAAACCATACTGGGCAACTGTTTTTTCACCAGGTCATTCACAACAAGAGACTGTGTTTCTGGGGCAGGCCTATGCCTCTGACTTTCTACCTCTCCACTCTGCATTTGACACAAATATAAATGAGAGAATGTTTCTTTAAAGTACCTCAACTGAAATAATCCTCTCTAATCCCATACTGAGTTGTGCTTTCTGTAAGATTAACTCACAGGAAATGGATTTTACTTCTTCCCCTAGCTTTAGTGAGAAAATTCCTCTCCATTTTTGGTTGGCTTGTCTTTGAGTGCTCTCTGCCAAAACAAACAAACAAAAAAGTTTCTTTTCAAACAAGTGTTGCATCTTTCCTTCTTGGTGGTACCTAGGAATTCGTGTGTGCCTCAGCAAGTGCAAGATACCTATCCCTTCAGCCTCCTTGTGATTTAGTGGTCACTGCAATACTGCTGAGTGCAAGCAGGCTGATGATGGGAGTAAAAGACACTGATTTCTCTGGCCCTGAGAATTGTAAGGTACAGCAAGAAAAAAGGTTGTAGAGGTAAGGATAGTGAAGATTTCTCTTCTGGTCCCTAAACGCTTATGAGGCCATTTACAACACATCAAAACCCAGGTGCCAGCAGGTCCCTGCCCAACCTGTTGAGCCAGCAGGATGTGATCCTCCTCTGGCGAATGATGTCAACAGCATTTGACTGTTTAGAGAAAGATGTTATGCCAGTACAGCCTGAGAGTGGCCCTGACAAGCTAGAGGGAGAGCAGAGCCCTTTGCTGTAGTGCAGCCTGGGCTGCCCTACTGCTGCTGTGCCTATGGGGCAGTGTGACCAAGCACATACCATGGCAAGGGGGCAGCTAGCTCTACACCTCCTCAAGAACTGCTTTCTTAAATTTCAAGTCGCTTGTCTGAAGGGAGAAGTTGCTGTGCCTTTAGCTACTTAAGCACCTGCAGATGGGAGTGGTGTCTGAGCTCTGGCTTATTTAGAGCCCTGCCATTGTGGGTTTCTTGCACCCTCCTCCTTGGCACTTGCAGGAGGGTTGTCTGGCAGCAAATACCCAGCAAAGGCTTACGAGTATTTGTCTCACATAGCAAGGGGAAAAGCTTTCTGCTGTCTCATGCTACTAGGTCATGCCCTATCTCCAGAAAAATGCCAAGAGGAGAAATTGTGAAGATGTTGACGGAAGAGAAGAGAAATAATGAGATGTGAATCAGTGATAAATCTCTGGAGATGTACAGGCTTCCTCTAAGTCATCTTCTCTAGTTACTAGTCTATTCTGTCTTATTTTTGGCATGATGTAGCTTCAAAAGTTTCCAATAGCTTTTAAAATTCTCTTCCAGAAATTGTTTCTAATATTTCTGGGATACTGGCTCCCAGCTCTACTGAGTTGACTGCAATAAAAAATTGCTTTTTGGGGCAGTGACCAATACTGCCCCAGTAAGAGTGGGGCCTCAGAGCTGGTTTGTGGCAGTTGGCAGGGAATGCTGTGCCTTTCCAGGCCCTGCTGCTCCTCCACCTACAGAGGTAGCACAGCTAAAGAGGAAACTGACTTAATGTCTCAGTGCACAGGCAGCACAGGATACCAAATTAACAAGTCCAGATGTCAGTGTTGTTAAAGAGCCTGTGAAAAGGACAGAGCTTAAATGAGCTGCTGGTCCCACAATGAAAGTGTCAAGAAGTCTATTTGTCTATCCCTGTAAAACAAGCACGCGGTGTATCGTCTTCCATTTGACACCTCTTATAGTGAAAGCTTTGTCTCTGTAGCTGGGGTGAGACCTGGAGGGCTGTAGACCTATGATATTGCAGATGTTCAGTGCCAGCCTGCCTGGTGAAGCTATTGCATGTTCACAGAGACAACAGGAGAGAAAGGAGTGGTAGCATGCAAAAGCCAGCAGGCTGCTCACTGACATTGCCAGCCACTTGCAACATCGCAAAAGAGCTTTATGAGGGTTTAACATAAGAAACTATGTTACACAACACTATATGTGTAGGACAGAAATTTAGAGAAAGAATAATTCACCCTCTTGAAGTTTATATTTGCTCCATCTGGTAGGTCTCCTGCCAAAATCATAACTCACCTACAGTGTCAGAGCTGTGTCCTCAGCACTGAACCTTGCAACAGGGTGCTATTATTGGGAGTAGTCCAGTGAAGATTGGATATGGGCACAACCAACATCACTACTTTTGTTCCTGTGTACAGTCACAGCATTCAGACTGTGCTATGGACAGCATGGACAGACTTCTTCTGTGCTGAAGAGCTAAAAATCATTTTAGATGCAGAAAGTGGAAGGAGAATAGAAACAGGCTTTGCATTAGATATTTGCTAAAGGAAAGAGAGCTCTGGTAAAGAACTTCAGGACTGACATCTTAATGTGAGCAAGTTTTAAATTTTCCGTATTCTGGGTGCCTGACTTCTTGAGAAGAGTGAGTGTTTACACTGGGGAAAAACAAGTTTCCTTAATGTGACAAGTCATGAATGCAGAATTGTTGGCATCCAAAATAATTCATTTCACAAATTTTCACTTATGTGCAAAGATCTGGATGAAAATACATCATATTCTTGAAAACATATTAGCAAAGTTTTATAGTGGTCCTTATTGGTTTTAACAAGAGGTTGTGGGCTTTTAAACAATGAGATAACACACTGACAAGAAGTCAGCTCATGAATATCAGGGAAGAAGATATTTCACATGAAAAACAACAACAACAAAATGCCTTAAACTTGAACCCACAGGACCTAAACTTTGAACTCAGATCAGACCCGAAGCAGGAAACCAAACGTGATGTAGGACGTGAGCCAAGCCAGCAGCCTGCTGAGCTGATGCCCTGCCTGAAGGGGAGGCCAGTGGTGCTCATGTCATGTGTAATATGGGCCAAATAGGCTACAGGCTTCAAAATCAGTAGAATGCACTAACCTGGAGCAAACCAGACCATACTGCTTTGCACCAGTTTGAACTGCCAAAGTCTTACTAGAATCTTCCCATAGAGTATCAGAAGCAGGTTTGCTCACAGCCACAAATGCAGTGCCAGCTCTGTGTGTGGCTTGCATGGTAAAAGGGCTAGTGATTGCTTGGCTATGGGGAAAGCAGTAGAGCAGAAAGGTCTTCAATAAAAGAGTTTGAAAAGAAAAGCTTCAAGCATTAAAGTTTAAAATACATATGAAAGCTAAAGAAGTGTGTAAACAAAGTACAGCCCACTTAAAGCACAGTACAGCTCCATGAGTGTTGTTAGGATTGAGCTTTCTTCTCTGCAGCCTCAGAGGAACCTGTTTTTACTGCCTCTGCACTGGAGGGACCTGGGGCCTGCAACTGGGAAGAAGAAATCACCCTCATTGGTGAGGGTAGGTGCCAGCCTGCATAGGAGCAAGGCCAGTGCCTTAGAGACATGCCCAATTCTGGCTCTGGTCTTCCTTTGGAAGAGTTCAGCCTTAATGTAGCAGCCATGACTATAGGGTAGCCCCTATAGCCTGGGTATGTACAAATGCCCTGTGGCAAGCAGAGTCTGCAGCGCCTGAGGTCTCAGTGTGTGTGTAGTGGGGCAGAAGACTTTTTCCCAAGTAAAGCACAAGGTTAGTTAGATGCAAACTGTGATGCAGTTATACACATATGCTAATTTCTCCAGAGAGAAATCACCCAGACAACTCCAGAGAGTTATCACCCCGAGCTGCTCCAGATGTTGTGTTATAGCCAGTATTTACTTGTGTCTCCTGTAGGGGTCTTCTTCAGAATTTCTGTGCTCATGCAAATGGTTTTTCAAAGTGTGGATCTTTCCAACTGTTGTCTGACCCCAAAGCACCTCTCTGCAACTACCTGAAAGGAGCTTGTGGTGGGGAGAGAGTCTCTTCTCCCTGGTACCAAGTGACAGGACCAGAGAACAACAACCTCAAACTTTGCAATGGGAGGTTTAGATTTTATATTAGGAAAGATTTCTTCACTTAAATGGTGTTCAGGAAGTGGTGGAATCACTGTTCCCAGGAATTGTTCAGAAGTTGTGTGGATGTGGCACTTGGGGACATGGACTTGGCAGTGCTGGGTTACCGGTTGAACCAGATCTTAGGAGTCTTTTCCAACCTTAATGATTCTATCATTCCATAAAAGCAACCTAACTAACAAATGCTTAGTCTTGAATAGAAAGGCTAATAACAGATTCCTGGGAAAAATCCTGGCTTAAGCCTACCCCTTGTCCTGTATGTGTTTTCTTTCTCCAAAAGCTATAGCTCTGATACTGCTTTGTTGTTAGAGCTGAAACTAAGGAATTCACCTTTATATTCTGTTTTTCTTATGTGCTCTGGTGATTAAAGAGAATACAGAACTCACTGAAAGCAGAAAAACAAGTAGTTCACAGAAGACCTAGCTAAGGTTTAAAATTCAGTATTTACCACTTTAGATAATTGCAGAAATTTGCAGTTTAATTTAAACAGAGACATCATGGCACAACTGCAGCTGCTGAGTGCCTCTTAAGGGAGTGTTTTTAAGGTAACAACTTCACTCCTTCCCTCCTTCATAACAAGAGACCACACATAAAACCAGAAAAAAATTGGCATCCTTATTGTTTGGTATTTTTTCATGAGGTATTTGATGTTTTTAAAAGGTCATGGTAGGTATTGCTTGTTAGATGTACCAGTAACTGCGAACTTTTTAAACTAGCTTATGTTCTCTGCATGCTTTTTAAAATTTCTGCTCAAGTGCTTTTCATGTTTTGCAATATTTCACAGTGTGTAAATACCTGAGAAGTTTGAATTGCCACAATTACTGGCTCATACCTTCTTTCTGCTGCAGAAAGGATGATTTTAGACTCAAAGGATGGTGAAATATTTTCATTTGGAAAGTACTTTTATAGAAAACAAGTCACAGAAGTGACATTGAACAGACAGGATTAAAGGACATGCAGGATTGTTCAGAAATGCTACTTAAAAGATAGTGGTAACTAATTAAAAGAACAGCAAAGCATTAAAGGATTATGTAATCTACAGCTAAAAAAATAATTCTTGACTAAACAAAAAAAACAGGAAAAAGAAAATAAACCTTGCTTTATGTACAGGAAGAGGAGAGTCTTTTGGTAACCAAATAAAGTTAACATTATGCTTTGTATTTTTGCTATATGATTAACTTCCAAACACATGCCACTCACCAAAAACAAAACAAAACAAACAAAAAAACCGAGAAACAAAAACAAAAAACCCAAACAAACAAAAAACCCAACCAAAACGCATTCCCAGCTTCCCAACCTGGTAAACATTGCTGCTGGATCCTCTTCCTCAAAGGAGTAATGACCACATGTAGTCCAGGCCATCAATTGTCCTCCATAACCAATTTTCACTCCTTTTCACCTGCTGTATCTCGTGGTGTGTGCACATATAGCATCCCTAATCCTCCCTTAATTCTCACCTTAAGTACTGGGAAAATGATAAATCTACCAAATGGCAGAGGAAAATGAACCTTCAGTATTTGTTTTAATTTGTTGTGAAGTCAGACCTGCACCGCTCTCAGAGTGCTGGCTGGTATTTGAGCTGATGAGATTTTTAATGAACTAATAATGGTTGATCCTTTGCAAAACAAGAGCTAGTGTTCTTTCTAGGGTCAAACCAAATCAATTTTGTCTTCTTAACTGCTATCTATTCAGATGAGAAAATTACAGATTATGGGCCATTTCACTGTCTTTCCCAGGTTTTCTACCCTTATGTCCCTGGTTGACCTTGGCTCTTCCAGTTCCTTCCTAGTCAAAATGGAATTATTTCCCCTGTTTATGGCCTGTGCTTTCCAACATCCCGACTATTTCTTCAGTACAATTTCCATCAGGAATGCAGCTTCAAAATCAAGCTTTGTTAGCAATACAGCATCTTTCCTTGGTATTGGCTTTCCTTGAGAAATTCACCTATGAAAAATTCTGGCAATAACTTGAGACCTATAATATTTCTACTCTTTTGTCTGGGTCATAAACATTGCAAAGAAAAATGGCTACTTGAAATGTAAGTTCATGAACATTTATCTTGTAAGTTAGAAAAGTTCAAAGACATTGAGAAAATATGAATATTTTCAAAAAGGGAGAAAAATAAGAATTCTTTTTCTAAAACAGTTCCAGTGTGAAAAATATAAAAGTCTTTTTTTAAGCTGAAACCATAAGAATTTGAAGTAATTTTCTAAATTCAAATTTCAAAACAGACTTATATATTTTCTCACAAAGCTGATACTTTGCATGGCTGAATTACTGGCAGTGTAACAGACGCAGTTCCTCTGATGCTTCACACTTTGGGGAGTTATTTACAAAAAAGACACCTGTTTTTCTCCTTGCAGCAAGTGGCTATAAATGACTGACAGGTTTCTAAAAATAACAAAAATGCAGGGATTTCTAAAAATAGCAAAAATGCAGGTCTTCCCTTGCTAGTTTGATCTCAGACAAACTGGATACTAGGAAGAAGTCAGTGACTGCATATTTATGTGAAGTGAGAGCAGATTGCTCATCTCTGTGGCCAAAAGATACCTGAATTTATGACACAACACCCACAATGTCTCCATTCCCAATGAATTACTTTCCTCATGACACCTTAGGGTTTGCTGTGCCCCCTGGCAGAGGACGAGTACAGCAATCTTCCTGTCAATCATGTACTCTCAGAATTTCTTTTAAGTTAATGATTTGGTGAAAACTGAAGTTTCACAGCATTGGTCTGGGAGCTAAAAAGAATGTCTAACTTCCTCAAATGTCAGAAACCCCGCACTATAAGTGTGGACATAGGTTTAATAAAAGGGTGGAGAAAAACCTGCTAGCTAAAATTTCACGGTTGACTTTATTATGTTGTGAAGGCCGAGGAAAGGGAAAGATTCCCATCTTAATCTGAAGTTGTGGTGGAATACCTCAGGGGTGCCACACACAGCTGACCGCCCAGACATGTCTCACTGGCTTGTGCATTGTGAGCAGAAACTGTGGCACACAGGAGGGAAGACATTGTGACTCCGCAGCGTGAGGGCTGTTTGCATTCCTTTCTGACTCACAGAGCCAGTTACCTAGATGTAATTAAGAGATAAAGTAACTTTATAATGGCCAGGAAAAACAGGCCCCTTACCTAGAGCTATTCCCTGGATGCAGTTATATAAACAGCATAAGGTTTGTTTTTCAGCCATCCAGGAAAGGAGAAGACTTTCCAACCTGTTTGCTCGTGTTGGTCTGCCACTGCTGAGATCAGCACCAGGCTTCAGCTTTGCAAAATACAAGATGAATTTTAGATCTGAGATTTTTGGGTTAGATGCATCATGAGAAGGAAGTCAGATTTTGAATGTTAAGAGTGGTCCAGCCAGCTATGGAAGTGCTGACCTCTCGGCTAGCAGTACTTGTCATTTCCATATGCTCTGAGTTTCAGCCAGCTACTGAAAAAACAGAAGAGGCTATTGCTATGTGCCATAGGTTTGAGTGCAGGTTGAGTGTTTATTAAACATAAACCATTTACCAGAGGTTTTTACAGCTGTGGTCTTGTGACAGAAATTAGAGAATGAAGGATAAAATCCCACCATGGTTCTTCAGGCTTAACTCCTTTCCTTTTATTTTCCATTCTGCAGTGCTTCACAATAGGAGGTAACATCACTTTACTAGATAAATTAATTTAGCTTCTCACCAGAAAGCTGGCAATCAGAGAAAAGGAAAAGAAAGGACTGCGGGAGGAGCAAGAAGGCCACCATCTGCACAGAGATGTGGTCAGAGCCAACTGGGCCCAGGGCTAAAGGATGGAGGAGAGGATGACCACTTTTCTGAGTGCTTGGCTTTTGTCAGTTTCCTAGCTGCAGACCAGACGTGCCCAGCATTTGGAAATTGCCGAAACTGCTAGGAAACAAGACAGGGAACCTGGGACTGCAAGCATGTGGCTGAAATTGGTCTGGTGTACAATTTTTGGTGTCTAACCATGCATGATGCAATGAATTACATCTGTCCTGTCCTTCCGACTATGTTTATTTTAGAGAGTTGGAGGGTTTAATGTTGCGAAAGTATCGAAGAAAGAGTTACTTCCTCATGCTTAACTTTCATCAATTTGTTATCCGTCACTTTTATCAAAGCGATATTTTCCTAGTCTGGAGAATTCAAGACTGTGATGATGTGTAGGAAATATCAGAATCTTCTTTCTGTATAACCCCATTCAGTCACTAGGAATCTGGTATCAGCGGGAGACTGTTACTGTCGCATCTTCAGTTCAGACACAGGCTGTTGCAGATGAGAGGCAGACTGTATTCTCACACAGGGTATTTACTTTCAGCTTCTTTTGTTGTTCCTTTTTATGCAAAATAAGTGGTTTTGAATGTAAATATAAGATTAGAGCTTGTATATGGAAAATGCGATTAGCGAGTGTGCGCCTACCAGCATGCATATTATTTTCATTAATCAATGGTGACAGTCATTTTGTTTTCATGGGTTTTGGCAATATATTTGCTCTATTCTGAGTGACTCAGTATCTAAGGATTTTGCTGGAAAATGGAATTTTGCAAGAAGATGCCAGAAAAACACATTCTTTCAACCAGCTAAATGCTGTCACTGACTGTTACTCTCACATTATAAGCAAACCATGTGTGAAAGCACAACATAAGCCCCCCCTCTTTTGTCTGGTGAAGGCTCACAGGGGTATACTGCATGTATTTCAAGCTTTATTTCTTTAGCTCTCTAAAGCAGATTTCTGATTGTTATCAAAGAAGCATTTAGATGTCCTCTAATTAAAAAAAAAAACAAACAAACAAACAACAGAGAGACTGAGTGCTATTACCTAACCTATTGCCACTTCTAAACTAAGAGTCATTTCTTGCTAGGGAGATGTCTCTGACTTCAGGGCTGTGTCATTTGGCTATTGGCCCAAATAAGCATATGTATGACTGATATGTCAGTGGTAGTTTCATTCTGAATGACAACTGCGTGTTTGACAGTATTGCCTTAGCATTTGCTCTTGATAATGTTTATCAGAAAAAAAATAGGATCTGTCCCTTCCAGCTGTAGCTATCAAAAAGTTATTCCAGGTCATTCACCTGGGCTCTTAACATAAAACATTTAGGCACTTCTTAAGAATAATTTGTTTAGCCTTTATCTCTTCCCAGCAGCTAAGGAGATACGTACATGACAAGTGCAGAAATCTAACTTTAACATGGCTACCCATAAGTGAGGTGGTTCTTCCTTAGAGTGAGTGGCTCTGTTCTGTCTTAAAGTAGTGCTTTCTGTAGTTGGGATGTAGCCTTTCATTCAGTTCCCTCCTCAGGTAGGACAGTTGAAAATTCACACAGAGCTAACACTGTAAAAGGATTCACTTTTGGGTTTCTATGTCAGATTGAGCCCAAAGTCTCAAATCTGGTGCTTAAACTGCAAAAATCTTGGATTGATTCTCCTCCCAGGGGAAGCTGATACTTTGGTGGGATGTTTCCAAAAGCTCAGGCATTGAATTAGCAAATAGGAATGGTACAAAAAAGCTTGGATCTTAAATCTTCACCATGTTCTGAATCAAAGAATCACAGAATATGCCAAGTTGGAGGGACCCATAAAGATCTTTGAATCCAACCCTTAGCCCTGCACAGGACCACCCCCATGTGCCTGAGAGCATTGGTGTTCTTTACACCACTTAGCCTAGTGATCTGGAATACCAAATGACTTCCCAGAGCTGGGAGCCTGAAAGACTCAGGAGGCATAATTTTTTTTCTTTTAAAATAGCCATCCCTGAGAGTCCTATTGGTATGAACTAATCTCAACCAGGCATTCATTGGATGAGAAATAATGAAAGACTGAAAAATATTGGCAGGTCTTAGGGGACTGAACCCTTGTTTTTGCTTTGAGCCTTTTGAAAGGTTAGATATGTTCTTGCTGCCCAGTGAATTCAGACCTGTATGATGAAAGCCGTGTTCAGAAATCAGGATGGAAGTACTGTATTAGCTGAGATCCAGTGGCTGGGAGGTTTAGTGTATCCCAAGGCTAGAGACAGCAGCTCCAATCTAAAGTAACTCATAATTAGTACACCCCTGGCTACTGAGTAAATATGCATGTGTTCATATGGTGAGTAAGGAATACTCAGTATCACTCTCCCCTTTCTTTCTCTGTAGCTTTAAACAAATACAGCTTCCAGCCCTATTTCTGGCTGGGGGTCAAATCTACTTGTGTATTTGTTTTCTGCAGAGTGTGCTGAGGATGGCTGCTTGGCCTGGTTCACTCTGGCCAAGAAGCTTTTAAATTAAGGGGACTGTCCAATTTGGGGATTTGAATAAATTTGATGGGCCTGTGAGACAGAGAACTTTCGCTGGAGTTAAGAACCACAACTCCAGAGAACTTACCAATGAAGATACAAAATATCTTTTTTTTTTTCTTTTGAATTTATCAAAGAACTAAGCAGAAAATTTGAGGAGCACCATCAAGACTCTAGAACTCTAGAAATGATTAGTCACTTCTCATGGACTTGCTCCTTAGGCTCTCTAATAACATCTAAGTATCAGGAAAGTAAATTCTTAAAGTGCTGACTTTTAGGTTCTGGGGCAGTGGGAGGCCCCATAAGCACGCAAAAAATATGAAAAAAAATAAGTCTTGAGCCTTCACTTTATCCACTCTCAGAACTGTTTTATGATATTCGGTATATCATGTATAACAGCTTTTGAATGACTGTTCTGCTATAATATTATTTCTAAATCCAAAGTGGTTTTTGGCGTCACACGTGTATTCAGGCCTTCTTCCACTTCAGAAGAGGAACAATAGAAGTGGCATAAGACAACATAACAAAAACAATAAAGAAGCCAATTTCTTATTCTTTGTCCCTTAAAGTAATACTCTGTTCAGGTTCATTCCTCACAAATATACTTACAAATCTAAGACAGGAATTCCTACTCTGTTGCATTTCACAGCTTACTGAGTGAAGTGAGCAATCTATTCCTTTCCTTACTCTAAGTATATTTATCTTATACATTTCTACCATGCCACAGGTACGGTTATTTCACTGAGGTCTTATGTTTCAGTCTCTCTCTTTTTATTTTGTGACTTTGTACCAGATGTCAGCAGTAACTCAGTTTTCTCAATGGCCTTACTTTAAATCTTCCTTGTACAAAAATATATCTATTCTCATGGTTCAGGGACTGAAGCTGTGTCTTTCCTAGTGGCTTTACAGGTATATATAGGAGAGTCTTTTAGAAGACAAAATTGGAAACAACTTTATTTAGAAAATGTACAATATAGTTATACACATAAAAATGTACAAAAGGCATTGTATCAGCAGAGTGGCCCACAGTCCCAGTCTTAATAACTGCTTGGCTTATTGAGGGTCAAAACTCTACCATAAAACATCCCTTTTGTATCTGCAGCTTTCCTTATGTAATCTGTTAGGTTCAGTCAAGTTGGCTGGTGGTTCTCTTATGTTCTCTTCTGTGTTTATGTCCAGTCCAACCCAATCCGGGAGTGCAGAGTCTGCTCAGCCTTGCCAGAGCCACCTTGGTCTTGTTGAATATAGCCAACCTTGCTTAATTTCACTGTTCTTGCCAAGACAACCAGTACAAGGAAACTGAAAAAAAAATATCTTCTCAAACTTCTTGTCTTCCAGAGACAGCCCCATTATTAAGTGGCATTTTTCTACAACAGAAACCTGAGTTTATCCAACCTTTAATTTAAAAAGCACTGTTGCTGTAAAGTAATTCAAATGAGCCTTTCTCACTAGCACCAGCTATAAAAGAGTGCAGTTTTTTAATGAGTTCACAGCAAGTGCTCTGGGCACATAGATAACGACTGCATCTCACTGGATAGCTGCCCTTTTTAATTCCTTCTGCCCTTTATTATTTTCCCTCCTGTTCCCAGCTCAGATACAAGGAGAACAATTCCAAACCCACGAATAAGCCAAATGTTCAGATGTAAGTACGGCAGTACCCACTGTGATTCTGTCCTTTCTTCTTGTAGGCAGGACCAAATTCACCTTTGGTGTAATTTTGTCACAGTCAACGGAGTTCCACAAGAAATTACTTTCAGGTAATTCCCAGTGGACAACCCAGCAGGAGCTATTTACATTGATAGTGATTCCCTAAGCTGTCCTTGGTGTTTTTAGGAGAGAGGCTGTAAAGAAAAGTTTTGATTTTTCAGTATGATGCTTGCAGCAAGTACTTCCCTTCAGAGTAGAATATAAAATAACTTTAAAATATACAAAAATGACATAAACTGTATGCAATCTCTTTGAGGGAGCTTCCATTACCGTTGGGAAGTTCTGAAAGACTGGGGATGTGATTGAGTTGATAATATTATTGAGCTTCTCTGGCAAGGGTACACCTATCAATAACTTCTGTTATTATGTTTTTATGTCCTCTAGAAATGGCTCTTATTTGCCTTTTTTTTTTTTTTCCTCAGAAACAGTTTGTGGAACAGCTCCCCTTTAATTTTAACTTGTATGTTACAGGACTTCTTGAAATTTCCCTGAGTAGGTTCAGAAGACATCATAAGTCATTGTCTCTCCATTACCCTCTCTCATAGCTTATTGCATTGCCTATGGAAAAAGAAAAACTCCCATGCCAGTGTGTAAGTGGGACTCAGCAAGGGAATCCAGGACTGGCCCATAAGCCAGGAATTTGTACAACTAGGCACTGCTGTGTAGGAACAGCCCACTACCACCTGGTGACTTCAAGATCTTTGCTAGGGCTTAGAGGAGATCTGGGACCCATCTGGCTCATTCCAAAAAGCATAAGGAGATCATCTTCAAAGTCATAACACATGAGAACAAACAGGTAGGCATACAGAAAACAAAATACAGCTTCATCTCATTTCAAACAGCAACACCAGCCCCCATAAGGAATGTTCTTTGGAGATTAATATCTGCTAGCATTTAATGAGCCAAAGCACAATGTGGACCATTAACTCCTCCCAGCTGGTTATCAGTTCCCCGAGAAATGTCCTACACCTCAATCCTTATTGTTCAATTACACCCACTTGCTTTGTCTTGCAGCCTTGTTGTGACATCACAGTTGTAGCAGCTGTGTTTGGTCAGCCACTAACCAAAAGGCTGCTGGAAAGCCAGTGGAGGGAGAAGGACATGGGGGCTGGTTGATGATCATGTGAGGTTAGTCCTGTATACCCTGGCTTTCTATCAGACAGGAGAGTACTGACACCTTCAAATGAAGAGGAAAGAAAGCAGAGGTCATGCTGGAGGCTTGGTTCAGCTGTGGACAGTGATGAAGCCCATGGGAAATCAAGAGCTGCCTCCAAGCATCTGCCCCACATAATGTGATAGTTTGGGGCAGTGTTTCCCATGCAGATGTGTTCAGAAGCCTGACTAGCTGCATTGCATGGGCAAATCTGATTTCTCATTTTGTTTTTTAAAGCCTCATCTTTCATACTTCCTGTGAGTAGCATGTAGAAATTGTAGTGTGAATCTGCAAACAAAAGGTTTGATTTTGATACTGTGAAACCTTTTTCATAAAGTTAAGTCGCTAGGTCACACTAATGCCAGAATACTACCTCTCTATATTATGTGTATATACCAGCTCATTTAGTATTTAAATGCACAGTAAATCAAAGTGGTAAAAGTTGAGATGAACTGTTTTCATAGCACAGAATTGAAATGAAGAAGCCTCATTTTTCAAATGGGAGAAGTCCAAATAAATCAATGCTGTCATCTTTCTGTGAAATGTGTCAATTTTAATAGAACTGTCTCTTTAGTGGAAACATTATTCTGTCAGAAATTTTCCAACCAGTCATATACCCAGCAGCAACCAGTAAAAATGGCAGTAGTGGCTTTGAAGGCTGTACACTAGCCCAGGGCAGTCTGGCCAGTGAGCCAGCCAGCAACCTTCTTTGCCTGTGAGGAGCTGCTTCTGCTGCTGCTGCTTCCACACAGGGCTGCAGGCAGGTCCCCCTTGCCAGCAATGGCGGTGGGACCTGCTCTCACCTCATGGCTGCTTGCAGACTCCTTAGTTTTCCTCCTCCTCAGCCACCTTGCAGCTAAGTATCATCTCTTGTAGTGTCTCATACTAAATTACAAACACTCCTTTTCCAGTCAAAATGGCAAACTGTGACACTCAAGTGATTCACATCCTACCCAGCTGCCTAAGCCTGAAGGGGGAACTAGAGATGCAGCTTCTAGTTCCTTGGAATACTTTTATTTGTATTTTATGTGAAGGTGACTTTACAATATTCTCTTTATTCAGTGTTTTAAGTAAAAGAAGTCATTATTAAAGAAACAAATATTTAAATACCTAGAGGAAAAATGCTGAAGTTTTGAGGAACCACTAGAGCGAGAGGCACTAAAAATGAAGAGTTTGCAAAGTAGGTAGCTATTTGATGACTTTTAAGGGGCACATTTAAAAACAAAAAACTTAATAATGCCGTGAAGTTTTCAGCAAATTTCATCTGCTGAAAACTACATATGCAAACACAGAAAATAGCCACTAATGAAGATCTCAAAATATCATTCATTCTCATTAATAAATTTTGGAAGTTCATGGGGGCTCTCAAAATATCTGTAACTATATAGTTCAGGGAACCAGTCTGGAAAGTTTTATCCTCGTTGCTAGTTATGGATCTAGGCACAGTACTGTGTCTTCTACACATAGTAAATTCTCATCAGGTAAGAATTTGTGTTAGCTGTGTTTAGTGAAATAAACCTGTTCTGCAAGAAGTCTGTTGTACAGGATCTAATTTTTAAAATTAGAGGTTAAATAAGTTTTCTTTCCCTCAATACAGAATTGGATTTTTTGTTCAGCAGGAATTGTGCCTTGCAAGCTGTAGAAACAACATTGTATGTGTATGAAATTTAAAAAAAAAAAAATTAAATTTAAAAGCATCATATTAAGAGCAACATCTGTAGAGTGAATTCCAGACTGTCTCAAAATAGACTTGATCTTCTGTTCTCATCCATTGCAAAGTGAGAGGCTGTTGCTACAGCAGAATGCAAATAAATGAGGTAGTCTGTTTCTCTATACCAAACCTTATAAATCTCAAGTCCAATTGTATTACTAATCCTGTACTTAGCTCATAAAAGAATAATCCTTAAGAATAAAGGAAGTTAGTTTAGCGGTATGATGAGTGAGAGCCCTGCAGTGCTAGGCAGACACACAGTTATCCCCCTCCTGGAGTGGTGCCAGGGCTGTGCCACAGGCACTTGCTGTGAGACCTTCATGGCAGTGGCAATGAAGTCAGTGCCTGCACACCTCCTGCCAGAGAGTGGGGGAATTGGGATTGCACTCAGGCAACTTTTTCTTTAAGGCCAAACACCTCTGCCTTCCTATTAGAAGTTGCTGTTTCTGGTGGATCTTTCTGCTTTCTCTATCCAGGGTTTTCCCTGAACTGACCTTGTGATTTTCTCTCCCTGCTTTTGTCCCTGAGGCCAAGCTGAGCTAACTGTCTAGAAGGCAGCAATGCTGCCAGGATGGAGTGGAGCTCAGAGCAAGTCTCACACCTGAGACCTTACCCAGCAGATCTTTGTGCCCTGCATTATGTCCATTATTATTCTGTTAGTGGTTTGTTTATTGTGTAGTTACCTCAAAGAGGGGTTTATATGACCTGCAGATGAATCTTCAACAGAAGTAGCTAGGAACTATCCACTGCCTTCTGAACAGCAGGTGCTTTGTAAACTGCCCTGAAAAAACAAACAAAACACCCCAAAACAAAATCAAAACAAAAAACCAGCACAACAATGCCTAAATTGTGGCTCTGCCAGCAGTTACTACAGGAAAGCTTCCTCCTACATGACTGTCCATCTCCATTCTCCAGCATTCTCTCCTTTGAAAGACAAGAAGCTTCTGCTATCCTTGTACTTGTAATGCATAAATTGAGCTCTGCACTTTGCAGGCTTCAGCAGCAAGGTCCCAGAACATAAGCAAAACAACTCTTCATATATGCTAATGAAGGTCATGTGGGTAAGTTTTTATTTGCTGCACATTAAACTTACCCTGAAGGACAATCTCCAAGACTCAGTGAGATGGGGAGGGAGGAATATTAAGACTCCCATCTAAAGTCAGTGTCTTCTAGCCAGTTTTGTGACTTCCATTTTATTCCTTGCCACTGATCCTTAAATAAAATTCGTGATTGTCCATTTCACACTCACCTTTTCATGAAGTCACAGATGTATCCATGCAGAATGATTACTCTTATACAGACAGAGAAAATAAATGTCCTAGGGAAAAGACCTCCAGGTAAAAAAAGGAGGAAAAAATCAAGTCTCTCCTATTTGCTATAGAAAAGACCCAAAAAGAACTAAGTTTTCTGCTTTCCATACATTATGGGAGCACCTCTGTGGTTAGTGTTGCCACATCCAATGTTATCCTTAATAAGAATAGCGCTTCACAGAAAGAATCTAAAGCTCATGGAGGACAAGTTATGCTTGCCAGGTAGCTGGCAGAAAATCATCCTCCGTTTACTTGTAAAGATCACATCTTTTCATGCCATGAGAAATAATATGCAGTCCCTGCAGTGCCACTGTGAGGCAACACAACATGCAAGCTGTACTAATATTATCTTTGATAAAACTGCAAAATGGTAGTTCTCCTTCATCCTGGTATTGTGATTCCTTTGTATGCCACTTCAATGGTGGTGTCATACCAAAGAAGCCTGTTATTACACTGGATTGGTTTTATAAATCAGATGCATTGATGACGCATCATTTCAGTGAACCCTTCTTTCTTGGGTTGGTGGTCTGTTTTCTATCTTGATGTGCCCTACATGCAATGCTGGTCCAATAAGTGCATGTGTGAAATTCAGCTGTGCTGGGCTGACCCTGGCTGGATGCCAGGTACCCACCAAAGCTGCTCTATTGCTCTCCCTCCTTAACTGGACAAAGAGAAGAATTAATCAAAACACTTGGGGGTCAAGATAAGGACAGGAGAGATCAGTCACCGATTACCATCATGGGCAAACAGACTTGATCAGGGGAAAAGATTAATTTGATTTATTATTAATTAAATCAGAGTAGAATAACAAGAAGTAAAATAAAATCTTTAAAACGTCTTTCTCTCACCCCTCCCTACTTCCCAGACTCACCTTAACTCCCATTTTTCTCTGCCTCCTCCCTGGCCACAACAACACAGGGGAATGGGGAATAGGGTTTGCCGTCACTTCATCACACATTGTTTCTGCTGCTCCTTCCTCCTCACTGGTAGGACTCCTCACACTCTTCCCCTTCTCCAGTATCAGGTCACTCTCATGGGAGACAGTCCTCCATGAACTTTTCCAGTGTGAGTCCTTACCAGAGAGTGCAGTTCTTCATGAACTACTCCAGAGCAGATTCCCTGCAGTGTCACAAATCCTGTCAGAAAACCTGCTCCAGTGTCAGCTTCTCTCTCCATGACGCCACAGGTCCTGCCAGGATCCTGCTTCAGTACAGGCTTCCCATGGGATCACAGCCTCCTTTGGGCATCCACCTGCTCTGGCATGGGGTCCTTCATGGACTTCAAGTGGACCTCCTTGGACTGCAGGGTGACATCCTTCCAGGATGCAGGCATTCTCTTCTTTGGTGGCTAGAGCACCTCCTCCCCTTCCTTCTGCATTGACTTAGGGGTCTGCAGAGCTACTTCTTCTCACACGTTCTCACTCCTGTTTTCTCCAGCTGCAATTGCTCCTGTGCAGTAACTTCTTCCTCCTTAAATATATTATCCCAGTGGTTCTGCCACCGTAGGCTCAGGTGGGATGGGCTTAGCTTTGGTCAGTGGCAGGTCTGTCTTAGAACGGTCTGCCACTGGCTTCACTGGACACAGAGGAAGCTTCTAGCAGCTTCTCACAGAAGACACTTGTAATCCCCACACTACTAAAACCTTGCCATACAAACCAAATACACCAACATGTAACCATCTAACCTGATGAGCCAGGAAATGTTGCTGACAGGATGCAGTGCCCTGAACATACTTTCTGTGAAGAGACTATGTAGTGTCTACAGCACCTGCAAAGAAACACATAAATTGAAGAGCTCTTACTGATTTCATTGTGTTTTTAAGGATTCAGAACATGAATAATTTCATTCAAATTGTTTGAGAGACTTCAAAATTTTCAGAACTTCAACCTTCAAAATGAAAGATAACACAGTAATTACTCAAGGAAACTAACACTACAAAACTATCTTACTCAACAGAACAGTAGCTCTTATGTGCTCTCTGTTAACTTTTGTCGTTGTTGTTTTTCTGAGAAATAGGCTTTAGTCATTTTACCTGCTTACCACCGCAAAATAGTTCAGTGTCAAAGGGCAGAAAAGTTTAAAAAATTTACCACTTAGTTTTGAAGAATTATGTAAAAATATCTTAGTAAACTGGTCTTGATTTTGAGAAGTCTAGTTTTTTGTCTTTCATCCCTTAGCTCCTGTATTTCTTTTGGTCATACTTGGGACTAGAATTAGAAATGTCAGTACAACCATCAAAAAGATGTTAGTCACTCAGATCCTGTTTCAACTGGAGATAAGCACTGAAGCACAAGGGGGCCCCTTGAAAATTACAGTTTTAAGTGTTATTTGCAAGCTACAAGGGATCCTAAAATATTCTCATGAATTAAGAAAATAAGCAATACACTTTAAAAGGTGCCCACTGTACCTTAGATAAGGTTACTAAAGTGAAGGTCCTAGTCTCCTCAGAAATAAATTACACAAAACCTTGCAAACTTGGTCCTTATGAAAATTGCAGCTTTTTTTTCTCTCTCTTTTTTTTTCTTTTTTCTTTTTTTTTTTTAACAACACAAAAACTTGTAGATCTGAAACACCCACACAGGGTAATACTTTGCATGAGGGAACTGGAACTTTTGGGAATTTTTTCACACTTCTTTCAAAAGCAGCAGAAGGTAGCAAATTGAAAGGTTGACATATGGGTCACTTCTGCTAAGACAGTTGCTAGATCGCAAACAGCTGCCAGACAATTTGTTTCAAGGACACAGAAATCATTGAATTACAGTAAGAGAACTCCACACATCTTAATCAGTAGCTCCTCTGCAGAAATGTATACCTGTTTGAAAGTGGTCTACTTCACTAACTAGGGAATACACTGAAGAAAAAATGTTTTATATGTCTTTTAGAATAATTTGTTAGATAATTGTAAGACAATATATTTCTTTTTTAATAATGTGGTAGTTGCATTAAAACTGAAGCATGTAGAAAGTTCACAAACATAATTCTAAGTAGCTAAACTTTCTTTAGAAAACTATGAGACACTTGCAACTTAGGAAATTTCACCTGAAAAATATCATACTTCCTTGAGTGCCTGCTCAGGTCGTGGAATTAGTATGCATTTGAACACCGTTATGGCAGCAGACTTCATGTAAGGTTTGTACTCTCTGTTTTGTGTTTGTACTGATCATGGTTTATGGTCCAAAAAGAAATTGGTACTATTTTTATATAATTCTTCTGGAATGAGTCTTCTCCACTGGCATTTATTTTCGGCCTAAAAAGGTCTTACTAACATTGTTATTTGTAAAACCATTGTGATAATGGGAAAGCTAGCTGAGCTATACCATGATTCACAGGTAGGAGTTACACTTCAACTAATGGTCCTTATTACTGCAGAGGATACAAATTACTTTCAACTTCTGCTTAGGTTTACTGGACTGTAAGAACACAGTTAAAAGAAGTCTCTAACAAAGATAAAACCCTCACTAACATCTGTAAAAAAAGAAAACGACATCTCTTTTTAAAAACATAAAACATATGGCATATAAAAACAAATTTTGAATAGAATTCTTTCTTCTCTCCAAGAAAGAAAATTATTAATGATGGGCTAAACTTCTTCTACAGCTTATTCCCCCCATGCACCTCAGTCTGTAACACTGCAGTCATTTGCCGTGGAGGTTGTGATGACGCCATGGAGAGCAATGACTGCAGTTGACAAATTAGGCATGGAAGAGGCTAACTGCAGCAATATTCTTGTTTATATCACTGCAACTCACTTGCAGCCCTGAAAGTGGGCAAATAGCTGGTCAGCACAATTTCTTCTGCTTACCTTGGGTAACATAAATTATACCTTATTTCACAATTTCTTAATGTTGGTCTGAATCTCTTAGCAATGTCCTGTCACCACAGGCACAGAACAGAGTTCCCAATCTCTGCATTACAAGTGTATTTTTTCTTTTACAGAAACCACTCCATCTTCCTTGCCAGTTTGCTCTTTATAATAGTTCTCTCCTTGACCCTAAAGAGATCACCAGAGATTGAGTTTTCTCTTTATTTCCTCTATAACGTTTTGAAAATCTGCTACCTCTTCTTTCCACCCTCACAGACAAATTTCTTGTTCCCTTACTGTGACCAGAAGGCTACTGCAACTACCCTTTTCCTGGCTTGTCAGTACTACCTTGAGAAGGATAGGGGGGTTGCACTCACTGGTAGAATGAGCTATTTATCTAAAAAGAAATTTTAGCAGCACTACTCGTCACTTCACCTAAAATCCACTACAGAACCTTCCTCTGTCTTTCCTTGCTGTGAAATACCTGCCTAGAACATGTCCTTGTTCCTGCTGTCAACCCCTTTCTCAGCTTTGCCAATAATACCAGTTTTCTTGAATTTTCCTCTCATGTAAGATGAGGCCTCCAAAAATTCCTGTCCTTCAAAACAACCTCTTGTCTTAAAGAAGACAAAAAAGCACATGCTTGTTAAAATTCAGGTAGCAGATGAGCTGGAGTTGCTTCATTTCAGGCTAACTAGTATTGAGTCATCTCTGTTTCCCCTCCTGGTTCGGCACATTATTCATTACTAACATGACATGTGGGTTTTAAGTTGCTATATAAGATAGGTACTCTATCTCGTAGGATGAGGCTGACATTCTGGATTAGTTTCTGACAGTTGCTTCAATAAAATAACAGAAATAATATGCTGCTACTTCAGTTGTGGAGAGTGAGACCTGCACTTGTAGGCTTGTCAGTCTAATTGGCACCTTTGACAGCCAGCAAATTTTACATTAAAATAGCCAACACAAAACAAATTCCAGTTTTACATTAGAACATGTAGCAAACACACATGAAGGCTCAGCCCTATTGGAGACATTGATAGGAAAGCTATTGATGAAACAGTACTTCATGGGGTTTGGTATGTGTAGTGTTACACAGTGTGAACACTGTATGAGTTTGGGAGTTGTACAGACACTCTTGAGACAGCAGCTCTGCAGTAAGGCATGTTTCTAGTTGGAAAGGCAACAAGTAAAGCAAATTCATAAACTTTACATGGGAGATGATTACCTTTCACAAAAAACCTCTTTCATAAATGAAAAGACAGTCTTTCTTCTATAGCCTAGTGAAGCCTGTAAGACCAGCTGGAAAATCATCTGTCCATTCCCAACAGTGCCCTGACCTGTTTCAGTACTTTCTGGAGTGAGGGAACTCTCAGTGAAGGTTTTATCTCTCAGCAGCATTGCTTATGCCTGAGCTCACCAACAAGCCATGGCTATGGTCACTCAGGAAACCCCATTCTTCTTTCCCTGGGCTCTTGTTCAAGAAGCAGCAGGTCCACCTGAGAAGCTGTGTTTGTTACCTGAGATGCTGTATTTTGTGATGCTGGCACAGCTTGCCCTGGATGCCACTGCTGCGGGGTGCTGGTGCATCCCTTTGAGCAAAGGTAGACTGGACAGACCAGTACAAGACACGTAATGCTTCTGAACTGGCTGCTTTCCACATTAACGTCAAACATTGATAGCTTTGGAAATACATTTTAAAAACAAGATTTTTATGACTATGGGTGAACTCAAAGCCAGGCAAAAGATTGCCATTCAAAACCCATTTTGAAAGGGGAAAACATATGACAGCTCTATAAGTAGAGTTTTCCATTAACAATAAAAAAAAAAAAAAAGCTGGACTTCCATTGGAGGTGATACCATGAAAAATAAGGTCTATAAAGTGGGCTTATAAACCCAGTATACTATCAGCATTTGTACATTTTTTGACATGTATATGTTAGGTTTTTCTGGTAGTTAGAAAAAATCACCTTATTTGTGTCTTCCTAAACCGGTGATATAATCTCACACACACCCCTTTTTAAGTTAAATAAAACAAGGCAGTTACTTCTGCCTCCACAGGCTAATCCGCATTGCCCTCATCCTGCCATTTCATTGATATTTAATATTCTCCCTACAAATTTGATGATTCAGCTTGACCTTCATCTCTCACTTAACATCCCTTCTCAAACAACTTTACAGCCAGCTTGCCAGCAATCTTTAGCTCAGACAGTCTGGGTCCCTGCTCCTCTGCCAAACATTCATCTTTGTGTGCACCAGTCCAGATTTTCCATTCCTCTGCTTCAGTGGAATTCAGTTATGTCTAATTGAGTTATCCCTGACATCCTCCAGTGTCAGAGAAGAGACCTCTTTGTTTTGTCAACTGCAATTCTTAGTTACAGTTTTCTTAAAATTATCATGTCCAATTCACTGTCTGTTTCAGAGCAGGGCTGGACAAAGCTCCATTTTAATAGCAAGTAGTACATAAATAGCTGATTAGACTGGTCCCTGGAGTCTCTGGTGGAGCACAACCCCATTGAGCTGGAAGCTGCTCAAGGACCTAAGAGACTCTGCACGGAAGGACATCCACTTAAAACAGACAAGAAGGATGCCTGGAGGGAAAGTGTTAGCATAACAAGGATGTAGAACTGAGGAAACGCTGATTTGCCAGATTTATATAGAAAAAAATTCAACAAGTTTGACTTAGTACCTCTTCCTCATAACAGTACTCCTCTTTCCATCCACAAAGACTTCTAAAAACTTATTTCTTCTCCATTCTTTCAATTTTTGGTTCCCAGATCCACAGGGTTAGAGATGGCCAGTTCCTTACCTAGTATGAGTCTCACTAAAGTCAGCCAGGGCACGCACACTGTTACACCTACCTGACTCAGATTGAGGCTGGTGGCTTTTATTTCAAGGAAATGCAGCCCTGCAGAAATAGTGTCTGTAAGGATTTCTCAAGGTTTTATGAACACATCAGGTAACATTTGATGAATTCCTATTTTCTGAGAACACTGTAAGTGCTATCAGAGAAACAGCATGGGAAAGACAAAAGCAGTTAGTGTTTTGCTTCTTAAGGATTTCAGAACAAAATTATGGAACAGATGTAGGAAATACAGGGGTTTATGTTTAATTTGAGAAATTAAAATGGCTGATAACATTGTTATGAAGATGTTATAGAAAATGAGCTGTGTCAGAACAAAAATATTTCATCCTCACAACTCTTCTTTGAAGACATTATTAATTCTTTGTCACTAGCTCAGGATATTGGAAATTTTTTTCTGCATATGCACATATTTAAAGATTATCTAAAGTTGTTGCTTCTTAATGCAAGCAAGTAAAAAGGTACTTTGTATTTTATTGCATTGATACTATTCGTAAAGTTTTATTTGTTCGTTATCTTTATTTTATTGGTATAAAATAGTACAAGCTTTGAGTGTGCTATGATTTTTGAAAGGGAAGAATAAACCATTTACTATTCTACAATAAGCAGATGTAAAACAAAGGCAGCAATAAGAGTACATTTGGTTTTTATTAAGCAGTTGAATGTGATATCAGGATCAGAGTTTCAGGCTAAATAATTTGATTTTTTAAATGAGACATGAAACATAATCCTTCAAAAAGCCCTAAATTTATTAGAATATTTGTCTAAACATATGTCTTAAGAACCATACCAGCACTGTAAAACAAAGGATCTATACCAGAATTTCTTAAGCCTGCATTTCCCTGGTATGATCTGAAAGCATGGCAAAAAACAAAGTTGATGTAAAACACTACTGAAAATGGCAAATTCTAGGTTTTGTACATTGATGACATTTTATTGGAATGTAGTGATTTTTTTTTTTGACTCCCGTGCTGCTGTTTTATTTCTCTGAACAGTCTCACCAAATTTGATAAAACTGATCATAATTCTAGAGTTACAAGTGAAGATGAGAGCTTGCAGGAGCGTACTTTATTCTTCCAGTCCTATACCACAGCTAAGGATTTTCTAACTTTTACCTCAAGTAGAGTTCTGCTAAGATCCTCGCAAGATCTTGCAATTCTGCAAGACTAGAAAAACAAAAAATTATTTGCTGTTTCTGGGCTATATTTTCTTAAGCATTGCATTCCAGAGCTCTTGTTGAGTTTAGAATAATGCATGATCAAAGCTGAAAATAATCTTTCTCCTCTAAATTTGTCTGTGGACTTGTAGGCCTCAGTATTCCCTAACAGCTGTTAGTTAATAGAATATGAAAAGGATTTCTTTATTTGACTGGGAAAATAAATGTTTTCTGTTGCTCCATTTATGAAATATTTGAGAAAATGAAACCTGTTTTCAGAAATGAAAAACTGGATTGAGATGCTGATACACTTAGTAAATCATTGCTTCTAAAAACTGGTACTATTTTATGGTGTTTCATACCTTTCTGTGTAAAAAAATCATGTTGTGCTGGTAAATGCTGCCCAAGAACTCTCCCTGCCCAGCCCCCTGATTGTTTTGGGCAAGGGGTGTTGATGGCCTCTATTACTGTTATGAAGAAGTACAACATATTTCATGTATAATATGATTTTATGTATTAAGTATTTTGATTTTTATTTGTCCTTTGAACAGATGGATTTTCCTAGATTTACAAAACACTTCTTTTTTTTTTTAATTATTCTATTGAATGCCTGTTTGTTTTTCTTCTTTAAAAAATAAGTAAGCATGGAGAATCACAAAATCTATTCAATCATTAGAGTTGTCTACTTTCACTACTATGCAAATGAGAGAGATATTTCCAAGAGATATCTGCCTTGCCTGGTCTTTTTCCTGTATCTGCAGTCACCAGAATCTGTCATCCATTGTCCTCTTCATTTGCACAAACTGAAAAATTCAAGGTAGTCTTTTATTATAAATCTGGACTAAAGAAACAAATATGACCTGATAACTCTAAAGACCTAATGCTGCAACTGTAATATATATGATAGCATAGATGTACTCTAGATAGTTGTAATCCCTAAAAATTGTATGTTCACGTACTTTATCTTGGATACTATTAGGAGTATTATTATATTTTTAAATATATAATACATATATTTATATTTTCATGTATTATCTATTAGCATTATCAGTATGCAGTTAAGTTGCAGGCTGACATGATATATTCTTTGTTTGGGCAGAGATACAGATTAATGCTATGCATTGGAAGGCAGCTATTTTATGTAAAACTCCAACAGTACAGAAAACGTATGGTGGTAATATAATTAATGAGAAAGCACTAATGTGAAGATCTGTCTGACGTGAGTGATAAGGCACCAAAAGCAATTAAATCTGTACATAGACAATAAGTTCTGGGACACTATTTCCTAGGAAGTACACTCCTTAAAGAATAGATTATCAGTTTTTCATCTTCAGCTTGCACTATGCTGACATAATTTGCGTTATAGAAAATAAAATAAACAATAGCAAGCAACAGAAGTCCATGTTAATCTAACAGGTGATGGTATAAAATTGCCGCTTCTCACTTTAGTATGGCAAACCCTGTTCCTGTGTTTTAGGCCTGTGAAGAGTATGTCATCTTCAACCTGACCTACTCTCAAAATTTGCAAACATATATGAGCTAAAAAATAATTTAAAATTGCATTACATTTCTAAGAAAATACTTTTCTGACCTTCCTAGAAATGGGTCCCTTATCTCATATGTCAGTTACTGCAACATCCTCCTCTCTTTCTCTGTGAGATGCAGTCTCAGCCTTGTTCCCACCCAGGCCACCTGCTGCATTCCTTAGTGACCATCGGGCTTTCCCTGTGCACCCCATCCCTGGGCTTCCATTCTCTGTTTCACTGCCCACGCTTCTTGGCTTGCTTCTGTAAGACTGCTGATACCCATATGCACTTACCCTCGTTTCTTATAAAAATACTGATCTCTGACCAGTTATAATGCCAGCTTACACTTCTCTTGATAACCTTCAAACAGAGGCTTTGTGTTTCTTTCTGGCACCATTCATACTCTAAAAGAAAGGTCCGTGACTAGTCACAAGGCTACCTCATTATTTTTTTCTTCCTTATTTTCCTTATAATTTTCCTTTTCTCCAATTCTTATAAACTTTGGACAACAGTATGCTATTTCTTTATTCTTTTATTAGTCTTTTCACTTAGCCTAGGTTCTTTCAGAGTGAGAGTATGCCTTGTGGTCCCTATTTCCACAGTGCCAAGGACAATGGATCTTTGTCCAAGAATTAGGCATCTAAATGTTATAATATTCTGAATAGTAATTTGTATTCTCTACAAGATATATAAAAAGGATTTTAGAAGCTTGAATTAGGAAGCAATGTGTTCTAGGGCATTTTCCTGTTAAAACCTTAAGGAATAGGCATTACTGACTTTTGTGCAGGGATTACCCATTGTACATTTCCATTTTATATGCCCAAGGAAACCATCCTCCACATCAGACTTCAGTGTGCCTTGTTCTGTAAAAACTGCCAGTGGCTTCAGGGGAAGATAAGAAAACCTCTGTAGAGGAAAATTATGTAAAAAAATACGACAGAAAGTTTGTTTAATCCTATCAGTTTATCACTGTCTTGTATGCTGAGGCACAAAAGTTCAATACTCATTTTCTCAAACAAAAAAACAATTATTGTATTTATTACTATATTTCTGGCTTTGGTGATTTTAGAGGGAGGGATAAGTGCAACAAAAAACCACCTAGAAGCGTATTATTTTTTATACATTTCATCATTTCCCCCTATCTCCTCTCATTAAGAAAACGCAAGGAACAGGAATAGTTACTGACTTTGGGACAGAGATTAGGAAATAAGAAGGACACTAAGTACCACCAAAGAAGTAGGAGTAATGGCAAAAAGACAGTGATATTAACCTGGATAAGCTCAGTATGTTAAAGACAAAACTGTACTCATGACATGAATAGTCATTGCTAGTTTCTGCAGCGAAGGAGAAAAGTACCTAAGGCAATGATAGCTTAGTCACTCTTGTAAAAAGGAAGATTTTACCTTTTTTTTCTGTAAGTGAATGGAATGCTACAGGGAGGAGCATGATGGAACAGCCTGAGAGTGTATAGCAATAAAAGGAAATGGCTGTACAAATGAACTCTGTGGCACTAGGAGGCAAATACAGAGATTATTAAGTCTAAGGAATGACAAATGCAAAATGTCAGCATATGTGGAGACATCCTTGAAAGAAAAAGTCATAAGAAATGACACATAAAAAACATGTGTTTGCTATGAAAAAAATATTCTAAGTCAAAGCTAAAACCCTATATTTAAAGACACAATTACTGGAAGAGTATGTTATCCGTAATATGTAGACTCTGTCTAGTAAGAGTACGTATCTAATCCATTCACTGCAATGTCAGTTAATAGGAGCTGTGGAGATACAAAATACTAAATGCAAATTTACTCCCTTTTAAGAAACACTCAAGCATGAAGAAATGTCTTTGTATAGAATGAAGATTTTATTTGCATGAAACCAAATAATTGAAAAAGAAACTCTGTAAGTGCATTTTCCTTACCAATACTTTCAGAAGTGCTGAGGGCTCTTGAACCTTCTCATGTCAATAATCTTTTTCTTACTTACTCTGTTTTAGCCTTTCCTAATGTTGTTTCTTCCCTTGATTGACTAACACTTGTGTAGCCTAGTCATGTATGATGTCGTTGGAAGGGTTACACTGTTAAGATAAGATCTGCTAAGGGACTTCCTGAGATAAAGATCATATGTTTGACTATGTCATAAAATCTGATAACCCTCTGTGAAAAAGTGGTAATAAAACTCCTTCATATTGCAATAAATTAATATGGCCAGTGTTATTCGTTTTTATAGATACTTGCAATAGCAGCATATTTTGCTTTTGAGACTCCTGGCACTGTAAGATGGCATTCAGAGGTCCAACATCTAAAGGTTCTAGTCTGCCTCTCTGCTTACTCGCAGCACCAAGCTCTGGCACTGAACTAAGCACAGTAAAATGCAATGTTCCTGCTCAGGGAAATATGAGACTTTAGACATGCTGTCTCTGGCATTTTTCATAACAGTCACAATTAAAAAAAGGTCTTTGAGCTCTCATTTGGAGAAACACTACCCAAACAGAGATTATCTGAATCCTGAAACCACTGCTGATAGAAAACTTCCCTTATCTTGAAGCAATATAATTTTCTTATTCATATGTTGTATCAGGGCAGTTTCTAGAGATGGATCTTCTGAGAGTACCTTACAAATACAGAAGGAAAGGATGCACCAGGGATGACTGGGGGCACGCGAATGCCAGCAACTCATTCTTATTCATGCACACTGGTGTATATCTAGACATTCTTATTACCTGTGGCAAGAATGTCACCCTTTGAATCCCACTAAGGAGCTGTCATCATCTTCCATTAGCACTAGGCGGTGTTGCACACCCAACTGAAGGAAACCATGTGAGCAAGGAAGAAATCTTGGTGTGGATTGGGGTGTTCCTTAAAAATAGTGTTCTACAAATAATTCCTGAATAAATATTTAAAGACGATCTGTTAATGAGACAAATATTCATTCAATTTATAGTTCTATTCTGCTGTCTTGGATGAGAATTTAATAATCAAATATCCAAATGCTGTTCCATTAAGACAAATGCATGTTTATACTCAACAAAGTTGATTTGATAATTTGCATTAATGTTGTGGCATATTGACAGTTTAGTTAATGCTTCTTGCATCTTCTGTGCAATTGTTTGAAAACATTGCCCTATGACTTTCCTGAGCTGTCAAACACACTGAATCTAGATCTTCACATGAGCATGCATGAATGGTTCAGTAGCTTCTGTGCACATGAAAGCCAGAATGATGAAACACAGAAATACAGTTAAAGGCATAGATAACCAAACTCAATTACTCGACATAGTTTCCAATCTGTTGACTCTGGTAATTTTAATTGTTTTCAATCACAAACAAGACAAAGGTCAATATGAACATGAATCATACTGTGTCATGTGGTTCTTGCAGACTTACAAACAGGTTTGTCAGCATTTCTGGCAAACAGCAGCTGCACGATGGTACCAAATGTTTTATGTCTAAAGCTCATTAGTTTTTTCTTTGCTTTACAAAAATAGAAATCTGTGCACGCTTTGAAACATGATGCTCTGAACTCAAACTGTACATCATGCTCAGTTATCTTTTCTTGAAATGCCTCCTCAGGTAAGGCCATTAACATATTTGTACTGATCCACTAAAATTACAGAATGAGGAATTAGATTAGTTACAAAGAAAATTGATCTATGCCTCATAGCAGGAATTAGTCTGCCTAATGGTTTATTTGTAAATACAATGTAGCAATAGGGAATAAGGGGAAGATACACAGACATATACAAGATAGGAACAGAAGTTTCTTATGTTTTCTATACCATTGCCCTCAGTTTCAAAGCACTCTGCCCCTTCTAACTATAATGAGAATTTTGTCTTCATAAACTCAGTCTTCAAGAAATGATCAAATGAATGAATGAGATAAACTGAAAAAAAAGATGTCAGATATGCGGGCTAAAATTAAATTCCTCTTAGAAACTTTAAAATTACTAGCTCCCTGTTTCTGTAACTTTCTGTATTTGTTGGTTACAGAAATAATTGCTTTAGTTGTTGACACATGCAAGAGCTTGTCACATCTCACACTTTATAACCATCAGAATTGTACACAGTGGAGCCAGAATGACCGAAAGCTAAAGTATACACTTCTAAAAGTTTCATTTGGGTTACAAATGTATCTTAAGCCTGACTTGTTCAAAATATTCACAAATAGATCAATAACACTGGGTCCTAAATGATGAAACAGCAGTAATTCTGCCAAGAGGCCAAAGGAGTGTTCACTTTCTGTCTTTCTCATGACAGAAGCAGGATGGCCTGGAGGCAAAGCAATGCAATAATTATGTGGGCATTGCCCAGCAGGAATTGACACAGCCAAGCTGATCAGTGTACATCCTTCTAAACACCTGAAAAAAAACTGCAAATAAAAATATTGGCAAACTCTAAGCCAGTGAGGACCCACCTCTGACTAGCCAAAAGGAAAGAGAATTCTTGGCATGACTGTGGCCACACAGCTGGAAAAATGGGGTAAGATTGTCTCTTTTCCCTTCCCGCAGGGTGTGGGTGGCAAGTGATTGCAATATACACCATTATATTTTCAGTATGTGGTACCTGCACAGTGCCCATTACCTCTGCTCACACCCTCACAAGCTTCAATGCAATTACTCTGGAGCTGTACTGCAAGGACATGTAATGATGTTACTCTTTTTTATTAGTGCTGAAAATGATGTATTGGAAGGCTGCATATTTAGATACTTAATTCCAACTTACTCCATATAAAAAAAAAAAAAAAAAATCAGTAGGATACAGATACCTTTATAGCCTTGAAAATTTTGTTGAAACAGTTTGTCTAGGGGTACCAAGAGGGATTACGGGATCCAGGGAACTGAACCCTATTGTGTGCCCTGACTACAGATCTGGCCTGGTTGATTACTTCCAATATTTCAGTATTTAATGTCCTTGTAGGGAAATAAGTGTTTAGACTCAGATGCAGAGATGAAGTTTTTTACTGACTATAAAGCCAGTACACCACCTAGCCTGAGAGAATTTATGCAGAACTATTATTAACTTAGGCATGTAACTGCATCCTCATCATTAGTTTCTGGGCTTATGTGTCCTAGTATGTGCTTGTATTACTTCACCTCTGTCCCTTTCAAAATCTGTGAAGTGGAATGAAACTAACCTTGCGTTTGAATGAGTCTGTAGTGCAGAAGTGTAGCTCAGTAATGGAGAGAATTTTTATTTTTAATATACGCAAAGCCTGCTGTAACTCTGCTTGTCTGTGGCACACAAGAAACTCTACAGAAGTTTATTCATGTTTGACTGCTGTGCAAAAGGTTGATGCAGATGAATGGGAACATTTCACAGAAAACTGTAGTAGACTCTGGCTACTAAATTTTTGTTTCAGCTTCTGAGCTGTCTCTCATGTAGCTCATATTCTTCCTTTTGCTTTCAGTGTTAATCACAAGACCATTCAGGAAGAATTACTTTGTTACTGTGATGATTGTTTTTCATTTGTACCACTCATGAATTTATCCAAATGTCTCAAGAGCCACGAGTAGTGTTCAATGAACGTTCACTAGCTAGAAGCTGGAATTGTGTCTTCTGTTTATTGTATGTTATCCTACACCTGAATGGCTTTCTTCTGCTTTGCCAGCCACTTTAATGTGTGCTTTATTGTATGATCAACTGGCTACTAGGACAACATCAGCTTTCAGTGCAATGAAGGTCTGTTTCTGCATTGCAGAGCAACATCATTTCTTTTCCTTGTCCATAAATGTTCAAATTAGTTCAGTCTGCACCAAGCATCTCCAGACTACTGTGTAGCTCATCCCCCAGGTCTTTGACAGATCACTGAAAAGATAGAAGCCATCTGTAGAATCTGTACCTCTGTGCAAAATTCCTTAAGGCTGGAGCCATTTAGATCTGAGGCTTTGATTTGCATGACACACTTCTGAATATTGGCATTTGGCTGTGTCAAAAAACACAAGTTAAGCAAGCCCAGATCTTTCCTCTCCACCTGTTTGTACAAAGCTGCCAAGCAGAAAAACTAAATGCTTATATTACAAATAAGAAAGCCTGATGAAACTCCTGGATTGTTGAATTCTGCAGTTAGTTTTTATTTACTTGGTTCTATAAGAATATTGCTAACATCTGTTTTCAAAGCTGGTCTGTGTTCAAGGGTGTTGAGAGCAGTAGATCCCACCAAGTCTGGCTTCTCTTTTGAGACACAGACTCACAGGACAGCAGAGGCTGGAATACACTGCTGGAGCTCATCTATACCTGTCATTGCAGTTCTGCAGTGGGGTCATGTCTAACACAGGTAAGGGGCTCCCGTATAGCTATTACAGTCCAAAACTTTGGGGACAGGGCTTAGGTACCATCACTGTACAGCCCATGAAGACTTGTTCAGATCCAGTCCTGCCATGTCTGAAACTGTGGGGCAGGCTGCACCTCTACTGTTTTCCTAATTTCAATCCATTGCATCTGTTTTATTTTGCCAAAAAGAACAGTACACAAAAACATAACAGGATAGCAGTTGGAAATACAAGGAAGGAAAAGGAGAGTAGTGATTCTAGCTTTGAATAGAGGAAACCAATTACACCCAATAGATGGGGAAACATCTCTGTCCATGTCTTAGAGCTTGGAGTGACACTGCCCTTGCCCTCTCCATTCCCTATCACTGCCTGGAAAAAAAAAATTTAACAGCTGATGGGCAAGTAGGCAACAAAAGGGATCAAACGCCTCCCAGTATGTGCCAAACAGTAGGCACAGCTGTATGTTCATCATTACGCTGCTTCCTCTGCAGAGAAATTCAAATGGCATTTGTTTGGTTCTGACTGGGTTGATATTTTACATCTTGCTTTTGAATCTTTTTGATCTTCAATCTGTTGACTGCATTTCCCTCCTAAATAATGAGGGAGCCTGCTGAGGAGCCACAAAACATGCGAGAGCCAGGGGAGAGATCAACACAGCCCAAGACTCATTGTAATGGCAGTTTAATGGCGCCTCCAGGGACATGTACTTTAAGTGGTTGAGGGACCCCTTAGAGTGTAAATTCTTATTTCCCTTGGAGAAACTAAACTATATACCATTAAGAGAGTTGTGAGAACTTACTGCTATGCCTCCTCAGTCATTACTTCACAGATGTTCATGCACAAAACACCAAATCATGCTGCAAATCACAGGCTTTGTGACAGAAAAGCAGAATTTGGCACAGTTTGTCATTTAAAAATCCTTTTCTGAAAGGCAGAAAGCAAATCCTTGGCCCTGCTTTCTAAGAGGGGGTGGGTTTGTTTCAGCTGGCATGGGTCTTTTTTTTTAAATACTACTTCCATTAAGTCATCCCCATTCAAACACCTTCTCTTTCTCCTTAGAGGTTAAGCTACATCTTGCCTATAATGCATTACAGTTTGCCTCAGAAATGTTAAACTCAGTGTCTCAGTTTTAAAGATTAAGTGGCACAAGGCCAGTGTAAATTCATTCCTTCAGTGGCTTCTTCTTTGGTTTAAAAAGTAGCGAATCCTGCTAGAAAAGTATCAGAAGTAGAGGTGTAAGGTTTGGAAGCTGGAGAGGCTGCGAAGAGGCAGCACTGCCCTCTGTATGACATTCATATACCACAGTGGAAATTTGTTACATTCTGAAACTAATTTTCCTTGGGGGATTAGATAAAGAAAGAAATGGGTGGGGAAGTTGGGAGGAATTAGGTTACATGTCTGTGATACTAAGGGAATCTTGGAAATAAGTCTCTCAGTGACTGAAAGGAAGAATCTGTAGTGGCAAAGGTGGGGAGGAAGCTCTTGCAAGGTAATTCAACTCAGGAATCACTGGGAGCATCTTGCATGACAGCACAAGGGGAAGCAAAACATTTTCTTAACTTGAAGTAAAAAACATAGCCCAGAAAAGAAACCTGTTTTTTCCTAAAATACCCCCATCTTACTCCTCCCTGGCACTGGTACCCTGAACACTGTCTAGTCCTGCCCTTTTCTATCAGACCTGCAAATCATGTGTCCAAGCAGAATCTGGGTCCTACTTTTCCACTACAAAACCTAGAAAGATATTTCATTCTTTTCTTTCCAACCATTTTCAAGATGTAATTTCAGAGCTATTTATCCATTCAGAATTAGCTCCCTGTCTTCTGTCTATAAATCAACTGTAATCTCCATCTTCTCATTCTTTTAATTAATGCTTATTCACTGAGCAGTGCACTGAGGGAAGTTTTACAAAAGACTGCTGCTGCACGGCAAATGAAGCTGAGGGGCAGTGGTGGGAAGAGGAGGACATTGCCTTCTTTTTTTCTCTTCATTACATTTTATATATCTCATGTTTGCTATAAAAGACAGTGTTGAAGACAATCTTAGGGAAAAGGAAAGAAAGAGTCAGAAATAGACAAATACCATTCCTAAGTATCTGAATGGCCAGAGCACACACAGAAAATACATTTATTTGTTCAGGACAGCTTAGCTACAGGCTGTTTCCAGCAGTCCTTTTCCTTCTGGATGCACAGCTTTGATGCTGTCTACAAGGAGTGCCTAGAGAAAAAGTTGCTTATGTTGGGTTAGAAGAGGAGAAAAATAAGAAAAGAGGAGGGAGTGGAGGGAACCTAAGCTCATCAGCACTCCGTAGCTGCCTCAGTCTCTGCTGGTTCCTGATTTGCTGTCACTTAAAAGACTTCTGTTCATATTGGCTGTCACCCATCCAGCAGGTGCCTTTCTATTCCTAGCTGCCAAACACGGCCTCAGTAGCAGCAAGATGAGACTGGATGTGGCACTGAGTGCCATGATCTAGTAATCACAGTGGTGTTGGATCAAGGGTTGTGCTTGATGATCTTGGAGGTCTCTTCCAATCCAGTTGACTCTATGATTCTATGATCCCACATGACCCTGTTGCCTGCATAGTTTGCAAACCAGCAAACTCCTCCAGGGTGCCTTGTATCTTCCTACTTTCACCCTAAATCCCAAACACAATCATTGTACCCTACCCCCCACCCCAGGGACTATTGACAGTCCCAGCTGATGCCCCAACGCCCCTTCCTTAGTCTGGGGATGGGTGAGTGCAGAATACAGATGGAAAATCCAACTTTCAGTTTGTGGTCTGACACTGGATGTTGGAATAGCTGAGAAAAGCTAAGTCTCAGCCTAATAAATTCCATTTTGAGGAGATCTGTGCTTGTGAAACATGAACTCTGAATGGGTCTCACCAGCAGTGAAGCATCATTTCCTGGGCTGTGTCTCAAGAGTTAGCAAGCTGCAAAAGCTCACTTTGAGACAAAAAGAGGGTTTCCTGCTGAGGTTCTGTAATAAATGCTGATCTGTGAAGTCTTTTTGGCTCAGCCTGAAATGTGGAGAAGCAGCAAGTTGAGAAATGGGTTTTTCCCTCTGGCAAAAGAGAGGGGAAACTCCATGAGCAGAAAAGGGACTCTAGGCTGATCCCCAGGATCTGTGGGCTTCTCACCAGAGTTTGGGGAAGTTATTGGCTGATTCTGCATGCCAAGAGGGAAGCCAACTTACAGAAACTGTGAGTTCATGTAAAAATCCGAGGTGTAGTAAAACACAAAGAGCATACATCAGTGAGACACAGTGCTCCTGGGTATGGGAAACAGCCTGCATTTTAGTACTGTCCCACACAAAGTTAATTCAACCAAAAATGAAAAATAAATCCATAATTGGAGGAAGGAGGTCCCAGGATGCAGTAGCTCTGAAAAGGACTCAGGGCACTGATGAACTGGACATGTGGGCTCAGCATATCTATATGGTCACCATGGTTCCAGGAAGAATAAAAGGGGACTATTAAATAGCACTGCTGACATTATTCTTCAACTGTATTCTTCCTTTGCACAGCCACTGTTAGAATACTTACTCCATCCAAATCTAGTGTTACAGGTCAAAAAAACCCACAGATAAATTGGAGAGATCAGAGCAATGAGGAACATGCAGAAGCCATTCCTGGAGAAAAACAGTGAAGGAACTCAATGTATTTAGCTTACAGAGAAAAACAGTGACTTGGTTGCAGTCTGTAAGTACAAGACTAAAGAAAAGAAATGCAGTAATAAGGTCTCTGAAGTCTAGCAGACAAATAAATAACAAAATCCTGAATGAGTGATGAATCCAGAGAAGTTCATGAATCTTCAAGAAAAAAATTTAAATTTTATTATAAAAGATAATTAACAGTTAAACAGAATTTTGTATTTTGCAATGGGTTCTCTATCATTGGAAAAAGTTTAGTCATTGTCAGACACTTTCTAATAATGGCTTCAGTGCAGGTAGGAATTAATTCAGCCCTTAACTTCTGTTACAGTTGGGGTCATGAAGGGACATTGATTGATTTTAACCCCAAGATTAATGAACATGTATTCAGCCCATAGTCACTGGTATAGGCATTTAACATCTTCACTTAAAAGACCAAGATCCTCACCCATCCTACCCTAAAACTCTCCAACAACTCAGGGAGATGCTCTGTAGAGGAGCTTAAGCCACATTATCAGGTGATTTTAGGAAGGATAAAACATTACTCAGAAAACCAAATTTTCTTCAAAATCTCCAGAGGAGAAAAGATGGTGAGAGCTATTTAAGGCTCTTCTGCTGCCACATATCACACGTTGTGACGCACTCTGTCAGTGTGGTTACACAACACTGCCACCTCCTCAGACACAGAAGCCTTTCCATGGAGGCCCTGTGCCCCCCACCACTCCCTGGCCCCTCACCATGCCAAAAGGAAAGCAACAAACTCTGCTGATATCTGTCAAACCCATCAATTGTGAAGCATTCTTCTCTTTCTAGAGACTTCTTACCTCTCTTTGGCACTCAAAACCCTTGCTATGATCAAAATACAATTGCTATTTTATTTTCATTAATTATTTATTGACATTTAATTTACTATTCTATAGAAGTACCAAATGATGCTGGCATTGCCTATGAGAGAATCAATCCAGCAGTCATTCCACCTCCTGGCACTGAATTATGAAGCTATAGACTGAAGGAAGGTAAGATGCACTTCTAGTTTTGCATACGGCCCTTCTGCAGCCTCACACTCGTGAGCTGCTCAGGTGAATCACTGTGTCTGTTCATGCAGTCAGAACACTGGAGGGCTCTGAAACACTGTTTTGCAGTAGTATTTTGGTCAACATAAAAAACTATCAAAAATTAAATTACAACTGTGGTAGCTAGCAGAAACTAGATAAAAACCATGTAAATAATAGGAATATTTCAGCAGGTTGTTTGACTGAATTAAGAGCACCAAGGTTAAAATATGTGCTACTGTCGTTATGATTTCTTTTTTAGTGTTTCCAGGCTTTAGAGATAAGCATGTGTTTACATAATAAGCTACTGCCATGAATATATATATATATAAATTTAAGGCTACACGAGGCTACTAGTAATCTCAAAGTGAAGGTTGCCCAATACTTTCCAGAATAGGGCTGTGCCTTGAAACATTTATGGATGTGCCTTTTTTTGCATTTAAACTATAATAGGTATCTCCTTTTGGATGAGTTTTTAGTGGGAGGGAAAAACAAAGATCAGCTATTTCTGACCTTGAGGTTAGAGGAAAATATTGTGCTCTACCACTTTCAAAGTACATGCTCCACAATTTGCTTAGCAACTGGGACAACCCCATGGTTCTTTGATGAGGGAGCCAACTCAGAAGGAAAGGAGCTGTCCCTTGGGTAAACCCTTCCTAAACAGAACTTAAAAACCTTTCAAAATATGTGTGTTCAATGCCCAATAAGGATTCCAGCTAAACAGCCCCACCATTGTGTCACACAGAATAATCCAGCTTGGGACTCGCAGGAGGAGGGATATGCCTGTGCTTGCTCTTTGTTTGTCACGTGTGGCTCTGGCCTGAGCCATGGGAATACAGGAGCCCTGGGAATACAGGAGCCATGGGAATACAAGGAACTGAAAGCAGCTGTCCCTGCTTTCATGTCCAGACACTATGAAGAAAAAAAAATGTGGCCTGACCCATGTGCATAAGAAGGGAGATTAAACAAAGGCTAAACCTAATTTTATAGGAGACTGGATCAAAGATATATTGGATTTAAGATGACTTTACTTGTGAGGACTAAGTTAGTTTCACAAGTGAACTTAGTGATAACACTGAGTTGGCAAAATTACCTTTATCTGGAGGAAGAAAAAATGCTGAATTTGAAAAGTTTATTTGTAACAGAAGAGTCAAGCACTCTTTAAAATATCTTATCTTTACATCTTATTTAAATTTTTAATCTTTTTTTTTCTGTACAAACCAAAGGGAGAGGCAAACTCCACTGTTACTTTGATAATTCCAACCCATGAATGTCTTCCAAGGCAAACCATGTCTTCTCTCTAAAAGAGCTTCACATAAAAATACCTCTTCCTTCTCCTTTACAAATACAAGTATAGCAATCTTTTCTAGAACCGAAGATCAAATGTGCTACTCAGATCTGTGCCCTCTGGGATTAGTCATGTTTTCAGAAGCTGCTAAGAGTTTGCCACCCTTCTAAACTGGCAGGAGGCCAAAGCACACAGGAACTTGCAGGAAGTTCCCAGTTTAAAACTACTCAGTGCTGCTTCTGTTAGGCCATCTGAGTGCAATACACTGGCACTTTGCTTCAAATGCAATTTTCTAATCTCTTAACTTTGCAGAATCCTAGAATGACTGAGATTGGAATAGACCTCTGGAGGTCACCTGATCCAGGCTCCTCCTATTCAAGTAGGGTCACCTAGAGCCAATTGCTCAGGAGAATGTCCAGATGTTTTTTTGGTATCTTTAGCAATGGAGACTCTCACTGGGCAGCCTGTGGCAGTGCTCAGTCACACCATCAAAAATTGCTCCCTAATGTTCACAGCACCCTCCTGTGTTTCAGTTCATGCCCAGTGCCCCTTGCACAGTCAGTGCTGAAAAGCACCTGGCTCCTCTTTGTATCTTCCCTTCAGGTATTTATGTACACTGAAAAGATACTTCTGATCCTTCTCTTAGGGGCTAAACAGTACCAGATGTCTCAGTCTTTTCTCACATGTGGGATGCTCCAGTCTCTTCACCATCTATGTGGCCATTCACTGGACTTTTACAGTATGTCCATGTCTCTCTTGTACTGAAGGGCCCAGAAGTGGAAAGAGTGCTCCAGCGTGTGGCCTCACCAGTGCTGAGTAGATGGGAAGGATAATTTCCCTCTACCTGCTGGCAATACTTTGTCTAACGGAGGATACTATTAGACTTCTCTGCTACAAGGGGGCATTGCTTGCTCATGTTCACCAGAACTCCTAGGTCATTTTCTCTAAACTGCTTTCCAGTTGGTTGTCTTCCAGAATATCAGTGCATGGGGTGATTCCTCCCCAGGTGTAGGGCTTTGCATTTTTCTTTATTGAACTTTATGAGGTTTCTGTCAGCTCACTTCTCCAGACTGTCAAGGTCCCTCTGGACGGCAGGATATCCCTCTGGCTTATCAGCCCCTTTGCCCAGTTTTGTGTCATCAACAAACTTGCTAACAGTAAACTCTGTCCCATCATCTAGATAGTTGATGAAGATGTGAAACATGACTGAACCTGATATTGACCCCTGGGGTATATCACTAGTTACTGGCCTCCAGTTAGAATTCACATGTCCCCCTGAGACTGGTCAGTCAGTCAGTTTTCAAACCATCTTGCTGTTGTTCATCCAGCCTATGCATCAGCATCTTGTCTACAAGCATCTTATAGGAGACAGTGTTAAAGGCCGTAATGAAGCCCAGATATAAAATATCCACTGCTTTTCCCCCATCTACCAGGCCAAACATCATAGAAGTTGATCAAGTTGGTCAAGCATGACTTACCCTTGGTGAAGCCATGTTGATCACTGCTGCTGATTTTTCTGTCCTTAATATGCCTGCAAATGGTTTCCAGAGTTAGCTGTTCCATCATCTTCCAAGGGACTGGAGTGAGGCTGACTGGAGTGTAGTTCCTTGATTTCTTCTCTCCCTTTTTGAAGGTGGGATGAGGTTTTCTTTTCTCCAGTCTTCAGGAACTTGTCCCAGTCACCATAACTGATTATAGATTATTGCCTTGCAATGATGTCTGGCAGCCCCCTCAGGGCCCATGGATTTATATATACGGGTTGCTTAAGTATTCCCTTATCTGATCCTTTTCCGCCAAGGGTACATCTTTCTTACACTAGCCTTTCTCCTTGGTCTCAGGGGCCTGGGATTCCTGAAGGCCAGTCTTGCCAATAAAGTCCAGTACTTCGCATCTTTTCCACATCTTGCATAATCAGGTCCCCATCTCATTGAGTAATGAGCCCACATTTTCCCTGGTCTTCCTTTTGTCACCCACGTGCTTCTAAATGCCCTTCTTGTTGCCTTTCATATCCCTGGGCAGTTTCAATTCCATTTAACTTTCCAAACTTTATCATGTAGAATGGCAGAAACATTGACCTTTTGGCATTCTGCTATGACTCTCAGTAACACCATGGTCTGGCAACAGACTTTGTGGAAAAAGTTTTAAAGTACGGATGTCCCGTTCTCACGCAAGAAATGTGAACTTCTAATAGAAAGGGTCATGTCCATCCATATTTCACTGCACTATTTGAAAACTGTCTGTATGATAATGGTTTTTCTAGCATTTCAAAGGATTTCAGACCACAGGAATCTCATTTTTTAGCAATATATCACATTTAATTTTGGAAAAAATGGTCTCTTTTTCATGGTGAAATGTAGGTAAGCATGAATGGCCATACAAGCCAACACAGCGAGCTTAGGGGTTTGCCTTTGACTCTTTCTAGAGAATGTCAAATCATGTTACAAGGAAGCTTCATAGTGTGCTGAGAGTCATCGTGTCATTCACATCATTTTAGCATACACGGTTAGCATGCAGATTGTAAATAGATCTGGTAGAATGGTATTTGCTGAATCATGCATGAATTATGTTGATGTTTGTTTTGGCATTAATGATATTTGCAAACCAGTCCAATAATTCCGTATGTATTGGTGGCTTAAAACACCCTTTACTTATTATCAGCAGATAAGTGGAAAACTCAGTTAATAGCCAAATGCTTGAGGTAAGTTTGGGTTTGGAACGTTAAGTCATTGGCCACTTAAAGATTCTACAACTCTATTGGAGGCTCTACCTCAACCTGCAGACTAAAGTATTTGGAGACACATCTGTTTGACATAGAAGATAGATTCTGATATACTTTGAAACATGTTCAGTTCAGTAACTACTTCAGGTTCAGCTCAGCTGACCAAGAGTTGAATCAAGCAAGATTTCAAAAATATTCTCTTTATGTTTCTGACATGCTCTAATATTTCTTGCTTTCCCAGAAAAATTCTTTTCTTTGCTCTTCTCTAAAATAGTGATTTTATTGATTTAGGGATTTGTTCAGCGAGCCCTGTACATGTTATTAGAGTGAGCAAGCAAGCTGGAATCTCTGGGACCCTGGAACCAATGGAAAGAAAGGTCTTGTTGATAAAGGGAAAGAAATGAGGTGTGAGCCTGTTGGAAAGCATGTATCAGTAACACACCTCTAGTAACATTTACCTTTTCTCCGTCCATTTTCTTAAGCTTTAAATCCTGAAGTCACTTGAAGAAATTAGGACAGGAAGGGAAAGAGGTGTGGTATATCTATCTCTGTGAGATTATATTAACTTAAAAGTGTACACCTCACTGATCTGGTCCTCTGTTCAAGATGTTTACTTGATGGAAGCCCATGGAAATTCACTTCTGCAATAAAGCCAACTGTACTTAGGACATAAAAATTACTGAGGAGGTAAGCTAGAACCCAAGGAGAAGGTACCATAGCATTGCCCTTAAGAATGTAACAGCTAAGATGCTGTCGTCCTGGTGGCAATACTACAGCATAAATTAAAATAAATGAACATTGAGAAGCCAATGAGAAGCAATTTTAAAATTGCCTGTGGTAGAAGCACAAGCCAGCAAGGGTATACTCTTAAATCTCTGAGGCAGTCCTTCTGCTAACTAAAGCAGATAGAAACGTGCACTTCTATCCTGTCAGAGTGAGATGTGAGTTTTCCATCAAGATTAGCACCATAGGGTCCCAAATGAAGGGAAAGGAGTCATAATTGTGTTTGTCATAAAGGGTCAGGAAAGACTGGGATCTTGCATTATATCTTCATAATGATGAAATAAAAGAAGAGAAAAAACAAAAGCTGGTGTCAGTGTGAGGGCAAGCAGAAGGATTGAGAAGACTGCTAAAAGCAGCACCATGACCTGGCTGAACAACTCAGCAGGGGGAAAGCAGCATTCAAACCCTCCATTTTCATCACAAAGGCAGAATTACAGCCAATAACTGAAATGTAACTTAACCAGAAAACACATTCTGCCCCTCTTTTGGGAATGTGACATACCCACAGTGTCTGGCACTACAAACTGCAAAAACGTTTTGTGCTTCTCTGTAGATATTACACTAAATGCACAAAAAACTTTATTATTCTACCTGGCAGTACAGGCACACACAAACAAAATTTTAAAAATGCATTTGGAAAGCAAATTTAACCTAGAAATACTCACCAGATACAAAAATAAAAGCCATGTGGCTACACAAACTCGCTGAATAGTAGTCTTATTATGTTTGCATAAGATTTGTACTACATAAAACTGCCCAAAATTACATAACTCAGGAAAGAGGAAAGAGTTAAATTCCCTCATTGTTTAGTGCTGGCCTTTTTTTTTTTTTTTTTTTTTTCTTAAACAGTTTCAATTTTCATTGAGTTTTCAAGCTGTATTGAGAGCACACTTAAACTAGTCGAGGGTAGGCATCTTTATTAGCTGGTAATCTCATACACCTGTGTAAGCAAAAGGGCAGAAAGTCCTGTGCCAGAACACAGCCCATCCACACACAGCTCCTGCTGCAAATTGCCACAAGAAGGAGCTTCTCTCTCCATTGATTCTAAGGGAAGCTGAGAAAGACATGCTGGCTGTTCAGGTGAGCCGTTTCTAACACTGTGGGTATGGAGTAGAATTCAAATGGTAAGAGAATATTGGAGAAGAATAGAGTTTTCTTCTCTCTGAAGGAAGAAAAATTGCTAACCAGCAAATGGGAGAGTTGTTTTTTTCCTCCACTGTTCCACCAGCTTACAAGTAATATAAGGAATTACTGACAACAGTGATCCAACAAACCAAGCATAATCTTCTCTTAACTAAAGGACTATCTACTTTAAAAGACTGCTTGAATAATAATTAAGAGTGTCTTTCAGAGTTTGCTGAGTCATGGCCTGTGTTAATCATGAACTGGGGAAACATCAGAGTGGTTTATTTGGAGGCTAGGTCTTGATAGATTTTAGCTCTTCCTGACCTTATTTTGTGTACAGTAGTGCTCACTGTAGCTGTTTAATACTGCCATGGGTATTATATCTGCATGATTACCGGTATGGGATACGGTTTACTAAACTCTCCAGATTCAACAGTTTTCCCATTTATCACACAAATCTCTTCTGCTTTTCATCAAACATATATGAAGTTACAATGACTCTTCAGATTTGACACTGAAGTAATGTGGACAGGGGTTTTATCTGAGTACATAATACAAGTACTATGTATTTATCAAATACATAGTATTTGTTCTATGGTGCTAATTCTCTGACTTCCCTTGGGAGCTGTTTCTTTTCTATCCCAGAGAAAATTTATTTACCTAAAATATGAAGCACATCTGGCTAGGTCTTTTCCTTCAAATTACAGTGATTTACCTTCAGAGTATTTATGTAAATTTTGGAAACTAACTTCAAAAGTCCTACTCTATAGAATCCATGCTGTTCTCATAGAATACACAATTATATTTTTAAAAAAAACCAGTCAAAAACAAACAAAAACCCCACCAAACCAAACAAAAAAAAATCAAAACAAACCGCCCCAAACAAAACAACCAAGAAACCCCCACCTAAACAACAGAAAAAAAAACCCCACACCAAACCACTTCTAAAACAACATAAAACAATTCATGATTGTAACAAGTTTATTGCTTTTTTTAGGCCAAATCTTTGGCTTATGCAAATTGTACAACATCCAAGTTTTCAGATTTTACCAGTTTATCCTAGCCAGCCAACTGTTTCAAAATCTGAATGTCCTGAGCCATACATTTAATTTTAATGTATTTTGAGTAAGTAGTTAATTACAATGTTCCAAGTGCCAGGTTAGAGGATTGCTGAAAAACCCACAAAAAAGAGTTGCCAATTGTTGAGATACGTTAGTCAGCATTAAATCAATGTGACACTTCATGGCACACATTCACAAAGGTCTTTTGTTCTATATAGAAGCAAGGGAAGTCTCTTCTAGAAATAAGGCTGTTCAGGAAATACTAGTATCTTCACCATTCATCTGCTGTCAATCACTTTCAAAGGTTATAAGCCTTCTGTACTGTGTGAGTATTCTCTTCAACCTCAAAAACGAATCAGTCCTTACAGATTACTGTCTTAACTTGTTTAAAAAATGCTAAATTTTGAATGGGAGTATATCTCTTCTATTAAAAATAAAAATAATTAGATTTGGCAGTCAGTAAACATGTAATGCCATAATGAAAACAATGCACACCCAAAATGAGGCTCTATGCCAAGAGATCTAGCACTCAGTTCAGTGAAACAGCTATTCATTAGCATGTGTTGTACATCACATACATGCAAACATGAATCCTTGGCACATTTGACAGGAAAGCACAATCCGTTAGTCATAATTTGTAAACTCACAGCAAATCCTCTGTTCAGCAATGCCAGATCCATCTTACAAGAATAAGCAGCGATGCAAGCCAGACACGTTAAAGTAATAGAAAAACCTGGGGTTTAGGTGTTCTGTCATCAGGAAGATTTTTTTATACAAAGCTGCTGAGGTCTTGGAAAAATCTGTGAGACTATAAGTAGTGTTATGCTACATATAACTTCTAAATCATATTCCATACCTTATGTTTAGATACCACCAGATTGCACAAGCAGGAGTAATTGTGTCACCAGTTGAATGTCAATTAGCTAATCCCAAATTTTGATGGGTTTTATGTTAAATCCCATTTTAATTATAGTTTCAACTGGCTGTGTGTGTGGAGATGTATAAATGAGAAGGATGGAAAAATGGCTGGCTCACTGCATCTGCTCTCGATTCTAGGGATTGTATGTTCACAAGAGGGAATTCCACCTGTGCCAGCTGATATACGAATTCAGGATGACAATGACTTTTTATATTTGTTTTCAAGGGCAAGATTCATTTCTGTTGTTTCTCCTTAAAAACTGTCAATCCTAGTAAAGACTATAGAGAGTTATGGGACTTGCTGCCAGAGCAACTCTCTGATCTCTGTTATCTTTTGGGCTCTGCATTTGCAGGGAATGGGGTAACTGACAAACTCCTCACTCCTGACTTTGTGCAGTGACTTGCAGGTCCCTATGACATACAGGTCCCTAAGTTACCTTCGTACTTGTAGCTACCCTGCAATAATGCACCTAGACTTTATTCACAGTGAGGATCCCAGGGAGATGCAAACATAAAGCATAAAGGTTCCCATGAAAATCAAGGACATACAGAAGACCATATTTTCAATGAGGGACTGAGACCTACTTGTGTATTAGCACCTATAAGGGTTTGAGTGTTGCTTTTTGTTTGTTTGTTTGTTTGTTTTTTTGTTTTTTAATAGTGTAGGGAAGTTTGTAGTTTCCTTTCCTTTATCTCAATGCAGTAAACATGAACTTCATCATGTAATGGGAAGCTTCTTAATTGCCTGCTCTGGTGGTTTTTAGTATCTTGGCTGTCAGATTGAAGTCTTGTGCAATACACCTCAGATCTACTCAAGTATCACCAATTCCATGTTCCTAAACAATCTCCAGCATTAGTGGACAATCCAACTGTGTACGTCTTTGATAAACAGAAAGAATTGATGGTAGGTAACAGTACTGCTTCCTGTATTCCAAAAAAAACTAAACCAACCAACCACTTTTTTTTTCTTTCCCACGATTCAGAATTATTGTGCTTGGATACGGTTTATTTCAATGAATGTTTTCAGTGAAGGGCAAATAAGTTTTATTGAGAGCCATTTTCCATTTTTCAAAGGTTTTTTGTCAACAGAAGCTGAAAACACACAGAAATGCTCCCCAGCCCCTGGCCCCTTAGTATATTAACCATAAAAACATCGCAGCATGCCATGTTCATGAAGAAAAAACTGCCTTGGACAAGTGCAGGGTCCTGTTTTCAAAAGCCTGTAACTCAAGCAAATTGGAACAGTTCTTCACTCAATTTCAGCTTTTAGCACTTTTCCATTAAAGTTGTACAGATGTTCAAAATACCATTCATGGTTTTTTGTTTGTTTGTTTTTAATAATGAGAAATGTCTATTTTCTCATGCTTACACTCTGAAGTAGATCAAACATCTTAAAAATACCTTTAGGGTAGAAACCAAGCCAGAAATACTCCAGCAAAAAGTTATTATTTTTTTCTGAGTTTGAGAATAACTGATTAAAAAAGGAAATTTTTATTCGGCCTCAATCAAAGATTTAGTTGTCAATATAATCAAACAACAGGCTAGTGCGATGAAGTGAGATTACCTGAGGCATGTGCTTAATAGAAAAAGAGGTAGAATTAAATGTAAGGTTTTCTAGAAGTATAATTGTAACCCAGTGTTAAAAGTTGCTAAATCCCTTATCAGGGAGTGTTAACAGTGCTGCAGATATCTGCACAAAACATTTAAAAATTGCAGTATCTGTCTATTCAACACTTACCTGCAAACACTGTGAAATTCAGAAAAGCGCAGAAATTCTCCTTAAGTTCTTGTGAAAAGTTAAAGACAAAATTAATTTTATATGTACACAGTAGTATTTTATTTTCAAACACGTATTTGGTTGTTGCATTCCCTTTTGGCATTAAAGAGAAGGTGAAAGTTGAGATGGTAGCTGAAGAATCTGCTGACCATAATGGTGCTAATTAGGAACTTTTGTGCTGGTCTTTTCATTGTCACATTCATAAATCACCTGAAATAAATTCTCTACATAAAATTCCAACAGTTTTTTAAATAATTAAAAAAAAAAAATCTACATGAATTTATGTCCAGAAAGCAAAAATATACTTGTCAACAGACTTGCATAGTCATGTTGCTGACAATACATATACGCACACCCTTAGCAGACTCCCACTTATTCTCCAGTGTTATGAGCTTTATGACAAAGTTGGTGTTCAACATTTTATGGAAATGGACTCCAAAGTTAAAACCAAACAAAATACCCTAAACTGAAAAAAAAAATAAACAAATTAGTAGATAAAGTTTTCATGCTTTTTATAATAAAGTTTTTTTAACACCTCTAGTCCCACTCATACTACACTGCCAGGTAGCAGAGACTATGTTGTGTCCAAATGGTGACTAACGGAATATTTCTGCTCCAAATTCAGACTGGGTTAACATTGGTACATTGTGAGCTTGCTGAATTTAGCTTCTTGTGGCGTCAGAACCCGTAACTGGTTTCACCAGCCTTACTGTGAGTACTTCCCTACTCACTGTGCATATTACCGTAAAGAAAAACTTTGTTTGAATCAGTTAAGGCTGAGTAAGTCTGACATCTATGCAGAGAAAACTCGTGAAAGCAAGAAAATGTCAGGTTACGGAACTCCTCTTAAAGGCACCTCAGTGCCCACACAACACATTTCCACTGACATGAGTACACTTCACACCTCCCCACAGAACTTCCTTCTGCCTCCCAAATATAAGGGATCCCATCCAGCTCATTAATTTCACACTATAGAACCCCCACACCGTAAGCCTAGCTCAACACTGAGTATTTCATAAAGTTAGTAAGGTCAAGATGATGTGATTGTGTGATATTTTTAAATAAAGAGAAGATGGGGGTGTTCAAATTTTATTTATGCTTCAAACTTGTAGTTCAGAGCTGTCCAACTAACAAGATGATTTTTTTTTTTTTTTTAAATAGAATAACATACAGAATCTATTTCTAATTCTATATTATAGACTACCAGCTTGGAGTAAATGTTCTGCATTCATGTAACAGGTGATATAGCAGAACAGTTGGTCCAAAGTTTAAATGAGGATAGTAGTAACTGATGAATTATTAGGTTAAGAATATGAATTGAAACACACTAGATAAACACATGGGAGACTTTTAAATAGGATAAAGATACTACTTGGTTTCTGCTGAGTTCCTTTTGAAATTATCTGCTGCCTAATGAGAAAAACCCTTTAGCATTGTTTGATAAGGTAGCCTATTCCTGTGTCTTTCATACACTACCCTGTAGTGTACGTACTTATTGCAGCTCCCTGTTGTCTATATATGAATCAGTCTGGAATACGTACTTTATAACAGCACTTGCTCACATATATTGTGAATAGAATAGGCAGCTCAGATTAATTTTGAGTGAAAATGTAAACTTCCTGAGAAATAAAGTAAGCTGTAATGAAATTTTAACCACAGTCCCCTGAATATTTCTGGTGCTTTGTACGCACGCTGGTTCCTTAAAGTCATATTAGCAAAGCTATTAAGGATCTGGATACAGAGAAGCATCAGGGACAACTGCAAGTTTACGAAATCACTCAGACACTTTTGTAAACCCCCCTCATCTGCATGACTCAATAGCTCTGAAAATATGGTTACTTCTATTTTTCTGAATTGTGGTGACATCTTTAATTGATAAAGATTGAAGGGCCAAAGGTGAAGTCCTAGTTAGGACTGTCTTTTAAAGGATTTTTTTTTTTGCTTGCTTGCTTGCTCTACCACTGACAGTTTGGAAAGTAGTTTCCATGTTACTCTGAAGTGTACTTAATTTCAACATCAGTTGCCATTTGTCAGAGTGCAGGTATTCTGGGCCAGTCCCTACTGAATCACATGTATCTGGTAAGACAGAATAGCTGTGAAAGCATGATCTGGAAGGCATCTATAAGCAGTTCCGTGCCACCTGAGTAATCTTTAGGAAAAGTTTGAACTCCTAATAAAGTCAGACTTTTTATTTTTCCCTTTGTGATTGGAGCCATGCAAATGCTACTAAAAACTGAGCCGAACCCCAGTACTGTAGGATCTTTTCAAACATATGACAGCACATCCCTCCCTCAGAAAGGAAGTTCTAAGCCAAAGACATTGAAACCTGAAATATACATTGTCAAATAAGGAATTGGAAGCAACAGTATTTGTAACAGCAACATGGAGGAAACACAGTAATGTCCAGTCCTAGCACTGACTATGGAGCGTGGTGGTACAGATTGTTTTTCTGGGCTGGAAACCAGAGGCTCTTTCTGAACCACTCCCAGTGCCTTCACAATTGCCACAGGCATTCAGATGAGAGACTTCTCCACATCTGTCTTAATCCTGTAGCAGAAAACCTTATGTATGCTGCATTGGATTCAGCCATTGGTCACTGATTTTATCATCCTCTAACAAACACTTTTTGATAATTTAAGTACTTTGATTATGTATTTTTTCTTACCAGACTTCACATGATCTTTTTAAGTCTATGGAAATAGTAGGTCAGGAAGTTAACGTTGATGTCTGGTATTAAATCTTCTGAGAAAGTCGTATGCAGCATCCATGCTGCTACTGACATAATTTTTTAAGGTTTGACAAACAGAGTGAGTCAAGCCTGTTTGTTCATTACGGGTGTGACTGGGACTGTTTTTAAGGAGTGTCTGTTTAAACTCATATACCACACCCTCCATATCAAGGGGAAGGCCCAGCTCCATCAAGGTTAATTCTTCTAATGTTTTAATGATAATGCTCCTTGTTCCAAAGTACTTCAGTTTTCCCTTTTCTCAGAGCAATGTATCACTGTCATAGTAGCTAAAATATACACTGGACTATTCCATCACCATATATGCACCCATTAACATCAATTCAAACATCTCTTTGTGGCATGTTTCATTTTTTGTCCTCTCCTCTCTGGAATTCCTACCTAGATAAAAACTATTCCTGAAGCTGCTGGGACTTCTGTTAAAATAAGTGTACCAAAACCAGACAGCCGATAATTATAACCACAAATTTGGTTTGTAGAAAGCCAAGGTTGATATTTTATATTGCTAATATAGTGTTAGAGTGCTCATAGCTTAATATTCTACTGATGGTGTTTACTGATGGTTCTTGTATACTGTCTGTCATCTTTATAGTCTCAAATGCTAAAAGAGGTGAAAGTAGTTTTTGATTTGGAGAGTAGCCAAAGAGATACAAATGTATCAGGGACGTTGTGCCTCTTAGCATTTGTGTATCTAGTGTATTGTGCTTACCCTGTTTGCATACAGTTATGAGCATCCACAAAAATGCTTATCTGAAGTATAGCAGTGATTTCCTTTCTCCTGTCTGGAAATTCATAGTTTTATCATGATTTTCTGGTGTCTGGTGTTTCTCTTAAATCTAGTCACCTGGTATTACCAAATAATATGCATCAATTTTTATTTTAATAGATGAAGATATACCTGGCACTCTCATTTAAAGAAACAAAACCAAAACACTAAAAACCAACAACCAAACAAAAAAATCAAAATCCCCAAAATCCCACCCAAACAACAAATCACTTCTCAAGGAATGTCAAAAGCATACTTCAAGGTTCAAAACATGGACTACGAGTGCAAAGAATCAACTTTATCCTCATCTTCACAAAGATGTAGGGTGAGCCGATATGTTAGTACTCTTTCTTAAAATACTAGAACACAAGATTACCATGCAGCAGGAGTAACACATGGTCCTGAGAACTTCAATTTAGGCCCACGATCTTCTGTTTTGATCGATCTACATTAGTGGTTTTATTTTATAAATTGACCCTTACTTTAAAATTAAAAAAAATTCAATAAAGAAAATTGTTACTACATTATCTTTCTTTGCTACTGTCTTGAAGGAGAACTAGTTCAGGAGGCTTAGTATCAGTTTTTGAAAAAAGATAAAGTATCTACCACACTGAACAGCTGTTTCTGACAACAGGGAAGCCACTTAGGCAATCTACATTTGCAGTGTTGTTTGCATGTGGGAATAATACTCCAGAGCACAGAATGTGAGCTAAGGAAAGTAAACATACACCCAATTTGTAAACTTTTAATATGCTTGTTTTACCATAAAAATAGACTTGTAATTAGTTCCCATGAGTTTTTGTACAATAAGATGAAGTCTAATTTAGTACAAGATGAACAGAAGGTCGTTGCTTCAGCTGAGACTTAGGCAAGCATGCCAAGACCAATAAAATGAATGGTACTCTTCCTACATGTTTAAGTGCATTTACATCAGAATAAATAACATGAAATTGAGAGTGACTAACAACCCTGACACAGATATAGAGCTGTATCACTAGACTGAAGATTTTCTTGTCCTGTCTTCAGTCTCTGAGGTTGCTGCATAAACATACTTCTTTTTTTTTTTTTAACCAATTAAACAAGATAGGATGATTAACTGTTCTGAAAGGGAGGAGAGAAAAAAAAGTCCTAAAAAGTAACAAAGTTTTAGATTAATAAAAGCATTAGGGTTATACAAAGTCCTTTGATTTTAGTCTTACTAGATCTACACTAAAGATCCAGTTCTGTAAAAAATTATTCATGACAGCAATGAATTACAGTCATCCCCACACAACTACTAATATAAGCAAAACACACCCAAAAAGCAGGTTTTCAAAATTTGGTCCACATCATAACACAATGTTTTGAGGCTCTATGCACATAAGATACATTTAAATATTTAAACCAATTTTAACAACTCAAAAAGTGAGTGAAAAAAGAAACTGCAGTCTTCATGAGCTTATTTGGTATAAGAAAATCAAGTGTCTATGTGCTAGAGCTTGAAGATTTTTGTGCCATAGGCATTAAAGACAGTTACAGTTTGGGGTTTCTTTTTTTCTTTCATATTCATTCAATTTAGATGATCAGAACAGATGTTGCAGAGCTAAATTGTCTTTTTTTTTCTTGACAGTATAGACATAGCCTCATTACATCCTTTTCCCTCTCTTCAACAGCTTTGGAGATTCAGATGTAGCTTTGAATAACTTAAAGAAAAGCTTGAAGACTTCTTTTTTTATTTTTCACTATTTTTACTGAACTCCTAAAAGATGTTGCAAGTTCAAGACCTCTCCAGTAAATTCCCATGGGAAAATGGTCCAATATATTCTTTATATGTATAGTTAGCATATTCAAAATATATTTATATATATATATATATTTTATATATTTTGAAACATACTTCTAGTTCTGCAATGTCTGATACAAAACTTTTTATGAACTTTCCTATTCCCAAGAAATACCGTGCAAATTTTCTTTATATATGAATTGCTTTCAGTTTCTCTGTGCAAAGTAATTAAATGGTTAGCAGTTCTGTAATGTGTCCCTCTCTTCCTTATCTCTAACAGACTCCTCCCTTGACATGGAAGGACAAGGGTTTCCCAATGGTGACCAGAATGTTCCTTATAACAAGGTCTCTAGCTCTATCATGTCTATCTAGTTGGTGATGCTTAATTTCAGAATGGATGTGTTCTCTCTTGCTTGTTATTTGGTTGGTGAGAAGAGAATGTCTTGTACTTGTTTAATCAAGAAAGATTATTATATAACATCTGTCAGATTGACTTGTACCATATGGGCCCTGGGCCATCTTCTGGAAGAGAGCTTAAAGACATCTCAAAATGTCTGTGAAAACAGAACATATTTTTAGAATTGTAGAATACCTCCTACACTGCCAAATGAACCTGTCAAAAGCGCATCTTGATTTCTTCAGCTCCTACAACTCATGCTTGTTTGCCGTAATGATATTTATTGTCCAAAGGTGGGTGGTGGAGGGTTTTCATATCTGTTTGGTAGAGGGGATTTTGTATGTGCTTTTGCAGATGTGAAATTAACAGTATGGAAAGATTTTTAGGGTGTGGGGGTATTTTTGGTTTTGTTTGAGTTTTTTTATTTGCAAAGTTTTCTAAAAGTTCTGAAGCAATCTCTATTTTAATTTCACACAAGAGAAGGAAAGATAAAAGAGACCAAATAATGAGAAGAGGAAAAGAAGAAATAACACAACAAATGAAAACCAGTATTGTGATTAAGATCCAGACAAAAAGATTACACATACTTGACTCTATTCATGATCCAAGACTCCTTATCAGTAGCAGGAAGAACTAAAATTTTGAAATAGTAATGCTCAGCTTAGGAGTGGCAAAATGCCATCTAGACATGGAGCTACTAGAGCTGGTTTGAGAGGAATGAGGGAAATAGGCAGTAGGAGTGCAGTCTACTTGTCTGGGTTGAAGGTCTTCAAGGGGACAGAGGGGACTGGAAGAAGAGGATTTGAGAAATGTGGGAATGTATCTAGTGGCTCAGTATGTGGATTTCAGACTCCATGGATTTACTTGGCCTGTGATCTTTCAAGTATAGTGCACTCCTAGCCTACTTAAAATGGTAGAAATAGAATCTCCTATTGCTGAACAGGCAGGTATTCTATCTAGTTCCTAAGAAGAAAGTAATCAAGCAGCTGACTGCTAAAGTCATGGCTGTTAGTATATGGACTTCCAAATGGTGCTGTCTAACAAATGAAGAGGCCCAAGCATAATAAACATAAGCAAGTTTGTAGATAAAAGTAAAGTAAACATCCAGAAATTGTTCTAAAATTATGCATTGTCATGAGATTAACAGTAATATGGATCTTTCATTAATAGAGGTGTTGATGGAAGACCACTTTGTCTAGATGAATGCACTTACACTTTCTATTGAGAGCATCAGTGTGAGCTGGGAAAGAATGATTCTCATCTTGAAAAGGAAGTTATATCAGTGGCCAAATGTGTCTTGTCTTGTACTACAGAAATTGACTATTCCTGCAGTCATCTGGCTATTGTCTGGTATCTACCAGCTCTGGAAACCTACATTCATCTAGAAGTACAATTTTAAAGATAGTAAGGGCAGGATAATAGATGCTTATCAACAACATGCATGTACTAGTGTCACAAACCACTGCTCAGTCATTACTTAACCCTCACAGCTCTCTAAAATAGAGCTACAGTGCACAAGGGGAGGAGTGCATGAATGTCTGAACTCTGTCAAATGAGCTGGTATGACAATATGGTGTAGCACATGTGCCAGCATACTGGTTTGGCCTCAGGAAGCAGTCTGCCTATGAAAGGAAGCCAATGTGTATGAACTACTAAGCCTTTCATCTCAGCAAGCCTAATGAGATTGGGATGACTCTATGCAGATCTGACTATTATGTGAACCATGCTCCTTTTTGCACTATGGGTATATCCTTTTTCTCCATCCACTGACATCTGCTTCCACCTCACATCCAAGCTGTTCAGAGCCTGAGCTCAAGTCACAGTCCTGAAGGTGCTAAAGGATTTTAAGTTAGTAGAGAGAGCATCTTGTAGCATATCTCAGGGTATACCTGATACGTGTGGTACATCTCGTCCCCTTGTATTTTGTCTCAAAGTCCCTTCTTAAGGCCTGACACTAGGTACAAACCATGACAGTTCTGTAGTGCCATGTAGCTCTGAGTAGGAATATGGGCAAATGCCATTAATAAGTAGACAACACTTGACCAACACTTTCTCCAAGAAGGCATGTCTTGACATGTGTATGCTGACAGCGGGGGAGGGAGGAAAGACTGTAATCTTAGTAAGTGCAACTGGGAGTTCTTTAGGGTTATGATGTTTACTACCTCTTTACTTACTGTTCCTCTCCCTGTCATCCAAGTAATCCTGTCTAAAACAAAGTCGGCTTTGGGGATTAGAAATACTTGCATTGTGTTTCATCAGTTCGTACCCAAGAACCAGTAACTAACAGTTGAGCAACATCTTGAATTGCCTCCTAATGCAGAGACCATATTTGTTTGAGCACTCTGCACTCAAAGATTGGTCTTAAATCACTGACATTTTCCAGTGATATGCAGTGAAGGAGAAAAATTCACAATTCAGGCAACACTTTCACCTCTAAGGCCACAACAAAAAGCTGAAGGGTGATCCCTGCACCTTCCAGGAAAGATCTTTCCCTATCTGTAGGAGTGCTTGCTGCCTTCTTCCAGAGCAAACACTGAGGAGCAACGTGATTAAATGCTTGCTGTGAGGAAGCAATTTCAGCTAAGAGTTTATGCAGCTAAGGCTACCAGAACACAATTCACAGAAGCAGCAGGAATAGACCATTGACTCAGTGAAGAAGAATGGAGAGTTAGTTAGGATGCTACTGCATCAAAGCTGTTATTGCCTAAAAGCAAAGGTTCACTTAGCCTATGTTAAATACATATTTGGCTGAAAACAACATTGGCATGACCTCTATATTACTGAGTAAGCTGATAATATTTTAAGATGCTTTTGGAAGAGGTCCTAATGTAGCTGCCAGAGGGCAGAAGGCTACAGCAGCATGGCTCTCATCAAAACACAGCTGAGAAGCAGAGTTAGGGAAGTGCATCTCTGTGAGATACCACATGTAAGGCAAGAGGAATACAACTGCTGGTCACAGGCTACTAAGGGCTCAGAGACACCATCCAAACTTAGCACAGCGTAACAGATTACCCTGCTATTACATTTGCTTCTCATGCATGCTACTCTTTGGTTAAAATTCTCTCCAACTTTTTTCTTTTGGACTAACGGACTTCACCTTTGTTTGTCACTGCTCTGGCTTTGATGTATAACGCACCACTTGTGAGCCAATTAGATTTATGAGGTCTGCATGTGCCCTAGCTTTCATGAAATTTCCATTATGTAGATTTTTAGATTTGAGATCAATAGGGAAGTACTGATCAATTAATATGTAATGCATGTAATGCAACTTTGGCTTCTGGCTTGGCAAATTAGGCAAGGAATCCATCCTGTGCACCTCATGGGACTCTAACCATCATGCTGCTTGCTAAAATCCAGCACGAATCAGGCACATCAGTGGACAGGTGTTGTGCCACTCAAACAAGCAGCATTCTCTAAAATCACATAAAATTAGGCCCCTTTTTCTTGTTTCTCAAAGAATATGCGTGGTAGTGCAGGCAGTGATTTCTAAGATGTGTTTCTTAAAGGCACTTAAGGTATACAGAACTCACATAACTCATTGCTTTTATGCAAGAGCATAAGCTTCCAATGTATATAGTCTTGGGCATTACCCAGTGCAACAGTCAATAACTGATACTGCTGATGTGAACTATACTGTCAATGTGGAGCAGTTCAGAAGACCTAATGTCAATTTTGCATTTCACTTCTCTTCAGAGATAGAAAAGAAAATGGTAGGAGGTCTACACTGCTCCCAGAAGTCTGAGTGTAGATCAGATGCAGATAAGAAGCAGTATGACAATGTTAACTTGCAACATGTGCTCAGGATAACGTATGATTCTTTTTAGCAAAGATTTGGAGCTTGGATGAAATATCATGCTAACATGGCTATGTGATTTCCAGGGAACAGGGAGTACAGGCAAAAGTCAGTCAAGTACACCTATACCTGCCACACAGTCACACAGACAATGCAACATTGTTTCCTTAAAGACAAAGGCATCATCTACTTTGAACATAGCAGGAAGAAAGCATTGCTGGCTACATCAACTCTGAAAACCTGAAAGTGGCTTTTGAAGCCTGTTCTTGCCTTTGAGGTAGACATACACATTCCAAAGGGCAGGTTATTGTCTGATAGGCAATTACAAGGTTTTGATTTATTTTCACAAGAGAAAAGATTTGAATACAAATATAAATATTGCCAAAGCAGATTGCATAAATGGGAGTCTACTTACGTAACTCTGGATATGTGTCATGGGCAAGCATTTATAGAAATTCAGCAACTTTCTTTCCTTAAGTACAGATTAATTCTCACTGATCTCCAGTTTCAGCTGCTACAGGTCCAACTGAAAATGAGTCTGCAAAAATGTGTATTTTCTCATGTCAATTTGAAAGCTTCTGAACCATTGATCAAACAAATTTGGAAGATTCTTGAAGCATGCAGCAAAGGGAAAAGAATCACGTGTATTTCTTGAGCATAAATTGGCAAGAAGGAAAGTCATTCTATTGACAGGCTGCAAACAAAGGGCATTGTTTTTTCTGGCAGCTGCAAACAAAAGTCACCATTCCCTCAGAAGTGTAATATTTGAGAGCTTGAAATGCACTACAACAGCAAGCAAAAGTCAAGAAGCGGCTCAGCCTGTCCAGGACACATAAGATGACCCCTGTGCCTACTGTCCCCAGTTGTCCTGCTTCAGCATCTGCTACAAGACTGGTGCATCACCTGAAGTAAAATTAAGGGAGGAAAACCCTCAAATTGGGCAGCTGAATATCTTTAATCTGCCAGCTACCACTGTCTAACTGCTATGGTAACTAACCACTTAGGATAAGAAATGAAATCTACTGAAAAAATGGTCAATGTTGGTACTCTGAAATAGTATGTATGGCCAAACCTCATGAACGAAGATTTGGGAAGGGCTCTCCCTACGTGGGTGTGCCCTTCGAGTCTGATATTTGCAAATAAGACATAGTTTTGAGAAATGAAGCTCATAAAACATATTACAGCTATTGTTTTAGGCTAAGGCCCTGATAAATGCAACACTGTATCCATTGGTATTCAGACTATTTGCCTTAAACACTTGCATAAAAAAAACTAAAGCCATCTTAAAATCTGCTCAAGACATACAACTCAATAGTTTTATAGTGATAATGGTTTTCGTGCCTATAATTTGTTTATCATAGGCTTATGATGCTGGCTGATGTCTTTAGGGATTTTATTAGGCTTGGCAATGGCCTGTGGTAAGATTGTGTCTATATTTACTGAGATCATCTCGACTCTTATATTGCGTAAGCATAAAAAAGTATTTCCTATGCAGTAGCATTAAAAAGTAATTATTGTGAAGGATTGGCTTTTTCTGTTTTAGAGGTAAATTTAATCATGTTTGCATTGTTTCCCATACATGGAACAGACACTGAAACTTCCTTTTTTTCAACACTTATTTGCTAGGTTCAGATTTTGGTTTTGTATTTATTGTGTACCTTTCCTCTCTTTGGTTATGTAACATGGGGCATCGGTTCAACTGTGTTCTCTGCTTTTAGTCAGCTACATCACATCAGTTTCTGTACAAAGTTCATTTTATTTCTTAGTTTCTTCACAGCTCCAACAAGACAATGGGAAAGTGAACCAGATTCTATACTGCCAGTATTCAAAACACTTACTCAATTTGCCTTATGTACTGTGCGATTACAACAGTGTAATTAGAGACAAACCAGCTATTTCTAATACGCTTAGGGTGCCAAAGGGGAGGGCCATTAGCATGATATGTGAGTCAGTAAAACACCAATCTTGGTTTTCACATCTCAAAAGTAGTATACTTGGCTGCCAATTAGGAAAGTCTTTTTTGTCCACACATTTAGCAAATTATAGCAAAAAAACCCAGAAAGCACAGACAGTCAATAAACATGCAATTCTGATTTTCAGAACAGAATCAATGAAGTTGAACACAAGCCTTGCAAATGCAATATTAAAAAATTAATTTATTACATGAATATTGAGGCACTGGTTTTGCAAAGTTCACATGTCTGTTTAAGAAGTGCGTTTTCCTAATATTTTATTGAAGGAAAGAAAAAAAGGCAAAAAGTTTCTTTTTTAATATTATTCTCAACTGCACATTATGTGAAATACAATTTCCAGTGCACAGACTGCAGCAACTACCACACTAGTCTCTTGGTATATTTGGGAAAGTAAAACTTGTACACATTCATTTGGAAGGTTGTTCACCCTCAAAATTTTCTAATTTCCTTACCAGCTGTAAGATCCAACTGAGGAAACTCTGAAAACTAATTCATCTTTTCATATTATGGGAAAGTTGGCTGCAAATTTGGTACTACCCATAAGAATCCTGAGATTCTTTCACTGGGCAGGATATTAAAGACTCTGTCCAAGTTAAAGTTAATACATCATTTGTCACACAGAGAATTTCTATTAAAAATTTCAGACTTACATCATTATGTACCATCTCACCATCATTAAGTATGTTCTTCATGGCTGACTAAAGTTAGCAAAGACACACTAATAATCAGAGAGCTATTACTGCTGAGAATTGTTAATGCCTCCTTCCATGCTGACTATGCTCAAGCATGCAATAGCTATATCTTCCTTCCAGCTATCTCTGGATACCAACAGCTTCACAAATTATTGTCCTGCCTAGCACCTATTCCCCTTAGAGAGGTATCTCAAATGGTGTTAGGTGGCTAAGTATAGACATATAGCTAGAGTTTATTTTACTTTATCTTAAATAGACTGTACCAACTATCAAAATATTAAGCTTAACGGAAGGTCTTCTCGCAGCAATCATCTAAATAATTTTCCTGATTTTTTAGCTCTTCTCATGATTGACCATAATGTATGTGTGACCTACACAGGTGTATTTCAGGAATTATACTTTGATAGGGGATTCCAGATGGCTAGAGAATTGATTTTTTCCTTGAACCCTTTCCAGAAGAACTGACTGTACTCTCTCTGACCGTTCTCATTTGACATTATACAAAAGACTCAAAGGGATTCCTAGTTTCATAGTGAGTTTAAGCTCTCCAATGCTTTTTCATTCCTTTGCTAGACCTCACAGCAAGGGGCACCTCAGTCCAGAGGCAAAGTTTGGTGGTAGAAGGGTGTCTGGGGGAGCAAATTTTTTTCTGCCGTTTTCTTCGACAGGGTATGAGCTTTTACCTCCACACTGTGTTTTACTCATAGAGTAAGAGAGGAGTTGCTTTTAAGATGTTGATGCTCAGTGTGACTGAAGCCCTGGGCAGCCCAGAGCAAGCCCAGGGCATCCAGAGGGCTCCCTGGCACAACTCCAGGTTAATTGCTCAGTGACAGCTGCAGACATCAGTCAGCACATGTATCGAAGATCAACCTCCCTATCTCTCTAATTAGGGATTTTATAGTTTGTGCCATAGTAGTATCTGAGCAATTATGGAATTACTTCTGCTTTCTATCTACGTTGATTTCAGTCATATCCAGTGGCAGGAATTTCTTGTGTGAGTGATCCTACCATTGGGAAGTGCTGCTCTTCAAGTCCTGAATCTCATACCCTCCAGGGCATGATGCCCTGATTTTTCAGATTAGCATTTGATTTACTCTTTTCTTTCTTGTTTTGATTATTAATCCTCACAATAAGAACACTCACCAAAGCCAGTGCATTTTAGAACCAAATATATATATATACAAAATACACATATGTAACCACAGTATTTGTGTACTCTGGAAGAAATAGTTCAAGGGTGAATTACTTTACAATATTTTTGTGTAAAAAAACCCCATTATGATAATACAAAAACTTGTAAGTGAAATAACCAGCACAGTGCTCAACACAGCTGAAAAAGTCACACACAGTGTTAAAATTATGGATCTGAATGGTCATGTTAGGTCTATAACAGTGAAGAATATGTAAAGAACCCAAATATTTTCAGTGTTCTTTTAAAAGGCTCTTTGAGTTAAAAGTGCACATCTTTCGTAACTTCCTTCAATCCTGAAACACTGCTCATATTCCACAGAAGAAACCATTTCTTTCTACTAGTGAAAACGTCCTAAAGATAACCAGGCATAAGTGCTGCTTGAATTGCAAGTGTCTTCCAGGATTATTGCCCAAATATTTGTACATTTTTAAATGTCAGATACTGTGTTTGCCCAACATATAAAAGGTTTAATGGTTTCTCAAACATATATAAACAATACAGAGATTTTTTTCTTATTTATATTACTTATGAAGTGATGACTTGTCCCATTAATATTGTTTAGAGGGTGGGAAATGCTTTTTCCAATATATGAATGGAAACCACATCATTCAGAGTATTGCTAACAATAAAGAAGCCTAGATGCTTATAAATACTCTAATTGGAAGCAAACTCAATCAAAAGTAAGAGCCTATGACAAAATATATAAATGTTGCCTTAGTTGGGAGTAGAACAGCACTTTACCAGTGGAATTAAATCAGTAGGCTGTATAATCCTGTGTCTGACAGCAGGCAATACTCATGTACAGGAAGTTAGAAAAAACCTCCAAAATGAAGAAATGAAACTGATCCTTCTGCAGAGGCAATTCCTTCCTTGCATCGGCTAAATTCTGATTAATTTGGTTATAAAGGTCTATATGCAATGTTTTTCAAAGTTGTCAGCTCATTATCAGTGGATGTTCTCATTCATCATCCAAATATCTTCTTTAAAGATCTTTCAAAGCTCTTGGCTCACTATTTTTTTTTTTTACATTAAATTACAACACTTCATTTGGTGTCATATAAGAGATATATCCTGTTGTCATTTTTTAATTTGCTAGCTCTAAATTCAGTATTTTTTTTCTTGAATGACCAAGTATAAAATAGACTCAACCCCTTCTAATAACCTCTCATAAAAGCTTCTCTTTTTCACTATTATTTGTATATAACTGATGCCTATAATTCATCTCTTTCCTCAAAGATGTAGACTTTGTCTCCAATGTCTTACAATTCTCCTAAACAAGTCAGACTCTCCTTACTTATTTTCATTTCACAAGAATGTTTAGAATTATGAGTCAGCCTCATTCCAATATGCATTAGTGACTTCTTAGTGACAATCAATGTATTCCATTGATTGTGCACAGAAACAAATATATTTGTTTGTTATTACCAAGCATATCTTCTCCCTGAGCTTTCTACAGGCATGATGCTGGTAATTTAAAACTTGAAAATAAATATTCATATTTCTATTTGAAATTTGTCCACTCTGTATTTTAATTTACAAGCATTACATTTTGCTGGTCATATGGCTCCTTTTAGTTTTCTGAAGTCTTCTGACTAGTTCTTTCACCTAGATGCCATGAACTGTCTTTTCAAGATCATTAATAAATAAATATAAATACATACATTAAGCACATCTTGGAATATTTTATGAACAACACTATTGGTTTGAAGTTACTACTTAAATCTGGAGGGTTTTTTGTTTTCATTTTTTTTGGTCTTTTACACAGATCTAGTCAGTGACTTTTTTTTACATAATGGCTGGTCAGATGGACGCCATTAAAGACTAAATAAACAAGTTTCTTTGACAATCTACATTCCACTAAATTATTCAAGACAGTAAAGCTGGGGGTGTTTTTATTGTGCTTTTATTGGCTTTATTTGAAGAGGGTGTTTTTTCTGTTAAAGGTAAATTCTTCACCTTGAGGCTGTTCTCAGCATCCCTGATAATGTCAAAAGAGCAAATATTCTTAAACTTCAGACAGTTAAAATAAGTCTTATGTGTACAAAGCTACTTCAGAAAAGAAATAGTGCTTCTTTCTTTCAAAACAATCTTCTGTGATGTTTAGGATTTCCATGTATAAAATGTACCAATTCAGATTCATTATTTTAATTTCTATTGAATTGTTGTGCTTTGTTGCTTTCTTTGGTGCTTTGGGTTTTGGGGTTTTTTTGTTTGCTTCTTTGTTTTTCTACAGTGTGTATTCCATGTTTTGAAGGAAAAGAAATTGATACACTATGAGAAAAGTGGTAAATTTTATCTAATAAGAGGCACACAAAACCTCCATTTTCCTCCCTGTTCTAATCTTAACTTGGGTATCATGAAAAGAATAGGACCTCTACACTAGAGCATTAAAAGGAACAGGTGAGGGGTGTAAGTGTTTAATAAAACTAGTCTAAGTTAAACATGCATTAAAATATAGGGTGAGGGGGTTGCATAGTCCTTTGCATAGTTCTCATTTATGTAATCCTGTGGCAGCTGAGGTCAGCTGAAGTACTCAGAATTCCACATTCAGCCAGGCAGAAGGAAGAGACCTTCACCAAAGGATCTTGAATTTTGGGATGTGTTTCTCTGTTAATCCAGTGGAGCTCAAAGCCACTGACCTGTAGGTCACACTATTTTTCACCTGTTTGCATACTTGAAATATCCAGCTTGTTCTGACTGGGGAGAGTGTGGTACCTAAACCCTGTTTACAGTTTTATGTTTATTTCACAAACACTACACAATGCTCATAATTACTTTAGAAACTAAATATTTAGTTTAGAATAAACTAAACTGACCGTAATCTTTTAGATCATAATCTACTATGGTGTGGTAGCAGTTATAGAATATGATTTTTTTTTCAAAATGTATAAAAAGCAAAGCAGAATCCTATTTATGCTCTTCCCTTAACTTGTTTAATTTTGTGATTTTTCAGCATGAAAATACATGAGCACGATTTATTCCCACTACATTTTAGAATGTTTTACTTCTACTGAGCATAAATTTCACTGATTGAAAACCACCCTACAGTTTTTGGATAATGACAGTTCTGGGGGGGAAATTTATTTAAACAACAATCACATTTAAGCATTTACTTATTTTATGTTCTTAGAAGAAAAATTTCTCTCTGCTTTCACCTTTATGAAAGCTTTTTCTTTATTGTTTACATGAAGTTCTTTTTCTTCACTGAAGTAAATTTATGGTTTTGATGAAATATGGATTGTCACAAAAATTATCATTTTTTGCTTGAAGTGTAAGGCGTATTTCTATGAGCGTATCTTCTCTCACATAAAAAACCAGCAGCGCATATGTGAAACCAACTCTCCACCTCAAAGAAAACCACCAAAGGGAAGCATTACACTGCTCACATATTTCTCCTTAGAGTCTGAGAGAAAAGAAACTGCATATGACATATGATAGTTCCAATGCTGAATGCAGAACTGCATAACAGTAATAAGAACCTACGCAGAACTGAATAGGGAGATAAACTTATTTCACTTAATCGTTTATTTAGCTCAAAGATACCACGCTTTCAAAAGATGTGAGGAAGAAAGAACTATTCTTCAGCATTATGCGAACAGTTTCATGTGCAGGGGTTTTTGAGGCAATGTTTGTTAATGCCTGTATGTTCCATTTTGAAAGAAATGAAGTTTTATCATAGTATAACTCTAATATGCTTTTTTTTGGTGAGAAGACACCTTTTTAATACATCTGTCAACACCTGAAAGCTTCAAAGTAACAGGCATTATGAATCCATCTCTTAGAGATATACTTTACTAAACTTATGCTTAAATGAGAATAATTCCTTGAAAATACTCTTCAGTGGCCTAAGTCCTTGAATCTAAAAAACTGCATTTAGTGCAGGATCAGCAAGACAGACAAAAAGTATGTCAAAGAGCTTATCGAAGCACAGAGCAGCCTCATGAATCTTCAAAGTATGTGGTGGCTTCTGGTACATGGTGACTCAAGGGTATTCCTGAAACTCAGGCTGCCTGTGAGTGCCTACAAACCTGAATGGCATATCCAGAAGAGAATCTGTAGGTATGTGTGTATCATCTGATATCAGGAGAATTCCTAAATAGGAATTGAGGAACATATACGTGGAACAGTAAGAGATCTGCTGTCTAGCCTAGTCCAGCCATTGATAACACCTCATGGATTTACTCCATTTCTAGAGAAAAACCTACACTAAACACTATTTCTGATAAGACTGGGAACAAATAAACAAGAATAGCAAAACGGATTATGAAATCTTTCATAATCACTGCCTAATGCAGCACTTCTTTAATTTTACAATACACATAGATAGTTCTTCAAATCCACATTAGGCTTACAATGCATAATATATAGAAAACAAAACAAAACTGCTTATTGGCATTTATTTGTGATGACTCATTACAAGTCCTGTTTCCTTGCGGTGCCACTGGTGAGGACACTATGCAGTACTGGAAATAAATAAAACTCTATTTCAGTAACAAAAACTGTGCAGTCAAAAGAAAACATGCAACAAGTGATACAGCATGAGTGACACAGATCAGGGAAGCCCAGGTTTTATTTGTTCTTAAATCAGATCTTACAAAAATGATGGACTCTCTTGTTTGGAAGTTAGAAGACAGAGAGATCTTTCCACTTACCTCTGTAATAGGAAGTAAGTGACATTGCATGATACAAATCTTAAAACTCATTTTCACAATCAGTCAAACAAAATGAACAGCTTTAATAATTTCACTCATGCTAGATAGTTATTGCCAGATTTCCTGATTTTAAATTTGTGAATGGAGCAACTTCACACAATTTCTCCAAAAACATCATTCTAGGATCTTGTCCACACTGAACATACAGCAAGAGAATAACTCTTATTTGATATAAGGTTTATTTTTGAGATACATTGGTATCTTCAAAGAAACATGCTTTTTCTGAATGTCTAGGCAAAAACAGTCAGGACATAAAAAACCATTTCCATAGGACATAAATTAAGGCTGCTCTTCAGATACAAATTGCTACTCTAGATGTAGACACAAAAATGCCAGGGCCCTTCGGGCAGCCCCAGCTCTGACTGTCCCTCCCTGTGGCCCAGGACCCCACATCAGCCCCCAGGGTCATCAACCCCTGCCCCAGAAATGCTGCAGCAGGGCCACTCTCCAGGTCACCATGGCTCTGTCCAGCCACTAGCCTATGTCCCAGCCCAGACTCCGCATGTTCTCATGGAGGTTCCTGGTGCCCAGGGCTGCCCTGGGGCCTCATGACTGCCTGCTCCTGCCTGGGAGACAGCTCATATCCTGGCTGCCAGGCCCTGTCCCAGTGGACTACTGTAGGCAGCCACCTATGACCCACAGAGCCACCAGCCCTCACTGTGGCCGAAGTATGTATCAAACCAACCTTACAATGAAACCTTCATGGTCTGTAGTTAGTGAAGTTCAGTATTTACTGTCATAGGAAATTGTACAATGGCTTGGGTTGGAAGCAACTTCAAAGACCATCTAGTTCCAACCCTTCTGTCTTGGACAGGGATAGCTTCTACCTAGACCAGGTTGCTCAAAGCCCTGGTCAACCTGGCCTTGGATACTTCCAGGGATGGGGAGTGGACTGAGATATTAGCTAGGCTGGAGTGTTTTACGAAATGTTAGCTGCTATTTTTGCCTTAAAACCTTCACAACGCAACTAAGGGCCACTCAGGCTCAATGAGGAGCTGCACACTGAGTGCTGAGGAGATGGACCAGGAAAACAGGACTGGTCAGGGAAAGGGAAAACAGATCTCCACACTCTAGCTGGGAGGCAGAGCCCTGGGTATCCTCAGGCTGTGCCAGAAGCTTCTGGGATTCTTCCAGACAGACCTCAACATTGTTACAGAGAAGCTACTTGCTCTTATGGTAAGGGGAAAGATGCAAATGTAATGCAAATTAAGCAGCTTCCACTGCAGACTGTAATTTAGGCATTTAGGCGTAGCTGCATGCAGTACAAACTGTACCAGAGACTTGCACAACTAAACCAGCACAGCTTTACTTATGTGTGTATCTCAATTTCCAGTTGCTAAAATTAAGACAATCTCTTTTTTCCCATTAACCTGTCTGTCTTGCCTGAACAGGGGGGGCCCTCTGCAGCAAGAATCTTTCTCCCACTGTTTCTCAGAAACTTCTTTTCAAACTGAGCTTCTACATGGTACTATAAAATACAGGCATGATTAATAAATGTTGGCTATTCCTAATTGGCACTGTAACCAGCCCTAACAGGAGTTCTACAGCAGAAGGGATGGTGACTCACAGAGAGATTTGAAGGAGCAGATACTCATGAATCCTTACACACCTTGCCTGAAGTAAAACTGCAAACCATGCTAATACATCAAGTTGCTGAAACTCATCTAGCAATAGGTCTGAATTCTGGTCAGGACAGTGCCACGGACTCTAGCACTTGCTGAGCTGATTTAATTAAAGCTTACAATTTCTTCCAGGCTTTAATTCAATCAGCTACTACATGTCAAAGTTTAATTGCCTCAATTAGGGCTTCAAAAAGTCTTAGATTAAGCTACCAATTGGACCTAAAGTCTACTCAAGAAGCCCACTGACTAGTGTCTTGGGACAGACTCTAAAAAAATTGAAAGAATGAGAGAAACGAGAACTGGCAGGATCATTGACTTTAATAAATTGAAATCTCTCCTGCATACTTTAGGCTTCTCCTAACCATTTGTCTTGTTACTCTGAAACTATTATTTGCCTTGTTAATTTCAAATTATTAAGTTGCTCTTAAACTGGAGCACACTTGGATTTTCATTGGAATGTCTCTGCTGTCCCTGTATTTCACCTCCTGTTTCACTAGTTGGGAGGGAGGGTGGAAGATGAAGAAAGGCATGCTGTTTGCCATGCTTAGAATGAAGTTAAAAGAAAATAGATTGTTCTTACTTTCATGGTAAATCTTTTAATTGTCTGGAAATCTGAAATTTTCTCATACAAGAGAGCTAATCGTAAAATTTAAATGTATATCTGGTATTGTTATTCTGAAGAAGGGTTTAGATGCACACACACACACAAAAATGGTAACATGGATGAAAATAACTGTACTAAAAAAAAAAGCCTAAAATTAAATGAAGCATAGATGCATTTTGGATCTTCTAGCTTCAGCGTCTTTAAAGGGATTGTCTGCTTGCTTGCATGCTTAGCCTTGTGGTTTATGTAATTCCCTGCTTTTTATTTAAAGCAAGAATAAAAAATATCTGTGAAATAATAGCCATTTTTAACAAAGGTCTAATGTTTCAGTAGTCTAAATAAGTACTTGTCTAGATTGTTAAACTACTTTACAACAGTTATCCCCTACCAACTAATGCATTGCACTTACAATGACAGTAAAAAAAAAAAAAAAGTAAGCCTTTTTTTTTGGTTTTGTAGGCAGTAATTTAAAAAGGTTCATTGATGAAAGATCCTCTCTGAAATAGTACACTTCAAACAAAACACTGTATATAAACAGATCACTGTATTTGAAAGATGTTGAAGCACTGTAATTCTGTTTTTAAAATGGATAAATTAGTTTTGTCCATCATATTTTAGCTTTAATTCATTTAGTCTAAGAAAAGCCTTCTTCACTTGGCAGACCCTCATATTTCATCTTCATTTGGCTGTTTTATAAAGCTTGTGTTGATTTCACTTCTAATATTTTGCTATCTTTTAATGGAGACAGATTGTATTTTATATTTACTTCACTGTTACACAGGACTTAAAGTGGCACTGTAATAAGAAGCACTTGTATTACACTTGACCAAACACTATAAAATGTTTATGATAAATACATATGAAACAATATTCCTTATTCAGTAAAGTATTTGCCCATATTTTTCAAGATGGATAATAGCCTTAAATTGTTTAAAACCTGTTCTGAATGTACTAACATTGTTTGCCTGAGGTTTTAATCCTGGCTTAGGCCTACTAATAATGTAAAACTCAGAAGACAGAAATGCAGCACATGGGATGTGAAATTTGAATTTTATTTTGTAATAATGCAAAAAAAAAAAAAAGAAAAAAAGGAAGTTACAGAATCTCTGTCATTGAAGCTGGCTTCAGTTTATGACTTGAGTAGACCATTGAACCAGATGAACACTAGAGATCCCTTCTCATCTCTGTTATTCTGTGCTTATATGCATTATGTGCTTATTCTGCATCAATATGTCTGAAATATCCATCAAAATAGATCAAATTAAAGAAATAAATAATAAGAAATAAAAGGCAAGTAATGGTACAAGTTATGGACTGGTGATTAGTATGTCATACTATCAGTTGAGTAAACCATGTCTTCTGATGTAGCTGAATCTTGCACATTGTTAAGACGGTGCACAGATTGAATTGAAGGAAACATGAGTTCAATCCCCTGTATGGGCCATTGACTTGAGTTGGACTTGATGATCCTTGTGGGTCCCTTCCAACTCAGAATAGCCTGTGATAAGGTTAATGACATGTTGAAGTGATGGCATACATCATGTTAATATTAGAAATTCCTTAGTATCATTATTTCTAATTTAGGTTTGGCATCTAAAGGACAACTACAACACATTAAGCAAACTTAAATGTTGAATGTACCTATCACTTGCTCTTCCTGGAAATCTTCACAATCCACTATCAGTACCTGATTAATAATTTTCTTAAAAATAAACAGAAATTGAAAACCTTTCAGTTCAAGTGAAAGATAAATATTACAAAACTATTTCTTACACAAAAAAGTTTAATATAAAAAAACTATAATTAGTAAGAAACGGAAGACATTGGCAAAGGATAAGATCCAAAGTATAACAGATTTGAATTTTAGGAGCCTAAGCACAACATTGCACTTCAAACTGCTCATTCTGTGCCTGCCCTAGCGCTGATTGTGCTTATTAGGGACAATAAAATGAGACTGTTTATTTAGACACCTCATCTTCCACATGAGTAGACAGAATCAAGATGAAAAAGTCTTGGAAGAGAATCTATCCTCCACTTTACATATAGATTTTTTGTTCCAAAAAAGGAAGGAGGTGACAGAAGGAGACAGTCTGCGCAGCTTACAGAGTATCCTCTTGGAAGGCTGGCATCCTGAATTGTGAACCCTGCTCCTAGGACTGTTTATGCACTATAACCTAGAAAATCATGAAAAAAAAGGAAGAAATACTGCCACTAAAACTGCCAGTTTTGATTGCACAGGAGAATAACTTGAACAGTACAGGACAAGTGAGGAAGTTGTAACTAAAAGTGTGAAACAGGAGAGCAGAGTAGCTACTAGGGTTCAAACACCTCTCTTCTTAATACAGAGCTGGCCCAGGCTCAAGTAAAATGTTACACAGGAAGCAGAAAAAATCAACAGACGACATGAACAAAAGAGAACTGTGCATTTTTAGTATAACATAAGAATGAAATTAATTAAGTGCCTGCAGTGGCCAAAGAAGATTTGGATAAACAGAAAAATAAATTACTCCTTCAGACAGTAATAAATGTGAGAGATTGGTTGAAGCCAAAACAGTAGACTACGCTGCTGGAACGATCTAACCTTAGGAACTACAGGCACGGCTGAAAATAATGAAAATAAATTTGAAAACAAAAAATGTGCTGTTAATATCCTTCTTAAATATTTCCTTCACGTTATTTATTTTTATTGCAAGAGCTTCTATCTCATGAAAAAAATCAGATGGATGCTTAAGTATAACATTTTTTGAAGAATCTGTATATCATCAGATAATATCTAAATAAGTCAACAGATCAGAAGTAATACACATATTTTCATTAGATGCAGTAAAATTTTGTGCAGTTTAGTAGCTGACACTGCCTTTGGTCCAAGATGACAGGAGTGGAACAAAGGCACAGAGAAGCATGCAATACTGAGCAGGACACTGCACAGCCTCCTTCTCAAGTCTTATGTTTCCATCATGTAGTGTGGCTGTCGTTCATTCCTTTTGCCTTATGTGCATTGTTAGCTTTTCACCTCTTGTCACATAGCACTGGCAGTGGCCAGCAGTCAGACACCCACAGGGGTCAACTGGTAACAATTCCTTCAATTCTTCCAAGACAGCCATGCCTCTCTTTTTTTTTTGCCATACTATAGTTCAACATCCAACAGCTACACTGATGCTTTTGTAGTATTAACTCTACTGCTTGTGCAGAACAATGCTGCAGAGCCCTTCCAATCCATACTTCACCAAACAGTGTATGCTCTTTGGTGTTCTATTTGCTGACCTAAGCTGAACGTGCAGGAATCTTAGTGCAGACTCTTCAGCAGTAGGATATGCCCTCTCTCTGCGCTACGCACATTCATACAGCCTGATGACATCCATATAGAATGTGTTAGTAGTTCTATAGGTCTTTTATCAAGGATGCCCCATGATCTGTGTGCCTGCCAAAGACCACACAGGCTTCAAATGCAGAAACTCATCATATCAGTGTAGGCATGATCAATTATGTTTCTGAAATGGGTGAATTTACAAACAGTAAACAGTTCACCTACAGTTGTGGTTATCTCGAGCACTAGCATAGCTTTTTTTCCAGGAACTGATGAGCTTATTAACACATGCTTGTAACTTCCTTCTTGTTCATGGGTTATTCAAATTAAGCTGCAGAAATATCATACATTCACTTGCAGCTTAAAGTCCTCCCTAGGATTTGTCACCAATGCACATTATTGGGGGAAAAAAATCGCAGATGTTTGTTTGGCAGCAGTTCTGAGTCTAGAAAGCTTGAGCAGCTTCCCAGCAGGCAGGAAAGATTCCAAAACTCACTGGAGCTGTGGTTACACTGCCCTGTCCAATACATTTGAGTAGAACAACCTGAATAAGATTAGTCCAGAAATGTTTCCCATCTTCTTTCTATTTATGGCAAGGAAATGTTTGGCTAGGACTTGGTCGATCCTTACTGCAGTGTGAGTGACTAAGCACCATTAAGAAGTTCTCAGGAAAGCTAAGCATCTTTCTTAAGTCTTCAAAGGCTGGATTGACTGACTTTCAAAAGCTTTTGTGCAGTTAGAGGCCAAGCAGAGATCTTGAGGTCACTTCTGAGATCTATTTCTCATCCATGCAGAGTATTGCAATAATTACGATGGTGCGCAAATCACCTGCATTACGCTGCCTTCTCTGGATACAACCAGTAACATTTTTGAGGCTTATGTACAAACTAATGACAAATACCACGTGTGGACCTGTCACTTAGTTAGCTAAGTGCTAGTTAGCTAGCCACTGCTCTAATTTATTCCACCAAATCTTAGCATACAGTATAACTAGGTGGGTTTTTATTCACGCTAGCTTGTGTAGTACTACTATCATTCTTTCTTCTTTAGGATAACACTGGTGGTATACAACCCCACAAAAAAAAAAAAAGTCAAGAAAAAAAAGCAGGAAGGCTCATAAGGACAGTGACAGTTATCTGTGAAGTTATTGTGATTATCTTGAGGTAGAAGACCCAACAAGTCTGACCTGAACCTGTGACATCGCACTGGTATGTAGGCCAACACTTCATGCCCCATTGCCTCAAATGCCTATTAGGAGCAGTGGCTATTCATGTGGTATCTGTAGAATACTGATCAAGAAATGAGCAACTGATCCTCTCTCTCCTTTTCTAGCAGTGTTAACCAACAGAATCAGTAAGAATGGGCAGGCAAAGACCAGAGCCAAGTGGATTCTTTTGCTGGTAGGGATTTGCATGGCACTGCTGGGACCTAAGTGACTTGTGAATATTTAACACTGGTTCTGTCACATCTAGACTCTCTCATAGTTGAAAACAAAAATATTGCAAACTAGTCAGGTCTGATTGCTTCTTGTCCAGCTATTCAAAACACTTGGACTTTGGTCTGGGGTATAAAACATTTCAAAGAGATTTCAGATATCAGAGTCCGGAAGGTTTAAGTGGGCAACATGAAGAGGTTAAGCAGAATGGTCTCATTTGTAAACAGGATGTGGTTATTGTGTAAGAACTGGAGGCCCCAAATACAGGTCTCAAATACAGCAGCTAAATCCTGAGAGATAATGTGTATGTTCACTGAACTATAAAATTAAAAGGCCTATTACTGTTCCCACTGATGTCCCAGTGAATCCAGAGATTTTTTGCCACTGGTTTTCTAGAGGAAATCACTTTCAAATTTTTTACAGGAAGACCTCTGATGTCCCAGGAAGCATTGCTTTTTGAATGGCATCAACCAGAAAGTGCGGAGAACTGCAGTAGTCTGAATCTTGTGTATATTGTGTAGTTTACCTAAATGTTTGCAAATAAAGATACAATGTTGCAACAATGGGGGATGGTGTTTCTCCTGTTAGGTGCTAATGTAAACAGAAAATCAAATCCCTCCTCATAGGCCAAGTACATAGACGGTAAGAAAAAGAAGGAGACTGTAGTATATAAAAAGAGGGCTTTTCAAGTCCTTTCATTCATCACTCGGTTTTGAGGGAGGTGTTGCTGTGATCGGTATTACTATAATTAATGAGGCTAGTTGTGCTATCAAAGTTGTAACCAGGAGTGTTTGCAGGGCCTGGCCTAACACATACTGACAAAAGGACTCCAGTGGACTGTAACTTATATCCTTAAAGTTATACATGTACACATCTTTACCTGTAACAATTTGCATTTACCATTCAGTCAAACACAACCAAGTTCTCCAAGTTTTCTTCACAGTTATTGTGTGAGTGAATAGATGGGAAAATAGACATTACTTCTGTAACTTACATACATTAGCTAAAATATGTCACAGATAATTAAAGATATACTGAAATTGCACACAATTATCTTTTAAAACTCAGTTGATTTTGGTATTAGATATTTACTGAAACTTAATTAAGTCTGCTTCTTTAATTTCTAGGTCTTTTGCCATCTTGGGAAGCATTCTTTCATATTTTACCAAGATTATTTCAGGAGGTGTCCAACAGTCCTGGTAATGCAAAAGAATAGCTCTGCAAGTTGACTTTGCAAAAGTAAGTGAACTGTCTTGTTTTTTTCCAAATGCTTATACATCGTATACCTGCTGGCAATATGCTGTAAATTAAGAAGGACTAACAGGTCTAGGAAGAGTTTGAGGATTTTTTTACTTCTGATTTTGATGATGGCTGCATCACAGCTATTTCACTGCATTCCAGTTACGCTTATCCCTCTGTGCACTATGACATTACTGTGCTAACAGAGCATACCTGTCTATCAAGCTGGAAACACCATTTGAAAGGACCATTTTAGAGTGTGTGGCGCCTTTTACCGCTCATGCATTCATGCCATAGCTAGGAGATGTGAGCCAATGTCTTGAGTCACATCTCTCCAAGTTTTCCCTTCAAAAGCGATGACTGATCCTTCAGTTCATTTTAGTTGAAAAGAAAGTTCAATAAAGAGTCACAAATAATTATCTTCACAAATTTACCAGCGACTGAGCTAAGAGTAATATTTATTACATGACCACTGACTAGATAATCGAAAACCGCAAGCTAATAATAAAAGAAAAATAAAAGCAGAACACAGAATACTGTACAACAGCAGTTATGGGAAAGAAACGTTTGACTCTGTGCCACCTGTTTAGGATGGTTTCGCAGCCGTAAGAACGAATGGAAGCGCCTTTGTAATCCCAGCGCTCGCCTTGCGACGCCAGGGCTGGCCGTGCCTCTGCCGGGCGGTGTTGGCCGCGTTGAGCTGTGCTCGGAGAGCGCTCCTAGGCCGGGGTCGTAGCACGACGGTCGGGATGAGAGATGCGGGGGGCTTCACACCCTTCCGCTAATTCGCCTCGCCTCGGCCCCAGCCCCGCCGCTGCTCCGCGCTTCCCTGGCGGCCACCGCTGCCCCGCCGCCAAACAGGGCACACCACCACGGGGGACGCCGGCGGCGCCCCGGCCCCGGCTGACACCTGCCCGGCATGAGGCACAGCCCCGGCCCCGCCGCTGGGGCATCTGCCGCGGGTTTCAAGGGCGGAGCCCGCCCGGCCCCGCGGCATCCGCCGTGCGGCTCCAGCGCGGCGCCAGGGGCAGGGGCGGCGCTTCCCGCGGCAGCCCGAGACCTCTGGCCGCCACCAGCTGTTACCTGCCGCCGCCTCCGCCCGGCCGGAGGCCTCCCCTCGGCTGCCACCGCCCCGCCCGCGCCCCGCACGGCGCCCCGGCCCCCGCACGGCGCGGCGGGGCGGGGGGAGCGCACACCGCCACATCCGGGGCCGGCGCTCGCAGCGCGCATGAGCTGCCGCCCCGCCGCCGCCGGGCAGGGCGCCGCGGTATCGCCGCCGCCGCTCCTCCCCGGGGCGCTCGCTCCGCGCTGTCAGGCAAGGGGGAGCGACCGTGAGGCGGGGGAGGCGCTCTCCGCGGGAGGAGAAGGAGGAGGAGGAGGAGGAGGAGGAGGATGGTTGTGGGGGCGGGCGGCGGCAGCCGCTGGCAGCAGTCGGGAGAAGCCCCGCTGGTGACTGGCTGGCGGCACACGCAGCTCTGAGGAGGCGGAGGGTGCCTGAGCCGCGCCGCGGGGCGGGCGGATGCGATCGCGGGGGGAGAGGCTGCGGCGACGGGAAGGGACCGGCACACACACACGCACATAGAGGCGGGTGACAGCGGCGGCCGCGGCTGCCGCGATGTGAGGCGGCTGTGCGGCGGGCGCGGAGGCTCCGCGGGCGGGCGAGGCGGGGCAGCCCGCACGGCCCCGGTGCGGGAGGGGCGGCCGGGGCGGGGCCGGCCGGACTCGGAGCGATCCCCGGCGGGCAGGGCGCAGGGTGGCAGCGGGAGGCGCGTCGGGACCGGCGGTGGCGGCGCTCAGCGGGCTGACCAGCTCCTGTTTGCTTGGCTCCAGTCTCCGTCGCCGAGCCCGCGGGCTCCGATGAGAAGCGCCCCTGCGCTGCCGGACTGACGCCTCGCCGCCCTCCCCGCGGACGAGGAGGAGCGCGGCGCTGCTGACCGCGGGCCGCCCCTGCACCGCCCTCCCCGGCGGGGGCTCGTCTGCTGCCTGCGGGGTGGGCGGCGCGGCGGTGACAGCGCGGCGGCGGCGAGGCCGGGGGAGCGGGAGCGCCGCCGCCGAAGACCATGAGGAAATTTAACATCAGAAAGGTGCTGGACGGCCTGACGGCGGTGTCCGCCGTCGCCTCGGCGTCGTCCGCCGCGCAGCAGCAGCAGGCGGGGAACCGGGAGACGGAAATCCAGGAGACGCTCCAGTCCGAGCACTTCCAGCTCTGCAAGGTGAATGAGTGCTGCAGCCCCGAGCCGGCTGGCGGCCGGGGAAGGGGGCGCGCCACCGCGATGGGCGCTGCGGGCTTTGCTCCTCCGTGCCGACCTCGCCGAGCCTGTTTACTTGTTGGATTTGAACATTTCGGGGGGCGAAGAAGGGAAGAAAGCGGGTGGTGTAGCTGTACAGGTCTTGCTGGATTTCTGTAGTCATCTTTCCTGGAGAGTCTCAGGGTTTGCCGTCTTCTAGGCTCTTTCGTGCGAGTAATACTGACCCTGTTCACGAAGCCTTCGTAGAAGGAGTTGGATGGATGGGGATAGGAGCGATACCTAGGTCTAGTGCAGATGTGATTATCGCGGCATTTGAGTAGAAGCCTCTGCTAATGGGCCCGAAGGACAGGGGATGTGTCGCTCTACATTATTTGGAAATGCATTTGTCCTGTTCCTTTATGCCTGAAAAAGGCTGTCGACGTTTGTAGTGGTTTCACTGCAGTGTGTTGCCAAGTTGCTGATGCTGCTATTGCATATCTGCTCTAGAGACAAAGTTCCTGTTTATTTATTTGCTTGTGTGTGATACAATAACTGCAGTTTGTGTCTGCACACTTCAGAAAATGATGCAGCGAATTAACCACCAGCTGTACCAAGAGGAATAAAAGCTGATTTGAATATCAATACCCGTTTTTATCTTTGCAATGCACCCATGGCCTAGCTTGACATGGATGAGCTTGTTTATGGATTCTTCTGCTTTTTTTTTTTTTTTTTTTTTTTTTTTTAGTATTGCAGGAATTTCTGCAGCTTTCGCAAGCTGGTCACAAAAGATGTGGAAAAGAGCAGAGCTGTTACCAGTTAGACTTTATTCGCTTGTGAGATACAGAGAGTTGTTTGGTATGCCTGCAACTTCAATGAAGTAAAAGCAGTATATCAGAAGTTTGCTGTGCATTTATGAGGTCCTGAAATACCTCTGCTTTAAACTTAAGGTTTGGAAATGGAAAGGCTATCATTTGTATGGCTTATGCTGTGTGTATGTATAGGAGAAGTAAGAGTAGGTGACACTTTTATTATGTTCTCAGTTCTGGTCAATTGCAGCCTGAGCAGTGTAATGAAGCTATTGCTTGGTCAATTACCAAATGAGTCTTGGCTAACCAAAAAGTTAAATGTGCCAATAGCTTCACGTTAAGAAAGAATCCTGTTGTTGAGCTGGGGTATTTTTTGGTTTTGTTATTTCTAGGGCTGTCTATTCTCTTTGGGGAAAGCAGAGAGCGAGAGATTTGTTCTGTCAAGCTCAGGTTGTTATCTTTTTTCCCCTTAATGTGCCGAGAGAGGTTGCACTGTCACGTGTTGGATTGAAATTGAAGTGATTCTCAGAAAGCAAGTCTAGTGATTTGTAATAGTTCTGATGACAAGTCTGGCTTTGTTTCCAAACTTGCTAGGAACATCTCAGATTTTAATAGTTTAGTATCTTTGTTAGAGCTAAAAATAAAATTACTCAGAGAATGAAGTAGAAGAGAAAATGAAATGCTCAATTGATACAGTCTTTGTACAGAAGAAATGCAGGATTCAAATTAAGTTTTAGTAAGTCTGACTGTCACTTGATGCTCAAGGATGAATGAGTAATTATGACTGAAAAAGTCTTTTATAATTGGTTCATGTAAGACAGCTGATTTTTCAATACATTATTAAAATGCCTTGTAGTTCCTTTTTAAATTGTGATTAACACCGAGTCCTGTTCTCTAACATACAGTATTGATTCTGTTTATTTTTGTATCTTGCTTGACCCATCGTTACCGTGATGCTGTGACTTGTTAGACTGTACGCCATGGTTTCCCCTATCAACCTTCAGCCTTGGCATTTGATCCGGTTCAGAAAATACTGGCCATCGGGACTCAGACTGGAGCACTAAGGCTGTATCCTTTTGTATTCTGAAGCAGATTTAGTGCACCTTATGCAAGTTATGTTTTGATTCAGCTGCTGGAACCATTCTGCAGTCTGGTGGGCACCAGGTATGCAGAAGGGGAGAGGAAAAAAGCAAGGTCTGTTTTCTTTTGGTGGGTGGCTTGGCTGTTAATGGTTGTTTTTTTTATCAGTTCAAGTTGTGTTAATGATGTGAGGCATAGCCACTCAGTCCCCATTATCTCAAGTTAATACATACATTTTGTAGAGGCTTACTAGTGTGCTGACAGTTTATATATAGCAGCTGACTGCAAATCTAAAGAGAGACGTGGGCTGAGATCTGTTTTGCTGTTCTGCTTGATCCTTTGGGATGGAAACATTCTATGCTGCTTGCTAAGGGGCTTGGGGTTGGGGATTTGTGGGGTTTTTTTGGGTTTGGTTGGTTTAGTTTGGTTTTGGTGTTTTGGTTTTTTTTGGTGGTGGTGGGCTTACTTTTGTTGGGCTTTGTTCCTAAGATAAACTTTGTAATGCTGTAGTTACTTGCTACTGAGTTGCCAAATGATGATTTCAAGTGAGGACAGTAAAGGGTAGAGGATTGTATCTTGCTAATAGTTTCCAAGTGACTGAGCTGAGCAGAATGAGTTTGTGAAATAAAGCACCAGTAGCCCTGTTTCTTTTTGTTCACTAAAAAGTGAACTACCCATATGTTCATAGCCATATGGTACCACAGCCATATGGTACTATCCAAGCCATGTAACAGCATATGTGTTTTAACTTTTATTTTTAAAACATGATGTCCTGCAGATTATTCAATCCACGCTGCTATTGTCCAAACCTTTGCTTTTCAGTGTCAGATAATGATTTGAACTCTTTGTTGTCCTGAAATTGACTGAACTTTAAACATTATAACATTATAGAGAATGCTTAGGCCATCTTGCTAGAAAAATTGACATAATCTTCTTTAAACTGTATGTAAATCTAATATTTTCCTTTGCTGTTCATATTAGTCTGCAAGTACACCTTTTTGTTTCTTTCTGGAATATCACTACTGTCTGTAAAGTTAATTGCCTTAAGAGGGCTGACTTTTAAAAGTTGAAAAACTAGAACTGAAAACCTAGATTTCTGTTATGAACTCCCAAGATTTCTTAATTCAAAGCATGATGAACAGGGATGACAATGCAGTGTTCTTAATGATGTATTTGAAATTACCCTTAGCTCCATAAATTGTTGTTTTGGAAAGATCATAAAGTGGATGTAAATGAAGAGAACAGTGTGTGTGGATGGTGTTGTTCATTACTCTCATATTGGTAGAGCAAGTTAAAAAGCAAAAAGAGACCTAAAAGTAAGGATTTGGATTGGAGGAAAAGGAGAGATCAAAATGCACCTGTCTAGAGCTTACTTGCCTGTAATTTTGGGCAACATGATGTTGCAGTTTGGATAATGATGACTCAACAAAACCTGTTTATGGACACTCTTACATGATTACACACACCTATGAATTCTTGGAGTGTGAATTACGTTCTAAATAATGGAGAGAGGTATTGCAAAAATCGTTGGGGAAGAAACAGTTACTGTGAGAAAATGACAGAAAATGTATTTTCTGAAGGTAGGGGAAAGGTTTCATGCAGAGGCTGAGAGGTTAGTGCTCCCCTAACTTGATCATGAATATGCTTCTCAGGACTTTGATACAGTATACATGTATCAAAGTCCTGAGAGGCACTTGAAAGAATCAAGAGCTTAAAAGCCCTGAACCTAAGCTGTAACCAGAAAACACTGCAAAAGTTGCATCTCATGTGATTACTTCCTTTTTGTGCTGGAGGAGTGCAGGCAGAAAGAATGGACTCAGGTTCCCAATACGTATTCCCAATATAAAACCAGCCCCTTGCTTTCTGCCTAATGAAACCAGTTTGAAAAGCACTCATTGGGAAAGAGTGAAGCGTGTAAGAAGTGCTTATTTCATTCTATTGCTCAGAGATAAAAACAGAACCAAAAAGTGCTTGTTGACTCTCAGAATGCTTTGCCTGCTAAGGTTTTAATGAATAATAAATTATGTGCAAGGGTCATTAAAGTGGGAGCCACTTACTCTTTAAAGCTGCAAGAGTGTTTTTAATTGAAATGAGGTATGGACTAGAAAGACCGAGTGTCAGTAAAGTGATATTCATTGAGAAATAAATCCTAAAAGTGGAATAAAAGTCAATCCTCATTTTATTCTGTGTTCATGATGTACAAGTATAGAAGTAAAGAAATTATAATGCTTCCTTCATTACCTACCAGCAAATGGGAGCTGATAGTTTTTCTTGAGTGTTTTCCTTTTGTGTTCAAGTATTAGGTGCATCTTTTCAAGCTTTCACTTCTTTTCTATTACAAATAAGTGATCCGAGACACTGGGAAATAAGTATTTTTTTAGAAAAGATATTAAAGAAAAAAATATTCTTAAATCAAGGTGTGAGAACCTGTTTGAGGTTTCATTAATATGTGAGGAAATTCATGTTACAGTCCTCATTTGACTTTGAGTATTTATCAGGTAACCTCTTTACAGAAGTTCTCCGCATTTGGTCAGTCTTCAATTTGGGTATTTTCAATTCAGAATCAGTATTGATCAGAACAGGTGATGTGAGTGGTATTTTCTTAATCACACTCTTGTCTCATTCTTCTTTATGAGGACTCTGTAATCACTACTGGAAGAACGGAGGGAATTCTAATACACAAATACTATAGGTTGTCTCTAGTACTGTGACAGTGATGTATCAAAATAGAACTAAAGTTTTTTCTGAAAAACCAAAATCTGCAGATACAGATATACTATCAGTTCATTGACTTTGTCTTTCTTTAAGAGATAAATATAGTAAATAACATCATTCCCTGAATCCACAAAGTAGTTGGAAAAATGGAAGTACCTAAACTGTAGTTGTCATGTTTCACAAATTGGACTGAAGTACTCTATTAATATTCTTTACCTCTAGGCTCGATGGGTTAAAATCAGTTGGGAGTGTTGTGTAGTTGGTGACTCAGTGTGCCAGAGGTGTGACTTTGCAATTCCATGCACATAAGAAGCAGTTTTAAGACAGAGAGAAGTCATAAAAATACTAGGAAGAGGCTGCTTTTAGTGTAAAACTTAAACCTTATGAGTCATCAAAGTTAGTTTGGGATTATTCACTAGCTTAACTTGAGCAGTATATCCCTGACATTCCTTTTAATACTGTGTATGGGGAAAAGCTGCAAAGTGAGTAGCTTAGCAGAATGCAAAACTTGGACAGCCAGCTGATGTGACCATCTCTCTGATTTTAGGATCTGTTGTAAATAGTTGTTTGATTCTGTTATCTCTGTTGCATGGGAAATTGAGTGATGAGGTGGGCACAAGGGCAGAAGCACAGTGCTGAGTGACATAAAATCTCAAATGCTTTTCCTCAAGCAGTTGCCCTCACCTAGACATGCTGATCCAGTTGTTCCTCTGAGTTTGTGATGCTAATTAGAGGACACTTGTTCCACCTGCTTGAGGTGTTTGAGTCTTGGCTGGTGGCTTGGCTCTAGTGTGGCAATTCTGCCTCAGGCTCTCCCTCTTCTGCACAGTGCTGGGTTTTTGTGGATGTGATCTCCACAGGGAGCAGTTGTGCTCACTATTGATTTCAAACTGCTATGGGCAGTATAAGCTGCTGCCAGACTCATTTGTCTTTGCAGGTCAATATCTTTGGCATCCCCCATACTTGAATGGATGTAGCTGCTTTCACCAGGGTGGCTTTCGCTGTTTGATCTGCTGCTGCAACATGTGAGATATAAAGTAGTTGAAAGTTCATCTATGCTTTGCTTCTTTTCTGTGTGCATAATTGGCTGTGCTTTGTTTTCTCAGCAGATACAAAGCCTTCTAATGATTTAGCTTAGTATATCTACTCATGGTTTAACCTGGTGTAATTGATTAGACTTCAGCCTGTGACATCCTGTCAGTGTTCCCTGTCTTAGGTAATAGCCCTGCTTCCATGCTGCCCATTGCTTTCTCTCCTCTACTTAACAGTCCCTCTAGAAGTCTAATGTGATCTGAGCAGGGTGGTGTTTAAACTCTAAAGAGGCTTAAGAAAGATGAAATGGACTTTTTGGGGACTTTTTTTTTGTCTTTAGCATGATGTTTCCTCAGAACTTTAAATCCAAGGCCCTGTACAATTAGTAATTTAATAGTCAGCTGAGCTTTTTTGCTCACTTTTCTAATGTAGAATAAACTTTGAAGCTAAAGCAGAAAAAATGAAGGATTTCTCCTGCTCTGCAGTTTAACTGCTTCATCTTAAACAAGTTACTTAGTTTTTCTGTGTTTTAATTTCTCAGTAGCAAAACTAGGACAGCATATCAAATGAGATGTATTGTGATTGTCTGCCACATGAATAAAATATTGTTTCTTCATGCCTTAAAAATATACATTTGCAGCTTGAAGCACAGCCTATCTCTTGATAGAAGGGAAGACCATTGCCCCTTGAAGTTCTGGAGAACAAAAGGAGTAAGTGTTGTACGTTCCACATAGACCAAATTGTGCCTCAGACTCTTTATTCCCAAGCAGATTAGGTTCTTTAATTAAAGTTTGGCTTTTGTTTTTTCATCTTGCAAACAAAGTTCACAGGAGGGACAAAAATGAGATTGGTCATCATTCTATCATTAAATATCTGAAGATTCCAGTTGTTCTGAATGTCAGTATCTGCTAATTGCCCCACAGTCTTTTCAGCACTAAAAGATTACTTTTATGTAAGAAAAACACTGACATTTTTATGTATTTGAGGTGGATGAAGCTTGATTTCTGTGATTTCCATTCTCTGGCCTTTGTGAGAACTCACAACTTACTTTTTTTAAAAATGAAAATAACTCAAAAGCCTGACTATGTGGTTCTATGCAGTCAGTTTCCGATTAAGTGTTTATGTTGCAGCATCTGGATAGCCTTGGAGTAGACATATACTAAAAAATCAAGCACTTCAGCAAGTTCTCTGAAGATCTAACAAAATCTTATTTCAAACTTGTGATTATATCCATGAAATATCCTTTTCCTTTGGTTCATTCAGACTATGCAAGGCAGTCTCACTGGGTTTTTTCCTTCTTATGGAAGCATAAACTTCAGATATTGTGTATTGGGTTTTTCGCTTTGTGGGTATTTTTTTATTGAAGTAGTTCTACACCTGCTCTTTCTCCATAGCAACTCTACACTGGCAGTAGGATGGTGGCTGGAGTAGTTCACAGTATGCAAAGCAAAAATTTCTGTTTTTCAAACTGACGTTGGCACAGCTTCAGTTGGGACACTGGACCAGATGAACTTGTTGATCCTGTCTGACCTAAATAATTCTGTAATTCTCTCTCTTCTGTGCATATGGCGAAGTTGAACTGAACTACTCTTTTGTGGATTGTCAGGGTCTTTTGGCATTTGTACACTGAAGAAAATGGTCTCAGCCTTTGTCAGTAGTGTTTTGGACTTTGAACAAGTACTTCTGTTTTGGGAAGACTACTTTGGTAAAGCTAATAAAAATATTACAGTAGTGTCATGCTGATTATTTGTTAATAAAGAAATATTTATTGGCTACCTTGCCACTCAATTCACAAACAAGAAAGCTACTTAGCCTAAGGCATATGCTAATCTTGTCACATTTCTGGTTTGTTTTTTTTTAACATTACTGCATTTCTTGTCAATTCATGTGGTCATCATCAGCGCTCTCATATCTTTCTTTCAGTGAAAAATTCCCATTCTCAAAATGAAGAAAATAGTTACCTTTGGGTATTCTGAAATGAAATAAGGGCAAAATGGCATGAGGAGACATGGATCTCTTAAAAGTGTATGGAAATACTATTTAATCCTACACAGAGGAAGCTTGGGCTGAATTCTTCAAAGTAAATAGGATGGTGTACTTTTTAAATCTATGGGTTTACTTGTTGGGAGACTTAGTGTGATGGTTTTGAGTTCTTGTTGGAATAGAGTTAGTTGTCTTCACAGTAGCTGGTATGGGTCTGTGTTTTGGATTTGTGCTGTAAACAGCCTTAAGAGTACAGTGATGTTTTCGTTATTGCTGAGCAGGGCTTCCACAGAGTCAAGGGCTTTTCTGTCTCTCACTCCACCCCACCAGTGGGCAGGCTGGGGGTGCTCAAGATGTAGGGAGGGAACACAGCCCAGGACAGCTGACCCAAGGGATACACGATCAGCATAGAAAGCTGGGAGAAAAAAGAGGAAAGGTAGGGTGTTTGAAAGGATGGCATTTGTCTTCCCAAGTCACTGCTATGCATGATGGAGCCCTGCTTTCCTGGAGGTGACTCTTGCCTGCCCACGGGAAGCAGTGAATGATTTTCTGGTTTTGTCTTGATTGTGTCCATGGCTTTTGCTTTATTTATTAAACTGTCTTTATCTCAAACTATGAATTTTCTCTCTTTCCCAGTTTTCTCCCCCATCTCATCAGGGAGAGTGAGCCAGTGGCTGTGTAGGGCCTAGTTATTGTCTGGGGTTAAACCACAGCAGTCCTTTAGGACACCCAATGTGCAGCTCGGAGGGTTTGAGTTAATGACAGGTTTGATTGGAATTCGCTAGATTGAATTTACAGCTATAATTGCTGATTAGCTATTAATTGGCAGGTGCTTGTCATGAGCCTTGCTTGCCTGACTGTATATTAGAGCCTGATGCTCGTTAGTGGCTGGTTTTTGTTTTCTCTGCCTGCTATGCTGCTTATCACCTTACTGTGCTGTGCCTGGGAACATTTTGATAACAGCAGTTGTGATGTGCTTGGGCTGGCAGATGGCCAGGGACTCGCTGCTGTGTCTGTGCTGCTGGACTGGAGTGGCTGCAACTCCGGTGTGAACTCAAAGGGACTGTGACCTGTGCATGAGTCCATGTGGGAGCAGATAAGTCTTGAAGTGTCTGTGAATAAACCCGTGTCAGAGCAGATACATCTTGAAGTGTCTATAGCTGTGGTTCAGTTAGTGCAGAAGCAGGAATAACTCTGAAGGAATTGAGGCCCAAGGATAAGTCCATGCTGCAGCAGGTAGATCTTGAAGCATCAGTGGCTGTGCCATACCATCATGCTGGAACACCTCAAAGTGTGTGACCCTGGATAAGCCCACAACAGAGCAGGTATTCCCCTGGAGGGACTGCAGCCATGGGTAAAGCCATGTTAAAGCAGGGACTATGAATAAGGCCATGCTGAAGCAGGGGTATCTCTGAAGGCATTGTGACCCAAGGGATAAGGCCATGTGGCAACTGTGGCTGTGGGGAAGTCTATACTGTAGCATTATTGCCTATACTTTAATTCTACTAAAGCAGCTTTTAGTAGTAATGGCTTTTGTTCAAAACTATCTGGTATAACTCTATTGAAACTCATACTGCAACTTACAATAATTAACTTCACAATGAAAACTTCCCTTGAAGTATTTTACTGACAGAGCAGAAGCTTAATGGTAAAGCCTTCCAGCTTCAAACTTGCTGGGTCATGGTGAGCCCAGGGAAGGAAGTCTTCGGAAAGCATGCAAAGTTTTCAAAGCTGCAGGTTACTGTAGCACTAGCATGGTCTGTTTCCTTGTACATCCTAGCTATTGGTGAAACACTGAGGCGATGTGGATGGTGTGAGCTGATGATGTTAGGGTAAAATGTAACAGGAAATTGGATGGCTGGGACACAGCTTAGGTTTTCAGACTTGGGGTATACTGCTCAACTCACTAGGTTCTTAGTTCGACATCTTACTGGATTTGTTGTATCTTGATCACTGTGGAAGGGCATTATTGCTGCAGGAGATGACATGAGCAGTTTTACTGAAGTCATGTCTGGAAAAATAAAAACAGCTTAACATTTGAGATGTGATCAAGAAAATTTGAAAGCACAAATCAAGGTTGCAAACCCTTCCTAAAAAATCTTTGTTTGACAGAAATTTTATAACTTCATTAGACTTCTAAGTGTCCAGGATTGTTGGTTGTACCAAGTTATCACAAGGCGAAGATAAGCATTCTTACACAATAACTTTGAGGTGACTCGAAGCGCTCTCAGTTGTTATTTTTATTTCCTATTGCGTTTCTAGAACTGCTTTTTGTTTCTCAGTTTAATGGGACTGTAAAAACACACATTGCTTATCAGAGTTTCCATAGCACATCTGTTTTTTTGTAGACTTATTTGTGTAGAAGCTCAGTGAAAAACAGAATAAAACTTGTAAATTACTACATTCAATGTGAAGTTAAATAAAACTGCAGGATATGGATTTTGGGAACTTTATCCTTGATCTTAACTAACTGGTAATGGTTTCACATTTTGAAAAAAAAAAAAAAATTGAGTACTTAGTAGTTTTGAGAGAGTTAATACTGTGGTAAGTCTTTATCTTTAATCTCTTGTGGCTTCTGTTTTTCTTTTGCTGCTCTCAATGTGACTTATCTTGGAGGGTACGATCAAAATGATAATTATAATTTTTTTGAAAAATGCAGGGGTTTAATCCTGAGAAGTACATCTTGTTGAGTAGGCAAGACTCTACTTTTCCAGAGATCTAATTCTTTGACATGTAGTGATTTATTTGTTTGGCAGCCTGAAGAATAAGTTTTGTGTTACTTGTGGTGCAAAACTGCATACAAAAGTGCATTGCTACCTCACTGCCAGTATGCTGTCTGTCAGCAGCTTTTGAAGTTACCTTGTTTTGCTGAACCATAAGTTTCAATTGTGGTATTGTAGTTGGTACTTGAATGCTAGTCAAGCGTAGCCTCTTAGTATTCAACTGGCGATACCTTAGTGACCTTTCTCATGTCAACGCTTCTGTCGCAGCCACTTGATAATTGTGCAGCTTACATGTTTATCAAAGCGAGCACTAAGTTACTACTACTGTTGACTTCCAGTGCAAATACAGGTGAAAGTCTAATGACATAATTTAAATCTGTCAGTGATACTTGTATCACTGAATTTAGACACAGTTTAAAACAATGAAGGTCTTGGAAACAGCTTAAACTGAAATATTTCAGGAGTGAGGAGTGGTAGAGTGGTGTAGTTCCATATTTAGTGAATTTCTAAAATATGTAGCAGTTCTATCAGCCTCTAGGGACTCATGTTGTATCCTGATTCCTCTTGTTTTTCACAATGCTTTCATGAAATTACTTTTTCTGTGGCTATCATTTAGTTTGTTCTGACACACTGATGTTTGCTTTAAGATGTTTTGACACAAATGAGAACCATTTTGTCTTACACTTAAAATCTTTTCTTGGTAAGAGATTCTAAAACTGCTTTTGTGTCTGAGACCTGTAGAACTTGACAGCTAAAGCAGGGCTCCCTAGAGCACATTACTTGGGATTGTATCCAGATGGCTTTGTTAAGATGTGAAACCAAAAGTTTCTGTAATAACAATGATGTTGATCTTGTAATACTTGAAAAAGGCCAGTCTGAAGTGTTGCAGTTTGCAAAATCCATTACTTGATCACTGTTGTACAGAGAGAAGTTTATATCTCAATAGAAATAAGTAGAGGATACTTTATTTACACATTTTGCTGAACGTCATGGGCTTTTGTCTCCTAAACACCTTAATAAGGTAGAAAAAACCCCTCGTTTCTCTTTGGGAAACCTGAAGCTTAATTTTCTTCTTAGATTGAGATAATATAATGGCAGTGGCCATTGCTTCCATGTTCACAATTAGTCTTAGCATGTCCCACTCAAACCACACTGTGCTCTTACAAGCAATTCTGGTGCAGAGTGGAGGTTAGGTTCTCCACCATGAAAGCTATAAATTAAACTCACTCTTTTATAAGGTATCTCCCATGGATTGTCCAAGAATTGATTGTCTTCTCCTGCTTCTATATTCTTGTGAAACTCTTCACAGGAGTTTAACTTTAGAACTTTGTAAGCCAAGGAACTAGAAAGAAGATGCAGGTCCAAAGGAAGCAAGACCTTTGTACTTCAGCTTAGCAAGCTATTTTATTTTGTGTGATTTGTGCTATTTCAAGCAGGGGATTTCATTGCGTAGTCTCTTGAAGCTGCTGCTAGGCTTGTACTCTGTGTGTGTTTAATTAATGTTATTAGATTTTTGTTTCACATTAAGATGATAAATTTAACACGTCAAGAGTAGCCAACTAAAGAGGTAATCCAGCTGGTGTCCAATGTCTTTGATAACAGTTCTACTAAAGGGCCTCCCTCTTTCCCACCTAATAACACTGATTCGTAGTCAGCAGCAGCAGATGGACAAGAGCTATTTGCATTTTTGTACTTGCTCATTAGGGAAAAAGATAGAAGGCTAATTTTTTGTGATCACTTAATGTTAAATTGATAGGATTAGCATGCCTGTCTTTTTTAGCATATGCTCTTTCCAGTCATACTACCTTGTTAAACAGAGCAGATGTTCATCTTCACAGTTGAAAAACATTCTTAACTGAACTTTGTAGTGTTGATATTAGAAGTACAGTTACTAAGCTTTAGTCATGCTTATTAATATGCAGAATGGACTGCGGAGTGATAACTTGCCTGGCATTCCCTTTTATATGTATTCCAAACCTGCATAGTAAACTGATGCAGTAAAATTAACTTCACAGCCACCCTTAAGTGTCAGATAAAAAGGAAACTCACAAAAAGACCCTGACAACAAAAAACAATAAATAAGCTTGCTGGCACTGTGAATATCCACTCATTCTTTATAATAATTAGATGGGTAACATAACATGCTAACCTGGGAAAAGAGATGAGGTAGCTTACTGCTTAAAAGTATGGTCTTGTTAGTAAAATAACCATGTTTTCAAAAGGGCTGTTGGTCAAAAAAATAGCATTCAAGCAGCAACCACTCACAAAGGATACTACTATTTTCTTAAACTTACTTTGTATTTCTCTCTCTTTTAGTTTAAAAAAAAAGACACAGGTCCACTTTTTTTTTTTTTTTTTTTTTTTTTTTTCAATTACCCACAGTTTATGTGGCTGCCTGGGATGTGATGGTACTTGTTTTCTTACAGACGTGGCCCATGGAAGTATTGTAAATATAGTCCCAATTATGTTAATAGCCAAAGAGTTAGTAAAAAAAGAGACAGAATGGGATTTACAAGTGTTTTACAGGAGAGGTAGCAGTGGCGAACTTTCATAATACTGCCTCTTTTCTTACTGGAATGGCAAAGGACAAAACCTATTTTTGAATTCTGGCAGTTTAAAAGAATTTTTTTATATATATGTATGAATACTCTGACAGTAATTTCCAGATCAAATACATGCATTCTGGATTAAAATGTTCTTTCTGCTGGCAATTCCCAGTGAGAGAAGCAGCACATCAGATGGTGCTAACAGTGAAGTTTGGTTACAAAGGATTTAGAAACCACAGTTTTATATTTTGGCATATCATACCCAGAAGTAGTTCCAGCCCTTGATAGTCATTTTGTATAAGTACCAGTGTATTCTGTCATTTCCACACTAGTTTTTTTGATGACATTTTTTCAGCCTCTTTTAACTCTTATGGTTTTCTATGGATAACAGATAACTTGAACTCTCTTTTAATGCAGGAAAACTATCTGTAGCACATTCTGTGTAGTATTAGTGCCAAAGGCCATAAGGGCCCCTGTTAGAGCAGCTTGCAAATACAGCTTGTGCAGAGAGAAACTTGTGCAGATCTGCGAGTAAGTAGACATCAAGGCTGATGCATGACTGTAAATGGAGAACTAAGTTATCAATATTTGAATGTTAAAATATTTGAATGTTAATGTTAATTGCTGTTGTAGGAGGTAGTGCTATGCAGCATGTACCTCTGACTTGAATCAGCATGGTGACTCCTTTTCTCCTAGTCTGACAGACTCCTGTCAGAGGAAAGAATTCCTTAACTATGAAGTTGTCAATGGTGTGGTTGCATAGACTTCTTAATTTCAATTCAGTAATTCACATTGTAATAATTTTTATAGACACAGCTTGAAAATTTTTTGGCTTCTCTGGCTTGTTAGCAAGGAAACTTCTTTGCTCCTTAAGCAAAATTTGAGATGCTTGGAACAGTTGATAGAAATATATTTCTTGTGTGGTAAAACATAAAATGCCAAGACTGCTGAAGTGGTGTAGTGGTGAGTTTAACATCAAGGAAGCTGTTGAGCAAACCCAAGTGTGGTAATCATGCTGTGATCTGATAATGTTTTCTGCCTTCAGTTTTTCTTGTCTGCAATGGAGGTTACTGTTGCAATTAGAACAGAGTGCTGGGCAAGTTCAGAAAGCAATGGCCTTGAGTAAGTTTTAAAGGAGAAATGCTACTCTGTACCATTCTTCAGATGTCACAGTGTGCTACTAGAGTAATTGTGACCAATTTGACAAAGAATATGCTAGTAATGCTTGCCGTTGCAATCTACAGTGTTTAAATAGGCATTTTTAGGAGTATAATCTTACTGGAAAAACGCTCATACGAAGAGACTGTTCTTGCAAAATATTTCTGCAATTATATTTATCGTCAAATTTAGTAGATTTTGATTGCAATGCAGGTAAAATATTTTAAAACATAGTTTGAAAACTTTGTCCACATTGTTTGTTCTACAAAAATAGCACCCCAAAAATTTCAGAACACAGATGATTCTCTACCATTTCTTGTTTGCTATAGTAAAGACAGTATCTGTAAATTATACAATGGCACTTAATTTGGGGGGAGTCCACTTCTGATGAAATTATATTCAGGGTTGCTAGTGTTGTCTTAGTGTTTTAATGGAGAATCTTTAAAGATGATCAGTGTAGGAGCATTCTGTATGAGTAATACTGAACCACTATAAATATATAATTTTCAGCTCCTAACAAGAACTTTTAAAAATATTTAGTAGTCTAATCTTAGTAGCTCAGGGCTAGTCACAGCTATTATTTGGTATGTTACTCGTTATGTTCCTTTATTCCCTTTTATTTGAGGAGATTTTATGAAGATACTGTTTCTTTTATAGTTCCTGTTTTGACTTACTAGAAATTACTGGTTAATAGAAATAATTTCTGCTTGTCTTTTGAAATTTCTTGTGTTTTAAACATATACAGTTCTCAGTGTCTGTGGCTGGTTTCTTTTTCTCAGAAAATAATTCTTTAAAAGTACTACTTTACAATCTGTCAGGAGTGCTTTAGAGTACAGTGCTGCTTCTAGTAGTGTAAATTGTAGCCTTTGTCCGTGAATAGTTTCCAAGAATATCTCTCATGGATCTCTGGTGATCTGGGGTGAACAATTTAGCTCTTTCCTCTTTCTTCTTTTCATGAAGAGGATCAAGTTTGTGCATGTATGCAGTTTGTGAGGAGGGGTAAGACCTGATTCTGTTGAAGTGGTTTTGTCCTGACTCTGTTTTTGTTGCCACACAGTGGGTTTGAAGGCCATCAGTTCTCTGCAGACTCACGAAGTTTAAAGAGTCAAACGAGCTGAATGTGTGTGGAAAGTTGTAGGTGATTCTTGTTTCAACAACCTGGTTCTTTTAGCTGTACCTGGAGGCTGAAGTTGGGAACCTGGGAATTAATGGGAAAGACTGAGCAATAATCAGACTTCAGGTTGCAGTCCTTAGTGTATCAGCTGGGAGGTTTTAGAGTCCTTTGTTGCAAAAGAAGTTGGGATACTTTGCAGACAAAACACTTCCAGGCTTGTAGTGCTTCAAAGAACTAAAGTGACTCTCCATGCAGTTGGCCAGAAAAATGTTCCCTTTTTGCAAGGAAAAATACACATGTGACTTCAATTTAGTTCAGGTGGAATTCTTTACCATCAGGAAGTCTAATGCTCTTCTTCAGTTCTCCTTGATTGGTTGGTTTGTTTGTTGTTTTTCTTTTGTTTTTGTTTTTTTTATTCACAGCTATTGACCACTCCAAATACACAATAGGATTATTTGTTCCTGTTTAAGATTGCCATTCGGCTGTGCCAACATTTGAAAGAAGAAATAAACTTTGAATGGTACCTTGTAAAGGTGGTATTACTCTGTTCAAACTTTTCTAGCAAAATCTTGGAAATAAGTTTCCCCCCATGGTTGTGGGGATTTTTGTTGTGTTTTGTTTTTCCTAATAAATGATTAAGAGGAACATTACAGTTGATTTTTGTTTGACAGATATCTACTTAAATGCTTGCTATTCCAGCTTATATCTGAGCCTCATGTGTTTTTACTCCTCACCATGCAGAGCATATATAAAATTTCACAGGTTACAGCTTCCAGTGAGTTGTAGTAGCTGTCTGACCATTACATCTCTGTTTTCCTCTTGTATTTTTCATGGAAGATGTTACAGAAGTGAACTTCCAAAACTAATTTCATTTTCGCTATTGCTGAGTAGGAAAAGCTGTCTGACACTCAAAACATTAAAGCAAATATTTTTAATCAAAACATTTTAAGCAGTGAATTGTGCTGTATAAATGCAGGTACTCCTGGCTCATAGCAGGTCTGAAATGATGAGACTTCAATGCTGCTTTAATTTTAATGATCTGGATTTGCTGTCTGTTCCACACTTTTGTCTGAGCCCCTGGATATTTTCATGTTGTGGCATTCCTGAAGTGCTCTTTTCCACAGGTGGAAACTTCTCTAGAGAAGGTGGGAAACGCCATCTATTCAACAGGAAAGCTCAGGACTGTGGTGATAGTCTCCCTCAGACAGCAAATGTTTGACTTTTTTTGTTTGTCTTTTTTTTCATTTTCTTTGTAGAGGTAGACCTGTGACTGGTGGTGATGATAGAGGTTATTTTTCAGTAATATGCAGGATGGATAGATCTTTTAATACTCTTATCTTTTAACTAAGCAGCAGCCATTTCACTTTCTTGAAGTGGTTCTAGTGTACATAGGTTGCTGAGGATTACAGTGGGAACCAAATTGCTTAAAAAAAAAGTTCAAACTTGCTTAGTTTTGTACTTTAACAGTAATTTTGAAGATAATTTTCTGAGGAATCTAGCTGTGTTTTCCTTCAAGCATATTTTTGTGCAGACTTGCTCTTTACCTCGCCTTCTCTTTACTGTTTTAAAAGAAGTAAGAGGAACAGTGATGAATGTCTTCTCTTGGCATTTGAGGAGCAGGGTGGTAGGGAAGGAGATGGAAATGGTATATGGAAAGGAAAACCCCTGCTGCTTCTGCAGCCTTTCCTTGACTATGCAGCAAGAATACACAAATACTCAGATTTCTTTACCACCCCCAAGCCCTTTCCTTGCTCCTAATAAAACAGAGGTCAAACTATTAAATTTCAGTGCTTGTATTTTTTCATAAGACTGTCTTATTCAAGCAGAAATATTGCTAGATATTTCTGTTAAGCTTCAGGATTGTGGAAGAGACTTAGAAGTGCTGAGCAGCATAAACAGGTATAGCTCTGCATCTTTGAGGGGCTTGAAGCAACAATTTGCTGTTTATGGCACTTCCTTCAAGCCATCATGTGAAGAGAATGGAGGTTTCCCCTTCCCATGGAACTGGAACAGTTTCAGCTATGGGAACTGAGTTGTAATATATTCATTAATTTGGATTCTTTTATGTAGAGGAAAGACAGACATTGTGAAACCTGCTATCATGTGATTCAATCTTGTAGTGTTATTATGTATTGTAACTTTTGAAATGCTTCCTGTAATTACACCATTTCATACAGAGCCTTACTTTAAGCATGTTGAGGTAATGCTTTGGATGGGATATGGGCCTAATTTGGGTTTCTCCCCTCTTCTCAGCTTCCTATTTTCATAAAATTTACAGCAAAGTATTATCTACAAGACTTCTTCCCTTCTGTCAAAGTTGACTGAAATAGCTTCTCAGAGTCAGCTTACTCGCAGATGGCAAACAAGTAAACCAAACATTCTTGTAATAGCAGGGTAGATGAGCACTGCCTGAACTATCAGAAATCACTTGGAATCTGACAGGAACTGGGAGTATAGAGAATAAGAGACAATCAGATTCTCTAAAATCACTGAAGCTAGACTTGCAAGGTAATACCTTCCCTCCTATGGAAGTGCCTACTAGGAAAAACTACGGGAAGGATGTATAGGACAACTAACTTGGGCTGCTTTTCTGTTGGTGATGTTTTCCATCTTCTTGTGGTATTAAACTGGGCTGTGGGTACTTGGAAATCTCATAACACTGTTTGAATTACTGCCTTCCCAGTGCTAGTGAAAACACTTTCTTTCTGACATCCACAGCTTGTACAAACCAGGAGCTCTGTATTTATACTCTCATGGGAACTCTTTAGCACTGTTGAGTGGTGCATTTCTTGGGGTCAAAGAAAGGACCCATCTGAAGTCCTCAAGTACACTGAGAAAGAGCAAACTACAGTATCTAAGCTGGCACCTGCAACAACTTTTAAAAGAGTTAAGATGGAATGGGTAGTGTTATTTTTAAGACTATGCTTTACATCTTATTAATGTTGAAGAACTCCAGGTTTTAATGCCAGTTTTTTAATCTAGCAATGCAGGTTTTGCTAATGATCATTTATCTTTTTTACCTTTAAGATAAAATTTGAGCTAAAAGATGCAGAATATTTACAACTGATGTTGAGCTAGTGCATTAACTTTTAAAAAGAAATTACCATCATGGATTTGAGGAAATGTGATTCAGGGTTGCATAGCAACTTCTAGGGACAAAGTCAACCTTTTAATAGTCTGCATCAAGTTGGATTTCTGGTAAACACAAACTATAAAAATACCATTCCTTGCAATACTGATAATGCAGCTATTTTTGTGGTGTGAAGTGGAGCTATATGTAATAGCACAAATGTCTGGACAAAATAGCTAAGTAATATTACAGGTATTTTAACAAAAAGTAATTTCTTTTAATGTTTTGGCATGTATTTTTCCATGTTCTATGTTTGAGCCTCAGTAGGGACCATCCCCTGGCAGTTCAAGCCTCCCTGCCATCCCATCCCGTCAGATCTCGGATGCTCAGCAGGGTCAGCCCGGTCAGTACCGGGTGCTGTGACAGTCCCGAGGACTTCACTGTCACTGTCCAAGCTCGCTCGGCCGTGGCAGATGGACCTTAGGACTTAAACGGTGGGGCCAGTTCTGTGCACGCTGTGCCTCACCTAAAAAATCCATTGCACAGGCTCGAAGGGCACACCCACGTGGGGAGAGCCCTGCCCAAATCTTTGTTTGCGAAGGTTGGCCATTATATTATTATTACTATTATTATTGTTATGAAAGGCATAAAAGAAATGTAAGAAACTCTAATGAGTGGACATTGGTTTTCCATATTTAAAATGAGAGTTCTAGTTCCTTGGTACCCCTTGTTTATATGAGGATATAGTTTCCTCTTTTGATTTTGGTGGAAGAGTGCCATCTACTGAATTGTTTGAATTGTACCTTAGTTTTATATTTGTGGTGGTAATTTTGAGCAAACCTATAAAATTGTCACTACTAATTTGATAGTCCTTTGGTGATATGCAAAATTAAACATCATGCTATTGTAGAACCTGAGGAGGCTTAAAATAAAATGAAAAACACTGGTCTTAGAAAGACTGTGTTACAAAATACAGTAGCAATTACAGTTACAGTAGCAAGTACAGTTATTGATTGCTTACTTATGCCTGAGGCTAATTTAAAAAAAAAAAAATTAGTGTCATTTTAAGTGGAGAATATTTAAGATATCTCTACTTTTGCCTTTGAGCAGACAAGGCAAACTTTCTCCTAAGACCCATTTATTGCATTTTGTTTGAATTATTGGAATTTAGACATTGCTAGTGGAAATATTTTAAAAGCAATAGCAGCAGTACTGCCTGTGAACATGACTTTGCATATTTGAAGTTCTTACAGCTTGTGACTACTCTTGAGTTGGGGACAGATTGTCATATCAAGCTGGCATAGACAGAAGAGTTCAACTTCTACCTACCACCTTAATTTGAGGTCTAGGTTTCTCCTTCTTGTGTGCTCATGCTTCTAATCCATGATTGTCTTATTGCTTCAACAAGTGACTTTGCTGATAATTACTTCAAAAAGCTGTGTAAGAAAAAACCATGGTATACCTGTATTACTGTATTGATAAAGGTTCCAGTGATGAACTAAATTTTCTTCAAAAGGATGTTTAGAAGAGGAAGTTATTTCCATTATTGGTACAATGCAAAATGGTATGAGAAACAGAAGGGTAGATTTAAGCCTCACACACAAGTTGAGTGTTAAAGGAATGTGTCCAAAGGAAGAAGCTAACATCAATACTGAGACATAAGCCACAACAAAGTCTAGGGGAGAAATTTATACATGTGATTAACTTTTATTTTAACTTGAGGTGGTCTTTAAGACCTTTTTCCTGTGCTTTAGTCACCTGCTTTTTCTGCTGCCTTTATCAAAGCAAGTGAGTAAAAGTGGCTATACAAAGAGTGATAAATTGAATAGCAAAAGTGATGAGGCAAAACTGGATTGAGATAGAAGATTTTAAAGGGATTAATAGCTAATTTGAGAAATAAGGCATTGGTGGCAAAAGGAAAGATGATGTGAGAGTAACAATTTTGTAAAAGGAGAGAAATTTCATAGAACATGTCAAGTTGGAAGGGATCCACAGGGATCTTCAAGTCCAACTGCTGATCCTGCACAGGACTGTCCCCAGGAGGCACACCATGTGCCTGAGAATATCACTCAGATGCTTCTTGAGCTCTGTCAGGCTTGGTGCTGTGACCACTTCCCTGGGGAGCCTGTTCCAGTGCCCAGCCTCCCTCTGGGTGAAGAACCTTTTTCTAATATCCAGCCTAAACCTCCCCGACACAACTTCAAGCCATTCCCTCAGATCGTTTCACTGGTCACCAGAGAAGAGATCAGTGCCTGCCTCTTCTCTCTCCCTCACAAGGAAGTTGTAACTGCAGTGAGGTCTCCCCTCAGTCTCCTCTTCTCCAGGCTGAACAGACCAAATGCCCTCAGCTGCTCCTCATACGGCTTCCACTCAAAGCCCTTCACCATCTTTGTTGCCCTCCTTTGGATGATTTCTAAGTGCTTAATGTCTTTCTGATGCTGTGGTGATGGAAATTGCAGGGTTTGAGGTCTGCACCAAGTCCCAGCACCAAGTCTAACAAAGAGCATTTGGATGATGCTCTCAACTCCTCAGTGATAGCTGAAGATTGGGAGGGGACACACACATGGCAGTGTAGCTTACACTAGTTATAATAGTAGCTGTTCTTATTCTATGTAACCTCACAATGATGCAAAGGCTTAATGAGGTACAAGTAAAATTGACTGGGTAAACTAGACTAGCTACTATGCAGTTTATGGGGAGGGGACCGAAGAATGGGTTTGTGTTTGAACAAAGTTGGGATGGAATGACTAGGGATTACAGGTAGTGGTTTTTGTCATGAATATTCAGTAGTTGGTGACTTGAAAATAACTGAAGACAATTTGCCATTAAGGGAAGTATTTTAGGTCATGCTGTGTGAATGAAGAAAGATATCTGGACCTGGCTAAGAATTTCTTTGCAGTCAGAAATTGATGTTGATGGACAATAATTGTTTGGGCAAGAATTGGCTGTGTTCTTTGAAAATGTTAAGTTGTCCTTTTATTAGATAATTTCTATGGTTATTTAAGCTTTCATAAGTTAAATAAGTATATAAATTCACTTAACGTCTAGTTCTAGAACATTACATTTGGTAATGGTGCTCTTGGCAATGTCTGTACAAAGTACCTGGACTGTGGGAAAAGACATCATTCTTACTCCAAGAATACCTCGGTTCTAGGAGCATAGCATGGCCTTGCCTTTATTCTTGGCCAGGAAGCTATGGAGATAAGAGGAAAAGCCTGGTTAATTATTAATATTGTGATATAGTATGTGCTACCAAAAGGATGGATGGGGTAGGATATCTGTAATAACATGTAAAAATTTGACATGAAAATTTAACTATATTGAATGGATCACAGATGAGCAGTACTTGAAAGCATGCAACAGAATACAAAGATTTTTACCTCCGAATTTTGATGAAGTTTTTCAAAAATACATAATTATTTCCTGTATTTACTCTTGTGTATGCATTCTTTGGAGAAATTTCAGTGAATTAGCAGTTCACCTATTTCACTGCATTTCATGTAGTCAGAGGAACCAGTATTTGTAACAGTTTGCTACTCTTCCCCCTATGTTCAATTGTTCCTTTCCATCCCACCCAGAAAAAGTACTGGATTAGTCACCTTCTTTGCATTGTTAGTGATGAAAGACAGTTTTTAGACTAAAGTAGTAGAACCTGTGTCACTAAACAAAGTGAGTAAAATCAAGGAAAGCCTGTAACCTTTTCACTTTTTTGTTGATTGATCTAAATTGATGGTTTTACCTCTTCATTTAACAGCATGCTTTGCCATCTGGGAATTGCGCATATAGAAACTTGTCATTAAACCCAATTTTGTTTCTTGTTTAATTTTAAATCAGAGTTTTTTGTGGTTTGTTTTTTTTTTTTTATCCTGTTTGCATTTGTGCTTCTCAATTACATCTCGTTCCAATGAACCATTGCCTCTCACTGGCAGCTCTAAGAAAATCCTACCAAATATAGCCTTTACAGAAAATTTACTGACACTTTTTGTAGCTGTTTGGAAAATGCTTTATTTGTGTATATTTATGTAAGCAACTTTGAAGTTTAAGAAGTGCTTTGACTCTTATCTGTTGTTGTTAGAAAATGGTCAGGAAGCACAATAGACCTCCTGTATTATAGGAGAAAGTAGTTAGTGACCTGCTGAGCCATTTAGATACTCATAAGTTCATGGGACTGGCTGGGATTCATCCAAGGGTACTGAGGGAGCTGGCAGAAGAGCTTGCTAAGTTATTCTCCATGATTTATCATCCATCCTGGCTAACCAGGGAGGTCAGCTGGAGATTGGCCACAGGATGCCTATCCACAGGAAGGGCCAAAAGGAGGATCTGGTAAACTACAGGCCTGTCAGCCTGACCTTGGTGTTCAGGAAGGTTGGGGAGCAGATTATCTTGAGTGTGATCACATGGCACATACAGGACAACCAAAGGATCAGGACCAGCCAGCACAGGTTTAGGAAAGGTGGGTCCTGCTTGACCAATCTGATGTCCTTTTATGATCAGGTAACCCACCTAGTGGATGAGGAAAAGTCTGTGTATATTGTTTACCTGGACTTTAGTAAAGCCTTTGACACTGTTTTCCATAGCATTCATCTGGGGAGACTGGCTGCTCATGGCTTGGACTGGTGCACTCTTGGCTGGGTTAAAAACTGTCTGCATGGCTGTGTCCAGTCAGTGGTGTTGAATGGTGTCATATCCAGTTGGTGGCCAGTCACTAGTGAGCTTCCCCAGGGCTCCATGTTGGGGCCAGCTCTGTTTAAGATCTTTATTGATGATCTGGATGAGGGGATCAAGTGTACTCTCAGTAAGTTTGTGGATGATGCTAAGTTGTGTGGGAGTGTTGATCTGCTGGAGGGCAGGAAGGCTCTGGAGGGGGTACTGAACAGGCTGGATCAATGGGCTGAGGCCAGTGGATGAGATTCAACAAGGCCTGCACTTTGGCTACGACATCCCCATGCAGTGCTGCAGGCTGGGGGAACAGTGTTTTGGAAAGCTGTCCAGCAGAAAAGGACCTGGGGTGTGCTGGTCGACAGCCACTGCACATGAGCCAGCAGAGTGCCCAGGTGGCCAAGGAGGCCAATGCCATCCTGGCCTGTATCAGCAATAGGGTGGCCAGCGGAACTAGAGCAGTGTACTCAGCACTGGTGAGGCCATACCTTGAGTACTCTGGCTCAGTTCTGGACCCCTCACTACAAGGAAGATACTGAGATGCTGGAGCAGGTCCAGAGAGGAGCAACAAAGCTGGTGAAGGGTCTGGTGCACAAGTCTTGTGAGGAGAGGCTGAGGGAGCTGGGGGTGTTTAGCCTGGTGAAAAGGAGGATCAGGGGAGACCATATCACTCTACACAACTACCTGAAAAGTGTCTGTAGCCAGGTGAGAGTGGGTCTGTTCTCCCAGGCAACTAGCGACAGGACAGGAGGTCATAGTCTCAACCTGCGTCAAGGGAGGTTCAGGTTGGATATCAGGAGGAATTTCATCTTGGAAAATGTTGAACATGGAAATGGATTGCCTAGGGAGATGGCAATCATCCTTGGAGCTGTTCAGGAAACGACTGTATGTGGCACTTAGGGCCATGATCTAGTTGATAAGGTGGTGATCAGTCAAAGGTTGGACTTCATGAACCTAGATGTCTTTTTTAACCTAATTTATTCTGTGATTCTGGGGTAATTGCCTTATGCTAAGGATTGAATTGATAGCTACAGTTTTTGAAACTTTCTCCTATGTCAGATGGGTCAACCACAGCTGAAGAATCCCTCAATATCCCCTGGGTCTACTTAGAGTAATTAAATAATAATAATAATAATAATAATAATAATAATAATAATAATAATAATAATAATAATAATAATAATAATAATA
>JAWWEV010000115.1:48601542-48663500 GCA_035583235.1 Hafferia zeledoni | reverse complement strand
AATAATAATAATAATAATAATAATAATAATAATAATAATAATAATAATAATAATAATAATAATAATAATAATAAAAAGACTGCTCTTATGTGGAATTAGTTTTGTCTTTCAGATGTGATTTCTAAGGGCAGATGTGCAATAAGTTACTCCTATGTAGCTAAGCTATAAATAAGAGTTATAAAAAAAGTGTATTTTGCAAAGAGAACTTGCTGTTGTTAATTGAAATGCTGAAAGTGTAAGCTTAGGTCTGAAGCTTGTTTGAAAGCATGTCTTTTGGAAATTTTGCTTTTTCTCATAAATGACAGTATAATCAGTGTTATTACATGATATTAAATTAAGGTCATACTGTGCTTTTCTTATGTATGACCTGCACTTCTAGCAGTTATGAAAATGAACACTGATGTTAGGGCATAAGTATGTTATCTCTTTCTTCTCTCAGGCACAGCTGTTGTTTTTTGGGGTGGGTTTGTTTGGTTTTTTTTTCCCTAAAACATGCAGTGGAGCCAATGAAATACTAGTGTTTTCCATGTTTAATTTTCAAATGGTTGTGGGGAACACAGAAGCAATATTCAAAGATACAGCTGAGAAGCTATTAATTTATCCTATTTGTTAATATTTGGAATATAGGATGTAGCAGAAATAATAGAATGAACTGCTTGGAACTGAAGGAGGAAGGATGGGTCTTTGATTAGAAAACTGCTCAGAGCAGAGTATTTCCTCCAGAGCTACCCTAGGTCTTTGGCAGAGTTTTTCCTGTCTACAAAATTAAAATCCTTTGCCCATCTTGTCATTATTCATTATAATTTTTGCCTGTTTTGAGAACCACTATATAGCAGACGATCACTTCTTAGTACAGTGAGCTCTCTTGCCTTAGGCACACAGGCACAAGTATAGAGGATTTGAGCAAACTGCGTTCCTTGGCTTGCTGCCTGTTTTGTGTGGTTGAGAAGCGTTTCACATGTACTGAAATGGGCATGTATTATCCTTCTACAGTCGGTGTTTAAGTGACGTGCTTTTTCAACTCATCATACCCCACAAAACTGGGAGGCTTTGCATTGCTTTAGAAAAGAAGATTAATGCTGGTTAGGAGGATGATATTAATATGAGATGAGAAGAATAATTTTAGCTACTAGGTGAAAAAGTGAAGATGACATAATCCTTGGTCAAAGGAACTAAATAAGACTAGCTGCAAGGACTATTTTTTTTTTTTTTTTTTAAATAACAGTAAGCACTATAGAAGAGGCCAAACACTATTTTCAGATCTGCATGTGAGGTTTCCACTCATTTGTCAAAGCAAAACTTGCTCTGAATATTTAAAGCTTGCATAATCTTACTCCTAGTGCTGCATATTTACTGATACCTGGAAAAGCAGTTCAGCTGTCCTGGAAAATGTTGAAGAATTTTTTGTTTAAGGAAACATTGAAGTATTCTTAATATTGAAATTTTGACTGGCCAGTTATAACAGTGCTTCTGGAAATATTTGCATCAGAAATACTTACAGAAAACATTTGAGGGATAGAATTTGAAGGGAGAGGTAACTTGAGGAATCCTTGTGCTTCTCTGTTTTTCTGGGTCATACTCCTCTTGTTTTGAGGCAAGGTAGCTGTAAAACCTCCATTCCAAATAAATTCTAGGTGGATAAAGGAACAAGGTTTACATTTAATTATGTTGGAAGCTGATGTTCAGGGGAGGGGCTGGGAAAATCTTTTATTAGAAAACTTGTGTCAGTGGAGATAAATTGCATGTTTTAATATTCAATTTCGGTAAGCATTGGAATTTCACATGTGGAAACTGCTTTTCATCTGTTTCTGCATATAATTATTAACTCAGGTTAATGCAGATGCATGGGCAAGGCTGAAGCCAATCAACTCTAAAACTTACGATATTCCTCGTGGCTTTTTACCAGTATGGCAATTTGTGTAGTTAATCCATAGTTAATGTAAAAGCGATGATTTTACATTAAAAGTATTCTGAGTTTGTGTAGGAAGGTATCGTTTATGGGGGCAACACCCCCTCCGCTCCTTTTTTAAAGCTATAAACTGTGACTGGAATACAGATGACTTCTTTATAAAAAACCCATGTTGCTAAGAATGTAAAATAAAAGCAAAAAAAAAAAAAAAGGTGAGGCAAACTGACTCTTTAAGTCCTTCCATGCCAAAACAAAATTAAATTACTGATTCTGTTTGGGGAAGAAAGCTGGTATTAAGTTTGCTGGATTATTCAACATCTGTTTAGTGTGTATCTCATCACTTAGCTGGGTGTTATCTAGATTCATTAGAATTCTAGAAGAATGATTTAAGTTTAAAAGTTAAAATATCACAGTGAGTTGAAGCAGACTTGTCCCCCCTGTTGTTCTACTTACATTTTATTTCACCAGCTAGAGGCTGAGCAGGAGATGTTTGAGTTGATTTGTATGCAGCCTAATAGTCTTTTCAGCCTTTCAAATGTTTCTAGCATGAATGCAGATATATTTTTTGAGAGTACTTGTATCCAGGTTTGTTTTGATCAGCAATTTCTCAGTAAATGGAAAACTTGCAGAGTTGTACTGGGTGTGAATTGTACTGTTTTATTAATTTCTAGTGTATACTGAGAGAAAAAGTTGTGCATAATATTCACTGGTTTGCATACAGCTTTGGGATGATTTCTTTTCTTCTGAAAACTAAGGTGCCTGTTTAAAACAAGAGGTGCTCAGCCCTGACAAGTTAGAGTCCAGAAACTGGTTTCATGATGATGATGAAGAAATACTGACCACTTTGCATAATTCCTCTGGACTTGTGTTATTTCTGCTCTGTCTCCTAGAGGTTAGAGAACTTAATTAATTTTGTATCAGGAGCAAATGCGTAAGAACATTTGAAATAGATAATTTTTGCAACTAATAAATTAATTAACTATGGAGAACTGAAAGAATATGTGTTGCTTCTGTTTCTATCAATACTCATGGAAATAAAGGACTGATTTAAGTGTGATAGAGAAAATGAGCAAACTTTTGTTATCTCATAGCTAGTGTGAGTCGAGGAGGTCTTGATACAGAGATCCTGGAAACTTACATTATGCATAATTTCCCATTGACTCCTCCATATTTTGACTACTGATCTTTTCATCTCTGTCACAGCAGATTTTTTTTTAACATGCCTTGCATTATTCAGCTCTTCTTTCTGTAAGTAATATTTTAAAAGGAGACAAAGTTCTTGAAAAGCACTTGAAAAATGTAATAATTTGTTTTATTATGCTTATTTAGATTAACTTACTTTTATTCTAGTTCTGTTAAAATAACTGCTTCATCATTTTCCATTATGTTCTCCTTGATGAAGAATCCCTTAAATAATTATAAGTTAAGCAGTTATATATAATTTTTGCATTTCAAGGTGTGCCTTTTAATTTCTTTGTTTTACTTTGTGGCATTTATAAATTACTCTTCTGGTGACCACTCAGGTCTATGTGGTTAAATATGTTGAATGCACTATCTAGAATCAAAATGTCAGCCTATGTGAATGTGGTCCTAGTGAAAGTGAAAATGTTGGTTATGGTTATGGTGTGTGTGTTTGTTTCTGTTACATGCAACAATTATTCCTTAATGATACCAATTCCAGCTTTGGTCGGCCAGGAGTTGAATGCTACTGCCAACATGATAGTGGAGCTGCAGTAATCCAGCTTCAGTTCCTGATTAATGAGGTTAGTAATATGATGTATATCTAATTCAAAGAAGATAAAGAATGTATTTTCTTTAATTTCTCATTAAGCAAGCATTAAAGTTAGCTAATACAAGTGACAGCATGAATGGCAAATAGTAAAAACAATTATAAACAAATTAACATTTTTAGTTTTAAGAAATGCTTGACTAACTGCTGAAAATATATTTGTCTCTAGAGTACTTTTTTGTTATAAGCAAGAACTTCAAAGGAATATCTTTTCATGTCTTTGAACATTGCAACTTATCTGTAGAAGCAGTAAAGTACTTTTTCAATAGTACTACCAGTTTCAGTAGGTAGTTCATTTTATTTTGACAAAGTTACTGTTTTAAACATGAGCAGAGTAATGTTCTCTCAGTTTCAGATGTGTATGGATGTACACACACTGGAAAAAGCTCCTTCCCCATCACCTTCAGTATAGCACCAAACCAAATGTGAGCAAGCTGAACATGTGATCACATCAGTTGCCTCATTCCTACTACTTAGGACTTACCTGTGCTATGGTGTTGATGCGTATGCTTACATATTTTTTCATCCTGGTGTAAATATGTAATGTATTTCTGCTCTGATGATGCATTGTTACCAGGGTTATAAAAACAAGTTGACTGAAACTTTTTTTTTCCATAGGGAGCTCTTGTGAGTGCCTTGGCTGATGACACCTTGCACCTGTGGAACTTGCGTCAGAAGAGACCTGCTATACTTCATTCACTCAAATTCAACCGAGAACGGTAGGGATTGGGTTGTTATTGCCTTGCCTCCCAGCATCACACTACATGCTATTGTAAGAGCAGGTTTATGAATGCAATCCAGTTCATAACTTCTTAAATACTTGAAAGGGGATTCACACTGTGTTTGAATTTCAGTCTGTTATGGCCAATAGTCCTTGTAAGCAGACACTCTAGTCACCTAAACTGAGATGACTTTTCTCTCACTTTACATATTGCATGGTTGAGCATCAATTTCCACATCTTTAAAATGTGGAGGGTTTGAATGCATGTCTCCAAAGGAATTTTGGAACAAGAGAAAGTGTGTGCACCAACAAGACAACAGGAATACTGATTCAAAGTTTTACTTGGAATGTTTTTTCCCTTTTATGACAAACTGGAATTCTGAAGTGTTAGAGCTCCTGTGTGTGTCAGAGAAGCTGAAAACAACTAGCATTTTGACTAATAATTTTGTGATTCAATTGACAGTGTTGTGAGCAAGCTAGGGTGACATTTAAGATTAAATTTCTAAAAGTCCATTGGTTAAATTTCTAAAAAAAAAGCCCTTTTTTTAATAGCAAGTAGTACTTACCTTTTAATAAGTAGCCTTTCTTTTCCAGTATGTATAAAGTCTCAGCTGGAATGCTGTGTTTGCTTTTGAGGAATGTGCATTAGAGATGGACTGCTTGGGGAGCTCAAAGGATACTACTAAGAACAAAGAATAATCTGTGACTTGTATCTCTGTTGAATAGGGCAGGAAGTAATAAGCTTTAAGTAATGGATAGCAATAGAAAGAGATAAGTTAAATATTTATGTAATGCCTTCTAATGTGGTGTCATAGAAAGTGCAAAACAAACTGTTGGCTGAGTTATATAGTAACCCTGTAGTTTTAAAGAGCAGGTTATAAACAAATTTGTGAGGAATAATATACGTATAGATTACGGGGGTGGGGGGTTCTGGGTAGAGGACTAAGTGATTCTAAGTCCTTTTAGAAGTTGTTTCTGTGATCACTGTACATTAATTTTTTAACAGGGCCTTTAGGACAGGGGGTAATGGCTTTAAACTGAAATAGGGTAGATTTAGATTGGATATTAGAAAGAAATTCTTTACTGTGAGGGGCGTGAGATGCTGTGACAAGTTGCCAAGAAAACTGGTGGATGCCCCATTCCTGGAAGTGTTCAAGAACAGGTTGGATGGGGCTTTGATCAACCTGATCTTCTGAAAGACGTCCCTGCCCACAGCAAGTGGGTTGGACTAGATGATCTTTAAAGGCCCCTTCAGACCCAAACCATTGTGTGATTCTGAACTGTTATACCAAAACCAGAAAACTCTGTTGACAGAGCAAAATTCTCTCCCCCAAGGGAATGACAGTGTTCCTTTATGCAGCATAAAAGTCAAATGGAGAGAAATCCAGTTTACAACCACTAGTTTAACGAGGATTGTCCAAGTGTGGGGGAAAGAGCAGTATATCCAAACTGAATTTTCTCAGTCTCCCTTCCCTTTATTTTTTTTTAAAGGGACTTTTCTCTTGTACTATAGCTAAGTAGTCTTGTATAGTTAAGTAGGTAGGTCAGTATAAATTACGATTTGCGGCTTGAAACCACACTTAGACATTGGCATCTAATTAATTCTTTAAAACAGGTATCTGAGGAGGTGACTCTGATTGCAAATCTGTTGTAACCTGACTTAGACTTTTAGATGTATAGGTGTCTTTGGTTAAGCAGAGTGACAGTTTTAAACTATCCTTTTTTTGTAAATGTTATGATGCCAGTAGCAAAACCTGTCACAGGGACTTGAACTGCGTATACTCTTATCAGAATGAGGAGTCGGAGTAGAAGGGAGTCTATGGCACTGATGTCACTTTAGTGCCTGTATTAATTATTCATTTTGGACAGAGTACTGTTTCTTCCAGGAAAACTTGTGCCTTGCTAAGATAGCTAATGAGAGCACCATGAGTGGTGTAAGTATAGTATGAGACAAGGGCTTATTCTTCTAGTAATTTTAATCTTACACATCCATCACAATAAGATTTAAAAATAGCCAGAACACTTAAGATTCCAGGTCTGTATGTTGTCATAGCCACTTAGGTTATGCTGAATGACTGTTAACTGTTTTCAAATATTCTCTCAGCTTTCAACTAGTGTATAAAATACAGAGTTATGCAATAACCTGTAATCTCATTACCAGGGCATTATTTTGATTTAAGCCTGAGGGAATTGCAAAAAATTCCCTCTTGAATAATTCTAAATAGGTGCCTTTATAACAGTAAGCGTTCTTAGTAACCAATTATACCTAATAGCTTCAGTATGTTATATGAATTTGAAGTAAATGACCTTTGCTTAAGTCAGTTATATGATGTATATTAACTGGTAAGTTTATTGAGAAGGGTTTTCATAAATAGAACTGTGTCTTCTCTGTGACAACCTACCCTTAAGGGGAAGGAAGCACGTGAGATTTGTAAGTGCTTGTTGGTTGAAAGACATTATGAAAGTCAGAGGGTCCACAAACAATCAGAGTTTTATTAGTAAATTACAAACTTGGCATGGAAATAGGTATGTTAGTCCCTGACCTACACATGACCTGCACATGGCAGTCAGTTTTGGATAAAGGGATAGGGTGAATGGGAAGAGAGGAATTAAAGAGGGAGAGATGAATTAAAGGAAGAGGAAAAGAGGAAGAGGGAAAAAGAGAGAATTAAAGAAAGAAAGAGGAGAAAAGAGAGCAAACGAGATCAGCAGTTGTGGTTCCAGCATCGATCCAGCTGATGGGATGTTAGTCCTGGTTTCAGCATTGATCCAGCTGCATCGATCTGGTTGATGATCAGGATCCTGGGGGTGCTGCCTGGGCTAGGGGTAATACCTTTTCATGCATGGGTTTCTCCACCCTAAAGGTTTCTTGTTTTCCATGTAAATTAGTTATCCTCCATAGTCCATTCTTTCAGGCCTTTCTGGAACTGGGTCAGAGGGCTTCAGGGGTCTTTGGTGGTCTTCATACCACCCTATAGTCCATGTTCACTGCCTGTGCTTACACTGTATTGTGTTGTGGTTTTTGTTAAAGGAAAAGTGCTTCACCTACCTCTTCGTGGCCCCCACACTCCAGCCTAATCTTGTTCTTTCTCATGGTGTGTTAATACCAATAGTCCTTGATTATTACTAACAGTTCTTGCCTGTAAATTACTAGTAATCTTTGACTGGCTCCACAGCCACCTGGTTATCTGTGTTTGAGACATAGGCATTAGCACCTTATCTTCTGGGAATGGAGAGCTCAAAAGGATCTCACTTTGGACTGCTGTTTAAGGGGTCATTAGAGAATGAGCTTTAATATTCATTAGCCTCTTATAATTAAGAGCTCAAAAGGGTTTCAGTTTGGACCACTCTTTACAGAGTTGCAAGAGAGTGGTATTTAGTCATAGTAATTTTCCATCCTGCTCATTAATTGAGTTGGTAACTTTCTTTGAAGGTTCAACAACAAAAAATATTATTCCACTTGGGTTGTTATTCGCACAAGAGAAATCAATTTCCAAGGTTGTTTGTTAAAAACAGGTGCTCATTAAATGCATGCTAGTTCCTGGGAACAGACAGTGTTTCTGATAAGCTTGAGGGGGCCTTAGTCCAAGTGCAGTTCATCAAGGCCAAGGCCTAATGAACATTCTCAGATTGTAGTGTGGCCTGGGCGGGGGGAGGAAGGGAGTGCAACATCACAATCCAGCCGGTGACTAAAGTCAGCTTCTCTGGGCCTCTACAGTCTCAGTTCACAAGCACAAAGTAGTTAGAAACCTAATTGATACAATTTTTGAAGGACTTTATGTTGTGGGATTAAGTCTGCTCATAAGGATAACTGATTTCTCAAGCAAGAGTTATTTAAAACATTAAATACTACAACACAGCCTTGTAACTATCTTCGCTGATACTTGTCAGCTTGTGAAGGGAGGTTAAATATCTTGGAACGGGGACTATATGACTGAAGCAATTATTCCAGTTGCATCAGTATTTGCTCTAGGAATCTGTAGATGCTAAGGTCTAAAATTATATACCTGATTGGGATTACCTGGAAGTGTGTTGACAACGCAGAACAGCAGTATTTTTGTCCAATTTAACAGGAGTTGAACTTCAGCATGTCACAGATGAATTTTTATTCCGATTTTGTTTCTAAATCAGAATTTGTGTAAGGTTTATATGTGAACTAAAAGGTCATAGCATAGAAAGCTAACTGTAGCAGTTAGCTACCAGAATGAAAGGATTTTCTTAGTCTTGAAAACAATTCTTGAGCCATGTTTAAAAAATTAATTAGAAAAGTAAATGATAAGGCTATAATTTATTAATGAATTCTGTATTCTCCTGGCACAACCTGTTGGTAGTTCTGACTAATTCTCTGTTTTAACCATGTGAAAGAATTACTGCCCAGTGTCTAATGACACAAATCATAGATTTCATATTTGTTTATCCTGTTGGTAATTGAGTTTGGCTACCTTGCTTTCAGGTCTGTTAAGAAATAAAACCCAAACATAGCTTTCTTATAAATGCTTTTTTCAAGTGTTTAAGTATTTTTGTATACTTAACTGAAAATTGGAGTATTAAACCACCTGTAAAATATTTCAGAATGAAGTCTTTAGTATATGACCGGAAAGTGATGTGAATTCTTGCATTTCTGCTCGTGCATTTTAAGAACAGGGAGTAATGAGAGTTGTTTCTTTTTATTATAATTCTATGAAATTACAGGCTTTGTTCTGATCTGTGGAAAGTGTCTTCATTGGGTAACTTACATCTTCTTAGATCTGAGCAAAACATTTCGTTAAAAGCAGTAACCAAAAGTCTTAAAAGAAGCTGCTTTGTGTTGAATCATTAAATTAGTTGAGAACCTGTAGATAACTGAACATTAATAGATTCATAACTCCTGACTGCCTTTTGTAAGTTATAGTACTTTGAAGCAAGTCTTTTGAAGTGGGAATTGGTCAAGTTTTAGATGTATAACAAATCAGTTAGCAGGTATTACTGACAGATGTCAAAAGCACACTGCAAAACATGGTATTCTTGCAAATTTTCTAGCCTTTCGTTTATTGTGTTTGTGAGGATTTGCAGCTGCTTCATGTTCTAGTTACCAAACAGGAGTTAGGAGGTAGTAAACCAGTGTCATACATGGCCACTGTTCCTTGACTGTGGGAAGCAGTGTGTGTGTGTGTAGGGGCCAGAAGAAAAATGCATAATGATGCTTACATGGAGGGCAGTTGCTTGTGTGACTTACCTTGTGAATTCTAAGTGTCTTAAGTAGTACCTCTTCTCAGAATGCATAATTCAGTGTGTGAACTTAGTATCTTAAGATACGTACTTCCCTCTGATGTCTTCAGTGAATCATAAACTAGTTTCTTTGTCATCTGCATATCTATATGTAAATATCCTAAGTAAGACTGTTGTGCGTTAATGTGTAATGCAAGCTTCATGTCAGATTTGTTTAAACTTAGTAGTAAATATTAATGTTAGGCTGGGCTAGCTCTGAAATAAGTGTAGTTAATACCTCTTATTAGAATAAATATTGAAAGCATGTTGAGATAGATACCTAATCTGGCTTTAGTTTCCTGCCATACAGGAACTGTTAAATAGGGTCTATGAGAGTCCCTGGCTGGTTAGTTACTCGTGTTTGATCTTTCACACCATAGATCAGGACCAAGTTTGAGAGGGTTCAGTGGCAGACTAGCTTGATTAAAGAAAAAAAAAGAAAAAGTAGCATAGGATGACAAATTTGAGACTCCTTTGCTGCAAACCAGCTTTATATACAAGTATGAAAAATTTGTTTTGTTATCTGAGACCTCACATCCTTCCTCAACTGATATTTCTTGTTTTACTGCCAAAAGAAATAGTTTACTTCTCTTTATGCTAAGTCACAAAACAAGAATCAGAATCATGGCATAAAAATAGAACTGAATGTTTGGTGCCAGTGCTCTGCATATAGATCCCTGAATGCATTGATAGCACTTTAATTTTTAATATGTCAACTTCTGTGCCGTGGGACTTAAATAGTTTTTCTCAACATGAAACTGCATAATTTGGAGTTACAAAATTATGCTGAATGTATCTCTGGCTTTGTATCTTGCTGTAAACAGCAACTTTATCATTGTGTTTGAAGCACAAACTCTGTCTATAGAGAGTGAAAAATCGCACTTGTATTTATATCTCATTAATAGTAAGACCTTAAACCACTGATGACACATGTTACCTTGTTAGATACTGTAACTTTGTACCCAGCCTATGCATTAGCAGAGGTTAGTAGTGGGAGTTTTTTTCCACCTCATTGAGTTTATAAGCTGACCAATTCTGCCACTTTGTGGATAGCAGAAGGACATACAGGTTTGCTTGCTTGTGAAAGCAGGTGATTATAGATTATTTATGTGGCTTTGGCTGTGATTTTTTTCCTTCTCCTTTCTCTATATCAATATCATGGCTTCACTTACAGCCTTTAAGTCCTGGCTTTTCCCCCTTTGCCCTGGATTACAAATAAATAACCAAATGATACATCTGAGAAGTTAAATATTTGGAGTCTTTGCATTCAATGATAAACCAACTACAGGTTTAATATACAACACAACTATTTTTTTCACACATAAATAAGTTTCTTTAAAGAAAATTACTTTCTTCAGAGTGAAAGGAAAGGATCCCTGGGTCTGCTTGCCTTGATGGTGTCATTTAAAGCCTTTACCTGGTGAGGTTAAAAATTTATCTCAGGGGTGAATCACTAGATGATGTAATTAGGAACTTGATCTTTCAAGAAATTTGGAGAAGAAAAATAACTTCTTGACTCCTTGGGTTTGCTGTAGATGTGAATGTTTCTTTCACAAAGATCAGATTCCTTTGCAAAATGTTGCCTGGAGACCATGCATTCATGCAGAATTCCACATGTCAGTGTGGCTGATGGAGCTGCAGTTGCATCAGTTGCCTTTTACTGCTTTAGCACTGAGGCAGAATCGAAGTGCTGAGTCCTGTTTCTCAGGAATTTCAGATTTTGGGGCAACAATTTCTAAATTCCCTCAGTTACCCTGTTACCTGTTTTCCTTTCACACTGGCTTTCAGTGTAAGGCATATAATGGCCAACTGCCATTTTCTTGGGCAGAATTTGACCTCTAGTTTTAAGCCCTACCTGTCTGACAGACTTCTCCATCTGTGATGGTCATAGTTTTTCTGTATCCCATGGGAAAGCTGCATTCTGACGTGGTCATTTTTCTAAGTTAGAGCTTTTGACTTCCCACATGCCTTTTGAGGCAACTGATTTGAAAACTAAGAAAATTTTTTAGTATTGAAGGAATTCACACCAAACATCCTGAAGACCTGATGATTTCCTACTGCTGATGAAATACCCTGCACTATGTATTCGTGGACTCCTCTTGATATGTCTGACATGACACAAAAAGTAACCAGACTGTTGGCATTATAAGAGACTTGAGTAGCCTGCTCTAATATACGTTTAGCCATTAGTCCATCTTGACACCACTTGCACCTACTGCAACTCAGATACACCACACAGGTATTTCTCAGCTACCTCAAGGGGCAGCCATTCGAGTCAATATATTTGGAAAAGCACCATTTGGAGTGCTGTTATGTGGGATATAAATGAAATTGAAGTGTTTGGTTCAGTTCCTATGATATACTGCATTTACTCACATGGTCTTTTGGTGGGACAATTTTGAGATGCATTGAAGAGGATTTCTTCCACTATGTGTGCCTTCTGGTCTTTGAAGCATTGTTTCCTACAGGTAGGTGTTTTAAGCTAATTGCAATTACCAGATGTGGAAAAAGACCCCTTGCAGCAGTCTGGCAGAATCAAAGCCACTGCTTTCTTCCACTATTATGTCATTCTGACTCTGGCCCTTGCCTTTTTAAGCCCATGGAAGGCTTTGACAAAAAGCCATGGACATGGAGTCTATGCTAACATAAAAATTAAACTTCTCAGCTTCTGAGTTTTACAGTGTCCTCTCTCATGCATGAAAGGTCGAAGATGAAGGTGTGCAGAATACGACTTTGGTAGCTTAATGCTCTGCTTTTCTTAGAAAATTTTGATTTTGCTAATGCAATAATGATCTGAGCAGCTCGTGTGCTTACAGTAACTGTCAGACCTATAATGATAGCCTGAGGCACTAGAAATAGTTTTAGTGACTTAACAATGAAACCTGTTATCTGTGTTTGTCATACTTCAAAGTATTTGTCACTGTGCTTTGTTAAAGTGATAGAAAATTCTGAAGAATATATAATGCTTCATAATGCGGTAGACTAAGGAAAGGTAAAGATGAATTTAGAGGGATTTCTCTTGTCCTAATAATACAGTCAAGATAACAACCTGCCATTTTTCCGCTTACATATTAATTTAATGAGTTGTGTTCATTGATATTTCTGTAATTAAATTACTCTAGGGAGTATACTATCACTTGCTGTAATAATTATTTTGATACATGTTGTGAAACAACAGCAATTAAGATTTTTGTCAATGGCCACTTCCACTTCTGTTGATCTTAATATATATTATGAATGAAGTATATTATTCTAATTTTGTGGCAGAAAAATAAGTTTCTGAAAGAAAACTTTGCTTTTTTTTTTTTCCTAAAAAAATATATGCTCTCCTTGGCCAAGTGTCAAATAAGCAAGTATTGCATCACTACTAAGAAGATTCTAACCTTTTGTTTCCATCCTCCTAAATGAGTTTGAATCTCTTTAATCCTCAGTCCAATTCTCAGCAGAGCAAACACAGCCACCGAATGCAGCCTGTATATGAATGCTAGTGTGTTGTCACTGGCCATTTGGATGGTCATAGCATCACTGATTTTTAGTTTTTAAGAGGGCTGTATCACTTCCAAAGTTTTTTAAAATCTGCATAGTTTAATGTGAAGCCTTAGTCAGTGAAGAGAGAAGCTAAGTGTGTGAACTTGAATGTTGGAAATGTTAGTCTCTAAATTGCTATAATAAATGTGGTTATCTGAAATTAGTCACTTCAGTCAAAATATGATAGAATTTCTGCAAGTTGGAAGACATAGTCTTTCTATTAAGAAAATACAAAAAATAGTACATCTAATTTTTATTTGCAAATGGGGTAACATTTACTGCATTCAAGGAGAAATGTTGATTCTTACAACAGGATCAGCATGACATTCCTTTTCGATTTAACTAGTTGTTCTCTGAAATGAAAGATCAAAGAATTTTTTTCATTTATAGAAAAATCATACAAAATTTGTTCTGATGGTAGAAGACTGGAAAAGCACATATTAAAGGATAAGGTTATGAACCAGTTATGTGCATACACTTTTAAAATGTTGGAGTCTCTACAACCTCCTGCCTTTGAGAATTTGTAAATACTTTGTGAAGTTACTTGTTCTGTTCTAATTTACCATTGGTATGGACTCACTTCATTGTTTGCTAACTCTTGACAAAATTAATCTCAGTTGCACAAAGGAGACAGTAAATTGAACAGGCCTGCATATTCAAGGAGAATATCAAGAGTATTGAGGAGCTGGGCACTTTTTAAAATTACCTTTTGCTATAGCAGCCAAAGATGCAGCCCCAACTTTTATTTTTGTCCACTTTAAATGTAGTGAAATAGATTGGTTTTTATAATCAAAGTGTTGGACAACTGTAATTGACAATATGAGCTTAGTAATCAAGACAGGCCCACAACCCTGCTCCTGAATATTTTTTCTGGCTGCTAGGCCATGAATTTGGATCCAAGTGATCTGGTTGCCAGCAGCTTCTGTGGAGTGCAGGCACAAAAAACAGCTGTGGTGTTGCAGGATGCTGAGGGCTTATGTTTATGCTTTAGCTGTGTATACAGGAACTCCCTGCCTAGGAAGTATGTGTACCAATGTGTGTGATTTAGCTTCCATTATTTTTTTTTTTTTTCCCCCAAGGACATGGGGTAAACAGAAGTCTTTAATCTGTGGTGTTTGCAGATTAGTGTGCTTAATTAAACGTGTTACGACCTCTATAAGTTCAGTGAGTTGGAGGAACATTTAAAGTCATGTATGTAGTCTTTTTTCCTGTCAAACATCAATGAAAAAACTTAGTGTGGCCTTTTGGCATAAATATTCAAGGAAAAGAAATCAAGTTAAAAACCAGATAAATTAAAGATTTGCTTGCACCAAGAGCATTTCCTAACTAGGAAGATAGTGATGTAAAAGCAGAGTGCTGCACTTTTGAATCCAGGTAGTACTGCTGCAGAAGCCGTAACTTTTGAAACGTGCAGTGCAAATTAACATCTCTTCAGCCATTTCTTTCATTTGCTGTTAGCCCTTCCTTTCTGCTCAATCTGGTGCACATATCCAGCATCTAATGCAAAGGATCTAAAGCTGTTCTTTGCATAAATACTTACTAATAGGCTTGTGAAGTGATGCATGGATTTGGCAATAAGGCAACCCAACTGGGAAAAAACAAGAACAAAAAAAAACTGTAAAGCTGAGGATTACAGCCAACAGAACAAATTTCCATTGAATAATTGTTTTTCCTTATCACTGAAACACTTCTGAAAGCCCCAGTTTGATAGTCAAGTAGTTTGACAGTTTCTTTCATATTGGACCCTGTCAGATTAAAATGGCTTAGAGTTTCCAGAAGGTTTCTAGACTCCAATTTCAAGATGATGTTCTGTCCGTTTGTACAGATGTTATTTTCTTATCTTGAGGAAATGGTCAACAATAATCAAGACCCAAGAGGACAGAAATAATCAAGTTTTGAAATACTAGTGTTTGTGCTGGAGCTGTGGTCAAAGAAGAGTTCTCTACTGGTCCATACACTTGTTAGCTCTTGAATTTTGTTGAACTTTTTTCTAGCAGAAGAGAAAACTATAAGGCAGAAAATTAAAACATGTTTTAAGTGAAGTAACAGCCCAGAATTTAAACTGCTTTTAAAATCACTTTTATAATTGTTGGGAATGTTCTAAGGTTTGCTTTTTAGGGGTCAGTTTGGATTACATGTAAATTTATTTTTCTTGTGTTTTATCTTTTGCCTTTGTCTCCCTACATGAAAGTGGCTTAATCTGCATAAGACTATGTTTAAAATCCTTATTTCTTTAAAACCTGGAACTAGGTAGATTTCAAAGAGAGATTAGTAGAATATAGGAGTATTGTATTTTAAGCTTAAAATTACAGCAATCTTGATCAGATACATTCAATATGATAATTTTCAAAGGAGACTGGTTTGGGGTTTTGGCTTTTTTTTTTTATGTGAATGCTTCAGAGTTCTAGCATACCTTGGTTTCTATTATTTTTTTTTTTTTAGTTTGTCCTTATCCACCCATCTCATACTTTTTTCATGTACTTGCTTTTGTACTTGAACTTGTCTTTTATCTTCCTGTTTGCCTTTTCCCTACTCTTTGGCAATGTAGACCTTGAAGTGTAGGATATCTAAAAGACATCTCTTTAATTCCTTTTTGGTGGCTTTCTCTTTCAGGATAACATTTTGTCATCTGCCTTTCCAAAGCAAGTGGCTATATGTGGGCACCGAAAGAGGAAACATTCACATTGTCAATGTGGAATCATTTACTCTCTCAGGCTATGTCATCATGTGGAATAAAGCCATTGAACTGTGAGTTTAATCAAGTATTGTCTGTTGATGGGAGGGAAAAGAAGTGTCCCAGTTGTAACTAGAAATGTCATTGTTATCTAGAGGCGCCCCCATATTAGTCTCACTACATTAAATATAGGATCAAAGTACATAGTCATGTAAATACTTTTTGTTTTCATGAATATCAAGTCTTAATATATGTGTTTCTGCCTATAACATTATTTTATCGTTGCTTCTGGAGTACACATAGAAAGACACTAAATAGACAATATAAAAATAGACTTAAAAATCATTATGTATGGTGCTAAAATAGAAGAAAAATAAGATATTAAAATATGATGTGGCTGGTACTTGGACAGACATCTCCCTTCCACATACAGCTTTGGGGTTAAAGATGAAAGTGTAAAGGTACGCATGTTTTAAGAGGGCTGATACATTCTGAGTTTAAAATGACTGTCTGAAACCCTAAATTTAAATAAGCCTGTTTCAAGAGCAAAATATATTTTGTAGCTATTGTCATTATTCTTCCTTTTTTAATGACAACTTTGTGTGTAGTGGCTTGTGGGTGAAAAGATACAATTGTGTACTTCTGTTCCTGGACTATTATTTTGTTCCCTGTATGTCTGTTTTCAAAGATACATTAAGTCCATCGCTTTCCAAAGTGTGTAGAAACAAACACAGCTCTTCATTAGTCCGTCAACATAATGTTAATTCTCTGTTATTGTAACAGTGGCCACCTTAGTCATTTTATGGAAAATGGCAAAACTGGTTTTCCAGCATACAGGTAAACATTTTATCCAGCTGTGTCAATTCTGTAACAACAGATGTTAAGATAAATTTTGTAACTTTAATGGCATTTTTTTTTTCTGGACAGGCAGTAAATAAGTCCTTTCTTAAGACAAACAAAGTGTCAAGAAATAGCCTCAGTATTTATAGGCCTGAAGATACAAGTAAAAGTCCCTCCATGTTGAAATGTTCACACCTTGTTTCCATGGAGTCTGTATCTGTAGCATCTGTATTGCTTGCAGTAATTTTGAGATGCAGTTTAGAGTAGAAGAAATTTTTTTAATGGAACTATTTCTTTTTTAGTTCGTCCAAAACTCACCCAGGACCTATTGTCCACATTAGTGACAATCCAATGGATGAAGGAAAGGTAGGATATGTTTAAAGACTCTTCAATACTTTATTTTTCAATTGAGACTTATTTTTAAACTATACATACCCCTGCTACTTAAGGAAGGATTAAGTATATGAGAGCAATGCTTAAAGCATAAAGGAAGGCTAAATTAAGTCTTTAGGCTTTGAAAGTAATATGAAGCAATGTATAGGCATGTCTGTAGGACACATTACTGGAATAATTCATCCTGTTATCAGAAACATTTGAAAACACAGATGAACATGGTTAGCTGCAAAATGTCTAGAAAGTAAAAGCAAATAATTTTACTTAAGGAGGAAAAAACCCAAACAAAGCACAAAATAATAAAAAAAAACAAACAACAAAAAACCTCCACTCAATCATAGCCTGAGTGCTGAAAGTGTAATGGAAAATCATTAAACGTTATCATGCTCTTGGGTGTTGTAATTTAACAACTGTTAAATGCTTATTTATATATCATATTATGAATGGAATGCCATATAATTTGTCTTTAGATGAACTAATCTAAGACAGTGTTTCTATGGAATTTGAGGTCTTAACTCACATACTCACATTTTAAGGAATTTAATATAATCACTAGATACTGTCTGCTAATGAAATTGGCCTGTAGTCCAACTAAATACTTCAGACAAGTAAACTCAGCTAAAAAGTGTAAGAAAGAGCTATGTATTAACTTGTCTTTTCCTTCTTACGATATAGTATTAATGTAATCATCAGTTCATCTTGACAAGTAGCTTTACAGTACTTGTTCTTGAAGCCCTAATAAGACAGGGATCTTTGTCCTGTGGTATAGCAACCACAAAGAACTTGAGCTATGAACTCAGTGGTCATGAGTTCCTTCTGTATTAAAGTAAATCTATAGGCATTATGCTTTTTGTTGGGACATCTGTAATAAGACCCATGAAAAACCAATGTAGAATGCATAACTTAATTCATTAAGTCTTCACTGTGAGCTAAAAAGAGAAAGAAAGGAGTTAAAATGTTAGTATGTCTTTTCTAGGTGATAGCAATTGCTGTAGTACCAAATCATCCATTCCCCACCTAAGTCATGGTTGCAAGGCTAAGTCTGTTCTTCAGAAAACAGACCTCTTCTGCAAGGTTTGGGTTGGTATCACGGGGCTAACGCACTGTGAAGGGTTTTCAGATGCTTAACTTGCGTGTTTCATGTAGTTATTTAGCACATCTTAGTGGTCTACTTCTAATTTTGATCAGATTCCTTGGTCCACACTTAATAGTAGACAGGAGGCATTTTCCTTAATTTTAACAATAGGAGTAAAGCAAAATATTAAAGTACTATTTGAAAACAGCAGTGTTATATGAGGCTTTTGCAGAAATGTGTAGAACCCTGGCAGAAGTCTGGTTATAACTTTGCCGGACAGACCTTGATGTTGCATTAAACTTATTGCCCTTAATGACACCACTCTAGATTAATGAGGCATAAGCAATTGAATAGTTTGATGAATTAAATACTAATTAATTATTTTTGTCAGTGTAATGTCATAAATATCATAGTTTTTAGCTCCCACATGTTAAGAATCTCCAAGGAGAGAGAAAATAGTGTTCAAGGCTTATGGACTCTAGAACATGAATGCAACGAAAGTATGAAGGTTTCAGAAAAGACAAAGGATCTGTTTATTTTGGTGCATTCCACCCCACATCTAATTATTGTCAATTAATGGATAAAAATTACTGGTTTTATCAACTAGGCTATCAATTAGTGTTTTAGATTCTGACCTTACACTTCTCTAATTTCTGTAAGAAAAGTATTGCTGAAAAAACCCCTGTGCAGTTGCAAGAACCCCCTCTGTACTCACTTTTAAAATCTGTTCATGTCATTGGTCTTCTAATCACAGTGGGTTTTCTAGTGTTTTAAGTTAAAATAACGAAGTTATAAAATATGATTTATAATTGGCAAGTTGATTTAAAATAGTAGTGTACTTATCTCTAATGGGAAAAATCGAAAATTCACTTTTACTAGATTAAACATGTCTAATTTTTATGGTTTTTTAGTGCTGTTTAGCACTGAAAGAGATGAAATATTTTATTTGTAAGCTGGTAGGAGATCCTCTGTTATCTTTCATACTGAAAACAACTGTACACTCTGAAAATCTTAACATGCTAAAAAGACTGTCCGGCCAAAATGTCTGTGTAGGCAATAGATCATATTGATTTAGATCTCTGAGTTCAACTGCAATGACAGGTGTGTGAAGGCAGTGGTTTCTGACTTACAGTCTGAAGGACACTCCTCAGGGCACTTTGCTCTAAAATAGGCTGTGTCTACTGAGTAAATCATAGCAGCCAGCTACTACTACTTTTGTGTGATCATGCTGGAGAAAAAGGGAGTGTGAAGGTGTGCTGCTTAATCACAGGAGCAGCTTCTGCTTAAAGGAAAGATCTTAGTAGATACAGCAACTAGAAGAGATGAAGCTTCATTGCTTTCTTCCACATAGCAAGTGGCAAGACTGTAACTACTGCCTTATGCTGGCCTTGTTTGTTTAGTGGTTTGGTGTTTTTTTTCCATTAAGAGAAATGTCACTTAAGATAGGAGAGCAAAACCTGTAGATACTCAATAATGTGTTAGACCAATTATAATGAGTAATTTGAGTCTTTACTCCCTGCAGAAAAGATTTAATCTTGCTTCTAGCAAAAAGATTATTTGGGAAATTATCTTAGCTTTCCTTCTATGCACAAATAATATTTTTTGTTTGCCTTTAGCCAGTTATCTCAGTTGTAATTAACTTCTGGAGAAAGCTTATAGTATTTTCTTTAGAAAGTAGACAATGAACTCTTACCTACAACTTCAGGGAGGATAATGTATTCTTTCAGAAAATCTAAGCAGAATGAATTCCAGTGAGAAAATGTTCCAAACCCCCCACTTTCACTCAGGATGGAATACATTTAGTAAAGTTTAGTGTTGATCTTTCTGGAACTCAAAGTGAATTTCCAAGGAATCTTCAGAAGGATGCTTTCATTTTTTTCCAATTTTGTATGAATGTCCATTGTATTTGCTGGAACTTTAGGAGAATGGCAAGTGCAAAGTAAATCCAGCATTTAAGTCTTCACCTCTTTAATTTTAGTTTTTATAACTAGTTTCAGTTGCTACATATAGTATTATGCTGCATATCTTTGGGACAAGAACTACAGATATTGCAAATAATATAATTTTCCTTTCCCTATAAAGACTTAATGTATCTGTTTATTAATGCAGCTTCTGATTGGCTTTGAATCTGGAACGGTGGTATTATGGGACCTGAAGTCAAAGAAGGCAGATTACAGATACACACATGATGAGGTAACAATTTTCATCTGCATTGCTTGCTCTGAGGATATCATTCACTGCTCTACTAGTGATTTTTATTATTTTTTTTCAATTTCTTCTCCTTCCTCTGTCACAAGTGGATCAATAAATAGGTCTCATTGAAATTGCAAGTACTTGAAGTTTTCTCTAAAACAGCAGTAGAGATTGGATAATAAACTTCAAATAAGTTCACTGAGTTTAAGTTTGTGAAGTAATGAATAGTAGTAGGATGGATCGGATTTCTTCACTAATTTTTTGTGGGTGAAGCTTTCAAATCTTTTTTCTGTTAGTCATGTGACTTTCACTGGTATTAAGAGGTTGAGTCTTAAGTTGAAACTAGATGGTTTAGAAATTTCTGCAATTTGGAATCTCTTTGATATTCTGAAAACTGGAGGAGGGAGGGGCAGGAGAAGAAACCACTAAATAGTCTCACTACATTTGTATCCACATACCTTTTCTCTGTAGGATGAGATTGAGGTTTGAAATAAGACTGGGGAGGTTTAGAAAAGCAATGACATTAAGTGGCATTCATATCTTTAAAACTTTATTCTCAAAGACTGAAATAAGGAAAAATCATTTGGCATAATGTACAATTTGATGTATTTTGTTTAAAAATAACATAAAATTGGTTTCAATTACATTTTATTGATTGCAAAATGGATGTGTCATTGTTCAATAGCAGCTAGGCCTGTTACTTAATTCACAGTATATGCATTTTCTTTAGACCTGTGCTGAACTTTTCATAAGACATAATTTACGTTCTTTTGGGGCTTGGAGGGTTTTTTGTGTTTGTTTGTTGGTGGGGTTTTTTTATTTGGTTTGGTGGGGTTTTGTTTGGTTGTTTGTTTTTGTTTGTTTGGGGTTTTTTTGTGGCAGTTCTGGTTCAATACTTGTGTGTTCTACCATTTAAGTTTCTTTGTAGGGAGAGTCTCTGAAGTAGTCTAAGCCTTAGGTCATCAGAGCTGAATGAGGTTTCTTTGTATTCAGAAATGTCTGTATAAGCCTTAAAGTATGTTATATGAAGAATAATTTTCTCTCTTCCATTTTCATTGCATGTACCTATTTAATTCCATTTGTCATTTGTTTCATCAACTTGCTCATGTCTTCATCATCTTTTTCTAGTCTTAAGCTCTTCCTGCACCTCTGATTTTTCATGCTCTTCTCTAACTAACTTTTTTTAACCATTCTAAATCAGAAACACAGCAACATAGTATGTTCAAGATGTGGGCACACTGAATTTATGATGTGGAGCAATTATCTCTGGTTTTGTTTTCTTATTCTCTTGATGCTGCATTAGCCTTTTGATGCTACAAACATTAAGCAGACACTTCCTTGGAACAAACTACTATAAAAGTAGAGTCTCATTCTTCAGGTGCTACTTTTCGGGTCAAAGCCCTGATATTTATCATTTACATAGTTTGACAGGAAAAAATTTTTAAGTCTTTCTGCAGTTTTCCACTGAAGTCGAGATTTCTACCTTGGATTTGCTTTGGTACTGTCAGCAGTACAGTTGTTCTACGTTGCTTATGAATAAACTGAGCTGTACAGATCCCTGAGGGCCTCTACCAATTACCTTCATTCATAAGCTAATCAATTAGTACCAGCCTGTCTTTATTTCAGCTTGTGTTACTATCTGATACCTTAACCAGTTATTTATCTGTTAAAAAATATCTCATCTGTTTGGTTTTAGTTTCCTTTAAAGATGTGTTGTTGAAAGTCTTTGAAAATTGTATAGACAGTTTAATTGGTGTTTCTGTCAGCCACATATCTGTTAACATTCTTGGAAGTTTGTTTGACTATAATTACCACTTACAAACTGACTGCTTTTGCCTGGTGTATTATACTCACCCATATGTCAGTGAACTTTGTTCTTTATTAAAGTTCTGTCATGGTTTCTAGAAATTTACTCAAGGTAGAGACTATGCTGCTTATTCTGGTTTTCTTTGGATTTTCTTGTCCATTTGTTTAAAAATTGACTGAATACTTGTCTTAATACTTTCTGAACCAATGCTGATTAGATAGACTGCAAAGAGCAGTGAATGGTTCAGATGTCATATCTTTGATTTTCTTTAGGATTTATGAATTTGATGCCTGAAGATCACGTACCCCTGTGAACAGAGACACACTGCAGACAAGTTAATGGAGAAAGATATAGGGTTTTATTAGAAGAAGCTTCCACGATCAAACCCAGGGGGATTTGACCCCAGGTCTGACCCTGTGGTCAGGAAGTTACAGGGTTTTATACCCCTCACGAACATCCAATCAGAATTTCCCATTTCTCTCTAATGCCCACCCAAAAGTCCTGCCAATCTACCCCCTTCGTCATGGCGGGGCAGTTGGGCCTTCTCCTGTTGTTCGTCTTCTATTATCTTGCAGGTGTCTGCTGAAAACCAGCTCGGCCTTGACAAGGCCTGCTAGCTGGTGAGAAAGGCACTTTAATATTCAGACTTAATATCAGAGTAACTGAGCATAGACTATGATTCTAAAACCTTCTAAAATTACATTAAATCACATTTTTAGGCATCAAATTAATGCATCTAGGTGTTCAGTCTGGGGTTTTTTTGATTACAGAAGAGGTAATGAAATACCTCAGGTCAGATCCTTTGGTAAAGAAACGTGCATCATCATAACTTGGGAATGGTTCAGAAGGGAAGAGAAACAAAAATGAAGATCTGTAAAGTGAACCTAGTGAATTGCACTGTTCTCATTGGTCAGAATCAGCATACAGAGAGATTCTTAAACATTTTGGCCATTCCAGTTCTAAAAGTTGATTCAGATTTCACTTTAAGAAAAATATTTCTTTAGAAAAAGAATTACTACATGACAACACAATGATAAAGTATAATTAATTCTTTTTCCATCATCTTATATACCCAAGAAATGTATCTGTCAGAAAAATCCTTTGCACATGAAGATTTAAGGTTTGAGGAAGGTCTTCAGACTTTCTGGTAATGTAGTGGTTTCCTTACAAGAGTGGACACGCACACAGAGTCTAGCAATGGTGGAACAGTGTCTTTATTTCATGAGATCTCCTCTGCTTTTAGTAAGTGTGATGCAGAGCAAAGAAAGCTCTCTATAATTTTGTTTCCTGCTGACAAACTGTATAGATTTGAGTATTTCTGTGCACAGAGCCTTTCTAGATAGTTTCTTGTTGACTCTGGTTTGGTGGCTTTCATACACTGACTGTAAGGGCTGTATCCCACCACACATGGGCATGTGTGATGACCTGCCCTTGAGGGGAAGGAAGCACCTAATGTCACAACACGTTTCACCTCTTCTCACAGAGGGGAAGGCACATGACTGTCTGCCCTGTAGCAGGAGCAGGATTTTGAACCTCAGGATTTATGTCCTTAGTTCTCCACTTGTTCTTGATGATAACTCTTCTGAGTGTGGAGTTGACAACCAGTAAAAAGAGAGCTACTTAGTCTAATCTTGTCACACTTGCCATCTTAAGGGATGGTTAAGCTTTCTCAGGCACCATGAGCAGGGTAGCCAGGCACATTGATATCATAAAGAATGCTTGCTAGAGACTTTGCCATTGGATTAGTTTCCTTTTTTTGTCATCACTTTGTAGTTGACTTTAGTCTTAGAGCACATCATTTGAGTGTCTGTGCGGTCTGTGACCATCATTTGATGCAACTTCTTTGACTCAAAACTTTGGATGTGTTAGAGATCCAAATGTCATCCTTTGTTCCTTAGCAGAGGAAGATCATAATGAGGATCAAACTCTGTGTGATCAGAGGTTTGTGAAAAGATATGTGTGTTATTTCCTAAGAGAAGGAGTTGAATCTAAGTATATGTTTTTGTAGCTTCCTGCTTAGTTTCATTTCAAATAGCCTGACCTTTAGGAGGCTTTCCTGAAGCAGATTCCCATGTTGTGGTGGGGCAGTCACATCTGTTGCTAAAACCTAGGTCAGTGGAACGCTGTCCACATTTTCTTCACATGCATGCCTTCCCAGCACCCTGCAGCACAAGAACACTAGTACACTCATCCCAAGGGCAGGAACACCCATAAACCCTTTGTAATCATATTTCTGCTTCACCGTGGCTGGGGAAAGGCAGCTCTAGGTCATGATTAGTGTTAGTGTTCATTGCTGGCATGTTCTTCTCTCCACAACATTCTAGTTTAGGGAAAATTCAGGGAATTTAATTGGAGATTTTTCTTGAGTTTTCTATATTGCAAATGAGATCCTGACTTAAAGTAGTGTATATTTTTTATTAGAACAGTAATATTTTCTGTATTTAGAATTAGTTAGAATAATGCACAATTGTAACATTCTTTTTCAGATAATTGGAAGGGAATTATCTCTACATAGTGAAACTGTAGTTACGAATGAACCTTTCTTTAGAAAGTTTCTTTGAAACCCTTTAACCAAAACATCCTTTTTGTCTTGGATGGGCTCAATGAAAAAATTAAGTCTAAATTTTTTTTGCATTATTCTTAAGCCTTTTATGTTCAGACATTGGAGACTTAAAGAAAGTAAGCTATGCATTCCTTATGTGGAATACCCTTTATATTGCAATTATTTCCCAACCTCTATTTTCATCCATGAAAGAAATAAAACAAATTTCTCAACTATAGGTTTTGTTTCTTAAAAAAACCCTCAAATGTAGCTCCTGAAAACTAAAACTAGTTGTATAATGAAGTTCCTTCTTCAAGGAATGTTTTGTTTTTCCTGCTGTAAAGTAAGCTTTGATAGCATTAACTATAATGTATTACAGGTTACTATTTTTAGACTCAATGTTCTGGTACATGACTGAGTGTAAGAGATGATTTTGCAGCATTAAAAACATGTCAAAGTAGCCTGGGGAATTAAGAGGACAGAGGAAAGGACTGTGGACAAGATAGTTATCATAGGTACTCCCAAGTTTTACTATACTTTCTTTGAATATTTTGGTGGACCTGTAGAAAAGGAGCCAGTATGATCATCTATTCAAGTTTAACAGAAAACACTGACAGCGTCCAAGGAAATTAAATGACTGTCATAATAAGACAGGGAAATCTGGATAGGCTATGGTAAATAACCAATCTGGCTTGCAGAATAACTAACCATGGACTTTGCTGGTCATGCACAGTATATTTCAAGCTCAATTGATATCACAAGAGAGTAAAGGATCATGGCAAAATCCAAAGAATTATGAAAGGAATTGTCAGTGTCTCTGATGCATTCCTCTGGGAAAGTATGCAGAAACGTTTTCCAAACATTGTGTTATACTTGAAAAGTAGGCAATGAGATGCATATTATTAAAAAAACAAAAAACCAAAAGCAACAACAACAACAAAACAACAACAACAACAAAAAAGGAGAGTTAACTTAGATTTATTTTTTTCCCTGAATTATACCAAATGGATTTGCAGTAGTCTAAACTTGGTTTTGGAAAAATGGATTTAAAAATTCTTTTGCAAACAGGGTAGACTGCTTAAATTAATAGCTTTTGTATTTACATCAGTGAATTTCTGCATGGACTTGTTTTGGCTGGGATAGGTTTAATTTTCATTCTTATAACTGGCACAGTGTTGTGTGTTTGGATTCGCTATGAAAGTGATAACTATGTAAAGTTATAACTGTGAAAGTGATAAACACACCGATGTTTTACTTGTGCTGAGTAGCGCTTAGTCTAAGTTACAGATTGTTCAGTTTCCCATGCTCTGCCAGTGAGCAGGTACACAAGAAGCCAGGAGGGAGCCATGACCAGGACAGCTGACCTGTGTATTGGGCCAAAGGGGTATTCCATACCACAGATCCTCATGTTCCTTTCATAAACTGGGACAGTTACCTGGCAGGGAGCCAATTACTGCCTACTGGATGGGATGGGCATTTTTCAGCTGGTGGTGAGCCATTATATTGTGCATCACTTGTTTCTCTGGGGCTGTACTGCTGTGCCACTCTCTCCTTTTCATTACAGTTGTTGCTGTTGTTATATTTTACTTAATTTCATTTATTAAACTGTTCTTACCTCAACCCATGAATTTTATGTTTTTTCTGATTCTTCTCCCCATCCTGCTGGTGAGTGAGCAGCTGTGTGGTGCTTGGTTGCTGGCTAGGTTAAACCATGGTGGGTTAAACTTAGCAGATGAGAAGAGCAGTATCAAACTGTTCTGAAATAGTATGCATGTAATCAGCTGTAGGGTTAAAATAAGCCTAGAGGAATTGAAAGGAACGGGACTAGTTTTATCAGTATATAATGAATTGAAACAGCTGAATTCCCTGGTGGAAAAATACTGTCCAAACTTGAGTCTTTATTGATGAACTTGTCTCTTACATTGTAAAGTTGAATTTCAGTTACTAGGTTTTGTACTTCTTAAGAGAGCGAAGAAAGAAGATTGATTCCTGCTATTGCAGCAGTAAACCATAATTTCATGAAATGTTTTTAAACATGCATTAATCTCTTGAAGAGCTAGTGATCTCCCTTTCTGTAGAGGACTTGCATATAAAAGCTTTTAATTTTGTTCCCCAGACTTTTTCATTTTATTTGCGATTGCATTTCACAGTCCTGCATAAGTCTACCTGTTAATTGCTGCAGTCAACTGCAAGAATGTTTTCTTCTTAAAATCAAACACGTTCACCTTCTTTTTAGGCAGTATGGCAGTCGTTTTTCCACATGGGTTAATCTTTCTGGAACATACGATGAAAGCTAGGCTGTCTTTGTGTACAGCCTGTCTCCACATAGTACTCAGGGAGAGTTAGTTTCTGCCGTTTTTGGTAAAGTTTTGGCATACATAGGACAGTGTGATCAATTGTTCTGTGTTTGTTATTCAAAAAATTAAGATTTGATTTCCGGCCCCCCCACCCCCACCCCCGAAAACATGTAACTGTCTCAGACATTTTGAAACAGACTTCCTTAGAGTCCAGAAGAGCCACCTTAAATTTGAATTAAAGTGAAAGGGATGGTAGAAATACTTTTTAATAAGAAACCTTTAGTTGTAATTAAGTAAATAGAAAGATTTATTCAGATAAAGTTAGTTGCTTTTTCAATGGTGTGTTCTTTATATATGTTCCTTTAAACTTTCCCTGTATTTTGTTCCCTTTCGTAAATGGAAGGATTCACAATATTAGTTTAGGTCAGGACTTGGTTTACCTGTGCAGACAACTCCACTTAAGTATACAAATGCCTTATGTCTTAGATATAGTAACAGTCCTCTGTGGTGTTTGTGTATGATCTTGTTATAATGGATAACTTCCTGTTTGGGGTCCATATGACTAGTGATATATTCCAAAAAAATATTTGAGAGAAAATTGAATCTGCACCAGCTGATAGAAGCATACTGCTGCATTATGGTACCAAAAGGATCAGAGGTGAAGTTTTAAATCATGATAAGAATTATTATTAAAACTTAGAATTTTATCCTGGATCAGTAAATTTTGTGTAAAATACTGGAAAAAAGTCTATTACTCCAACAGGCTTTTTAGTGTCTAAGATGCTATGCATGGATTTGCAGTTTCAGTGGATTCTGCTTGATTTTTCTGTTTTATGCTTTCCTTCAAATTCCAACACTAATATTAATCCTGGAAAAAGTGTTGAAACTTTTTTGCTCCTGAGTATTGAGATGATTTTTCAGATACCAGTTCTGTTTTAGTGATTGAGGCTATTACTATCAACCAACTATTGTCAGAGTTAGACTCCATATGGGAGCATATGTAATATGTACTGTGACTGAATTTCCCTTGAACATCACCTCATGGTTTCATATCTCCATGTACTAATGAGGTGCTGGAAACAGAAATGGCATCAGTGTTTTCAGGCTAGTTGATATTTTGGCCTTATTTGTACTCTGTGTCATTGTTTACTTTCCTCTTGGATGAAGGCAACAACTAGATTTTATTTAGTCAGCTTTTTTTCTGCAGATTTCATGTGGCATGGCTTAATCATTCCATTCCTAATTTTCTGAATATGAAGATGTTTCTCTATGGAAAGACTTACTAGCAGATTCCTGCACTTTCCTGCATCTCAAAGCTGCTATTGCAACATTATTCACTCAAGCTAATACTTTGTTTTCATCATCATAATCTAAAAAAATCTTGCTACTTCTATTTTTGTTTTGCTTATATTTTCAGCCTATGCTTGCATCTTGTGCACATCCACATAGACACCTCAAAATTATGTATAATACTTGGACATAATAATCCCATCCTATGTTTCTTTGTATGGACGGTATTTTTTTCCCAATAGTGAAAAATTCTAGTTAGCACAGCTCAAATTAGTGCTTGCAGTTATTGTCTGCATGCTACCCTTCATTGAAAAATGCTTCAGTTATACGCTGAAGAGAATGGGGGGTTTTCCCCCTTAAACATGTCACTACAAGGAACACAGTATTTTTGATGTATAAAATATGACTGAAAGGACTACTTAAGAACAGAAAACTTGCCATAAGTAAACTAATACATACTAAGAGCAGTATTTTTTAATTAGTAATTTCTCTAATTTGCTTATACTGTCTAGTATCATCAAGGAAGTTTTAAGGATAAAATGATAGTAAGATACACAAATTAAGGTGTTCTCTTTTTTCTGTTCTCTTGCATAGGCTATCCACTCTGTGGCTTGGCATCATGAAGGAAAACAATTTATTTGTAGTCACTCAGATGGTACCCTGACCATATGGAATGTAAAATCTCCTACCAAACCATTCCAGACAATCACTCCACATGGTAAGATGAAAATGGATACCCACTGTGTCTGACAGCTCTTAAGACACAGAGGACTTGTTTTTAATAGGGAATGTGTTTTGCAAAAAACAGGTATTAAAAATGTGCTTGCAATATAAGTAAAAAGCTTTCTCTGTCCTACCAAATTTTGATTTCACAAAAAATGTCTTCATGAAATAAGAATCCAAATCAGTGCAATTTTCTCTAAAACTCTTAACTTCAACATTGCCTTTCACACAATGGCATGGATTTCAAAGTTAACTAATGCATATTTTGCAGGACTTGCTTTTTGCCTGACATTACAATCCCATATGTTGTTTAAAATACATATAAGCAAGCATCTGTTTTATGTATAAATGTGTCATTACCACATAAATTCTTGGAAAGGTTTGTAACAGAATAAGACTAGCATCTGGTAAGATGTTCCTGCTTCTTAGAGGTCTTACATTAATGTTAATTTAGGAAATTAACATTGCGTGTTTTCTTCTGTGAAATACTCAGCTGATCTTCACCTAAGTTCTGCACAAATGCCAGGCTTACATGGTGTGCATTTCTCTAAGTTGTGTCTTAGCAACTTGTTTACTTCAGATTCTTAAGTGTGAATGTAACAGTGAGGATAATCTGTGTGGTTACAATTGTAGTGCAGGATGCTATAGTTAAGCATCCCAGTTTATCTGTCTGAGACTCCAGCAAGTCCATGTTTACTGTACTGACCATGGACTAGAATGGAAAAAAATTAGCTGTGGATTTCTATATGATCCTGTACCTGTTAAAAAAACTACTTACACAAGACTATTTTAATTTTATGACCTCTTCTAAGGAACATTATTTTTATTGTGGACTGGAAGTTGAATTTTCTGCACAACTTCATGGTTGTCATACTTTATCGATAGTCTGATAGAAAAAATGCATATTTACACTCTACCCTTAATTTCTACTGACTGAAAAATCGTATTTATAGAAGCTTCAGTTGCTAATATGGCATGGTTGAGGAAGAGCAGGCTTTCATGCTCAACTGAAGTCTTAGCCCTGAAGGATAAAGCTCAGGATAAACCTCACTTTACTTGTAAGCTAACATAAACATTAAATCTCCTACTGCTACTTAAAAAACACTGTAGGAGATGATTATAGGTTTGAAAAAAAATATTCTACAACACTTAGGTTTAGGATTGGTGGTTGTTTTTTCTGAACGTTCTTGGCTGGACTATTGAGAGCTGTAACAAGGTTTTAATTATGTTGTCCCAAGGCATACTCTATAATGGTGAGAATTGTTGAATATGTGTTTCCATGAAAGTTCTGTTTCTCAAGTTGTACAGTGAATTTCTTTACTTGTCATAATGAACTGTAAGATTAATATAAGAAAATCATTTGCTTTAGGAAAGCAGTTGAAGGATGGGAAAAAGCCAGAACCTTGCAAACCTATCCTTAAGGTGGAATATAAAACAACTAGATCTGGGTAAGACTTGTTTTCTATGCAAAATGAACATATGTAAAAGAAATGCAATGCTCTAGAAATATGCTTTTTTTTCTCAGTTTTTAGGTTGAATAGTCTGATGGTACTGAGCTATGGTAAACAGATACTGATGATTAATCTACAAAAACATATATATGAGTGAATTGCTATACACAAACCTTAACTTAGGTAAAGATACTGCTAATGCATTATCTCCCTGCTTCTTCCATGCTACTAAAACTTGTGTGTATTTTTGCTCAGTATTTGAGACTATCAAAAAAAAAAAAAGGCTGATAAAGCACAGAAAACACCAAAACAGAGACATGATGAATGAACTTCAACAAATAATGGCCTGATGCAAATATTCTAAATTCTGAATACATGTTCTTCCCCCAAAAACTGTTATTAACAGAAGCTTTTCTAGTAGAGTGCAGTGATTTACACAGTGAAATGTGCCTAATTATGAACATTGAGAATTAAACAAAGCAGTAATTGCTACAAGAAACTCAGATGGAATTACAGTATCTAGAGTAGCATGTTTTGTTACCAAGACTGCAATTAGAATGGATGGATTTCATGAACTGAGTGGAGTTTCTTTCATTTATGGTTCTAAAGTGCTTTAAAATGTTTGAGTGAAAAGTTCAATATAAAGACAATACTCATGGAAAGCTTTTTGGCTATTTGTAAAAGTTGATTTTTTTTTCTTTTGGTTTTGTTTCGTTTTTCTTCTTGTTGTTTGGTTTTAGTTGGGTTTTGTGGGTTTTTTTTGTTTTTGTTTTCGTTTGTTTGGGGGTTTTGTGAGTTCACTTTCTTTGTGTTTTGTTTTGAGGTTTCCGGGAGGGGGGTTGTTTGGCTTTTTGTTTTCTTTTACCCTTGGAAGGAGGTGTGTGTGTATTGTTTTAACTTGCTTTCCAGGCATTCAAATATATAGAAGATTGTTACTTAAGTGATGCACTGTAGTTTGCTACATATTGATGTACCCATACTTATAATATCAGTGGCTTTATGTATTTTTGGTTTTTTTGCTGAAAGTGAAGTAAATAGAAGGCTGTAAATTGAAGACTGTGGCTAGCTCCGAGATGTATGAAAATCTGTGATCAGATGGAAAGCCATGTTATACGTGCAGGCATCTACATCTGTCTGCATAATCCTTTCTCAACTGAAAGATCAAAAGCTGATCTAAAGAGAAACAATCAAAAATCTCAGCTTCAGCAAGTTACAATTTCTGCAATCAAAAGCCTTCTATTCTGAATAGTCATTCTGAAAGAGAAGATTAGTTTGAAGCTTGTTCTTTGACATTATAGTATCACAATGTGAAAACTCGTTGACTTTTCACAAAGTTTAAAGAGGAACTTTTTTTAATATAATTTCTAAGAATACATGGGATTTTGGGGAGGCTACTTTTTCCTTGTTTTTTGTTGGGTTTGGGTTTTTTTCTGTTATACCTCTTCTTTTCCAGTGTTTATCCAAACTGAAATGTTTTGATAAGTTTTAATTTAATATTGCTTTCTCTCTTAAATGTACTGTTAAATCTATAACTGTTGATACTCTTCCTGAACTATGATTAAGAAAGGGTGGAAAAAACCACAACAAACAAAACCCTACCAGGTTGCACTGTGGTGGAGAAGCAGTGCACTGAAAATTTCCATTCATTTGCTGCTACATGTATTTCAGCTTGGACTTCAATTTTCGGTTTCCCTTGTAAACTTGAAAAAAATTTAAGGCAAGGCAAAACTACCTTTTAATACTTAAATTTTTGACAGATTTTCTCTTTACCATTTAAAATTGGTTATGCATGAACAGATAAAATTTTAACTTTTATTTGAAACACTGTCATTTCTTGTTCATGGTTTAGTTTCTGTAGCACAAAGGAGAATCACTTCTGGGTAGGAAAAAATTTTTTCTAGCTACTGAAACAATACAAGAAACAAACTGAATAAACTTGTTTTTATAGCAGTCTGCTATAACTGTTCTTCAAAAAGAAATTAAAAAAATCACAGAATGGAAACAAAAAAGCTTACATTTAAGAGGTACTATTTAATGCATATTTAAGTTATATTTCAATTCTTTATTGTGAAAAAATGTTCACTTTTTCTATGCTCTGTATTGAACTCAAACATCTTTTGGTCACTTCTTTCTTGTTTCCCCCTTATCTAGAGTGCTCGAAGATCTAGGTTTGTTTCAGTATCTCCTCCTGTCACTTCATTGATATAATCTTAATTGTTTTCTTTAGTGTTTCTTATTCTAATAAACTTTTTTTGGAGAGAAGGTGTTTGGAAATTCACAAAACAAATGAACATAACTGATGGCAAACTGTATTAAGGGCTACAGACATTATTCTTTTCACTGCTGCCACTCTTATTAACCCCTTCTCACTTTTTTTCCCCTCCATTATGTTCTTCATATTGTAAAGCTGGAGTTAGGGAAGCACAGGGATGTGAGGCTTTTTCTGGTCTTTACAGACTACCTATTTATTTTCTGACTTGGTGTTTTTTTCTGTTCCTTTGTTTGTTTGCTTGTTTTTTCAAGTCCAATGCAGATACTACCTGTGAATTGTCCAGAGCCAAAGTAGTTTACCCTACAACAATAGTAAGCTTTTAGGTTTATTTCTGGGAGAATATGTGGGAAAAGTTGCTATTGACAGTTAGGGGGTCAAAAAGGCAGATTCTTGTTATATTCCTTAAGTAAACAGGCATAATTTTACAATCCCAAAGTATAATGCCATTGTAGTGCAGCTGTTTTTCATCTAAAATACTCCTTCTTTTTGTGAAGCAATGAATTCCAAAGGCAGGTTACCTTTTGAGCTTTCTCAAATGGTTTCCATATTGCCTTTTATGCTTACTTCTTCTGTCTAAAGTGGATCTAGGGGAGCTCTTGAGATTCCTGCTGCTGCTTCCCACTACTGCACACTTAGTACCTTATAGTATTTCCTCTGGTTGATATCAGCACTATAGTAAAATTATCCAAGCTTATTATTTGTTACTAGAGGTTTGTCTAATAGGAATAGGAGCTCAAAAATTTCCCCATAAAAGATAATCAAAAAGGGTATTGTCTTGGTAGCTGTTGCAGCTGTCATTGGCTAACTGCAGAGCAGTACCTCTTAGCAAGATGTATGTATATGATTGGGACCCAGAGGTTACATTATTCATGATGTCTCTCCTAAGGAAAAGTTCTTGATCTGTTAATTTAGTTTGAATAGTACTATTTTCTTGTGTGATCTTATTGGTTCAAAAGCACACTTCCCAAAAGGAATTTGTAATTTGTCTTTACTACTTCAGGATTGCCAGTATTAAGGTAAAACAATTCTTGAAGTCCTTTCCTTCTTTATACTAGGATTAACATCTTGACAAATTTACTCATGGTTTGAAAAGTAAGATGGTACCAATGACTTGACTTCTGCATGTGCTATTCTCTCACACCTCTGGATTGCCAGAAACTGGCTGACATTTGACAGTTTACTTCTAAAACTGAGCAGAAACATCCACCAGGGTTGTGAGCTACTCAGTTCTTGATTGTATGTTTTCATACACTGCAAGACCCAATCCTGTGTTTTCTGATTTTTTTTTTTTTTTTCCCAATGAAGCATTGCCCCACTTTGTAGTGAACTTCTTGTAGTGTTCTCTAAGTGATTTTACACACTTAACTGATGAGGAAATTCATGTAAAGAGATTGCTTCCAAACCTGCTGAAATGGAACTGTTTTAAAGAATCTCTGTATGAACAGCTGCTAAAAATGCTACATAGCAATTCTCTAAGATCTGAGCACTGCTTTTTGTTAAATGTCTTCCATTGTTTCAGTAAGTAAAACATAATTACCAAAGTTGAATCAATCTCATCTATTATGTAAAGTACAAATCTTTTTAGTTTTTCTTTTAAATTAGGTATTTCTAATAACATTCACGGGCACTGACCTTTTGATATGTATCACAGCTGAAGAGAAGCCAACATACAATTGTCACTGTGATGTATGAAAATTAAAAACTGAAATTTGTCACTTTGTTGTTGTCAGTTGATCTCAGTGAACCTGCAAGTCTAATAATTACTGCAAATTGTCCTGACAACATTACTGTTTTAAAAACTAATGATTTCTATGAACAAAAAAGTGCTGCAATAAATCATTCCAACACAATGAGACACAACACATACATCACACCAGTATTTTTCTCCTCACTGGCATCCTGAAAAATACCAGGTTAAACTCAAGTTTGTAGCTTTCTTGAAATTATTTCATGGACCTGACCATAAAAGATTATGTGAAGTTTGAATATGCAGAGCTGAGATTAAATGAAAACTTGGAATAAACTTAATCCTTTTCTAGAAACATAATTTATGCTACTGTTGGAGGCAGGATATTGAAGTCAATGTACATAGGGTCTGCTTTATGGCAGTCTTTTAGGTCTCTTTCTCATCCAGCAGCATTCTTTGATCTCATCAAATCTTCAGTCATAGGTCTTTCTGGAGGATCAGGCAGATTGTGAAATAATTGTAGAAGCTGGAAGCTCCTCAGTCTGCTTTGCCTTCAGTGCTGCAAGCAGAGTACCTTTCAGCCAAGCCTTAAATTCATGAAGGGCAGCATGTGCATAAACCAAATGCTTCATAGACAATTTGCAAGAATAAAGATGTATCTAGTCTCACATTAGTGTTTCAAATGCTAGCTAGTGAAAACCATTTAAATAGAATGGGAAATGTGGTGGTGTAGGAAAAGATAGAAAAGGATAAAAAGTAAAATCTCTTTAGCATCTCTTTTTGCAATGTATCAGGATGGCTTTTTTGCTAGAAATTTTCTCCAGATGCTGCCATACTAGCTGCTGTCAAGAAAGACCCAAATGAAGGGTAGGATTTCTACCTAAAGCAGACATAAAGATAGATCAGAGGTAACTGATAGGCACTCAAAGTGCCTATTTTTCCTTCAGAAATATAGTGTGGAATTTGAGGCAATAGTCAGTAATGGGTGATTTCTTGAGCTGTATACTTATAAATGGTCTTCTCTTTAAAAGTTATGTTCTATTTCAAACATAAGCAGTATTAAAATGTGTGACTCTTGATAATCAGGAAATAAGAAAATACCTCCTTTGTTTTTAAATAAACTGTACATCATGTGTCTATCAGAAAAATATGGATGTATTTAAAAGTGTGTTTCTCTAAAGGCTTTTTAAAAATTTTTCAAGGGAAGCCTCTAATCTCTTCTCAAAACTAGAAAAAATATTTTTGCTTTGCTAAACTCAGCTGTTTGATTATGCAGTAGGAGTAGTCTATGATGTAGTAGTTTCCTGAATTTTGTGCATGATGGTGTGGAGGAAAATGGATAAAACATCTAGAGTAAATGTGGGATGCTACTTAAAAGATGTTAGGTCTTTGAAGCTTATCAAGCGGCTGGTTGCTTCTCCAAGGTACTCATATTACTGTACAGCTAGTAAATGGGACTATTTCTTCCTATTTCTGCTGGACTGTTTTATATTACAGATAAATGAGACTGTCAGCAAATCTCCATCTGCAATTCAGCAGGAAAGAAAAAAAACAATCCTAAAGTTGTAAAAAGTTTAAAAAAATCTCATCTTGCTGGGCAGTTGGAAAGATTGGTAAAAGAAATAATGTAAAATGAAAGGTTTGGAGGAGATGTCTGCCTTACAACAAGAGTTAGAAGGCAATAACTTAAGTTTGAAAACACATACTTAGGCTGTATATTGCATGGAGAACTGATTTGCATTATTTTTAATATTTTATTTCTTCTTAATAATATCTCATTGAACTTTATTGTAAGGTTGCGAAGCCTGCCCAGTGTCTTTTGGCATATTATCTTCGCTTGATCCTAAATGCCTCTGCTTTATTCCAGGGAGCCTTTCATCATTCTCTCAGGAGGCTTGTCATATGACACTGTGGGAAGAAGACCCTGTTTAACAGTTATGCATGGGAAAAGTACTGCTGTGCTAGAAATGGATTATTCTATTGTTGATTTCCTAACCCTCTGTGAAACACCATATCCTAATGGTAGGCTCTGTAAAAATTTTTCTCAGTACCTTGATTTCTAATCTCTGGAGTTTTAACCCCTCAGAATCTTCTTTATTATTTCCTTTCTATTTTATCTCTGGGGATGGGACTGCAGCAGCATCTGTTATCCCTATTTGTCTGAAATATGGTTTACTTCCCCAATCATAATAGAATGGTTTATTGTAAAGACTCTTTTGCTTCTAGAAGAAAGCTAATTACTCACTGCATGTTTTAGCTTTTTAATCCCAAAAGCATGTGCAGACAAAAAGTAGCATTGCAACTTTAAACTGTAGTTGCCACAGCAGTTGTGTTCATCAGTATGTTTTTGAGCACGTGGAGACCTTTCCAGGCAATGCTAAGTCATGAAGAACATTTCTGTATTATTTTTAACTTTTAGTGACTTTATTCATTCCAATACTTACATGAAGTACATCACTAACCTCTAATCTCTCTTCTACAGCAGGAGATTTTTTTTATCACAGTTTAGTTGTCCCAGATGAAAAGTATTATATTGCTGATGCCTCCAATGTTTTTTGCTGTGAACTTTCATCAGAATATATAAAACTGCTTAGCTTGGATTTTAAGGTCTGCCTGAAAGAGGCAATATACACTTCACAAACTTTTAAAAGTTTCTTATTTGACTGTCAAATCAGCTATCTTCTGATCCGTTTTGAAAGTGATTAAACCTTAAACCCTACTGAATACGAAGAAAAGAGTTTGGGGGTGGGAGGAGGATGTTGCTCAGAAATTAGCTCTTTCTCTCATATAACCCACTTATACAAGTTATTCTGTGTGTTCCTTTTTCTGTTATTTGAGCTGTTGAGAATATTGAAGTGAAGGAAGAGTAATTAACTTGGTGTGTTCCGGAGGGTGAGCATATAAAATATCTTCAACAGCTATAATCATCTGTGGCTTTTTCTAATCTCAACTGCTAGAGTGCAAGGACTGATTACATTCTTGAGGCTGTACATTCATGAGCTCCATTTACCAATATGTAACTTTTTTTTCTTTGTTGGTTTGTTTTTTTGGTGTTTTTTTTTCCAGATTTTCAGGAACCATATGCTGTAGTTGTTCTCCTGGAAAAGGACTTAGTACTGATTGACCTTGCACAAAATGGGTAAGAATCTTCTCTAGTAATGATTGACTGTGGTGATCAGCCTGTTATTCTGCTCTATAGCTTTTTAATCTACCATCATAACTCCCTGTCTGGAACATAAAAATTTTATAATATAAAATATAAAATTTCATCTACTGAACTGAGAATCTTTAAATATCAACTTTTCACAACTTAATATATAGTAGATGAGTAGAAAACCATGTCACTTTTTCCAGGCTTGATTGACTGATAGAAATTACTCATAGATCACTGCTGCTTTTTAAGTATCACAACTTATTTTGAAATTGATTCCTTAGAGTGGAGCTTGCAGTTTTGGGGAAGGGAGCAGAGAGGAGAACTGATCAGATAGGCCAGGTAATTTTGGCTGTTGTCATCACTTAAATATTTACTGGTATTATTGCCAAATGATTTGCTATCAGTATTACTTAAAGGAACTCAATACTGATGCAATAACTATCACATACATAAAATTTGAATGATAATATCTACTCCCTTGTGGAAGCTGTGGAAAGAGGTTGCTTAAAAGTAGTATCCTATTGCAGTTTTCACAAATAATACTTACTTGAAGCATTTGAGTCTCTTGTTTCTTTGTCCATGGAACAGTCCATAACACTTAATTGGTGGCAATTCAAAATTCTGAATAATGCAAATATTTTATGAAGGGTTTTAAAATTAGTATAGGCAGTAACAACTAACCATTAAGGGATTAGGAGCAGAGGGACTCAGTGATATCTTGGTAGTGTTCCTGATGAAAAACATTCAATGTTCAATGAAAAAAAAATCCTTGTGAAGAACGTCCTTCTAGAGCCAAACAAAACCGTGTAAATATTTATCCTTAATGTCAATGGTGATACCTTAGATAATGAGGACGCTATGGAATTCAGAACAAGATAAAGTTTTAGCCTAATATCTTGCAGGTATTGAGCAATTGCATTTAGCTTTTCCCAGTGTTACATAGCCATGTGTTGTACCCAAAACTTGTTTCTGATATACCAATAGAATTAAGCTTCCAACATTCAAATTTAGTTTTACAGTGTCTGAAATTTGAAGTTATGTTAAGGCTTATTCTGTTTCATGCCAAAAAAAATCTTCAGCAGTTATGTTTTTAGAATACTTATAATGCTCTTTCTTATGATTGACTTACCAAGTATTAATTGTTTGACACCTGAAAAAGCAAAAAAAAATTAATACTGAAAAAACCTAGAGTCTTTGTTTTACCTTGTGTTCTCATATGGATTCATCATATTTTGTTAAAGTGAAGCCTATTCTTTATTCAATTTTAAAAGATTATTGTAGCTTTCCAGATAGCTATGTATGAAGTTCCTGGTCTGCAGGATGTATGCATTTGTTCTCGCCAGTTTTTCCTTTTGATGGGTTGAGAAGTTGTCTCTCTTTTCACCGCTCAAAAAAGGGGTACTACAAAAGGGAAAAAAACCCTACGCATAGCATGCGTTTCCTTGGAGAACATTCAAATGTTCTTTGAATGCAGATATATTTACCTCTATTAGTATTATTGACTTTTTTCCTTATTAAGACTGTCACTTTTCTGATGAAGGTGGTGGTGGGGAGCAGATGTGTGTATGTTCTTCTAACTGGTAACTGAGTGTTGCTGTCTGTAACTTTCAGAAAGTAATCTTGCAGTTGCAAGTAGATTATGAAAAGTGTTGGACAGCTTTCTGTCTCAGAATGGTATACTAATGCAGAGTGAGACAGGAGTCTTCCTGTCTTTCTCCCTGGAAGAATAGACTGACTAGTCATATTACTACAGCTAGGCCTTCGTAACTTAATTGTTTCCACAGGCCACTAAGTTAGTAAGCTTCTAAAAATGTAAAGCTATAGGCAATAGTGGTGTTCTGGAAATATTCTAGAAACAGTACAAACTTTACATACCATCTAGAGTACTACACTATAGTGCACTAGATGAGCAGTAAAGTTTTGTAATACATTTGTTCATGATCTAATTTGATATGCATTTATTTTTCTCTGTACAATAAGAAAGCCAGCCTAGTCTTCAATATTTTGATTGTGTTTTGCATTTAGAAAAAAAAAGGATTTTCCCTAGATTAACCATCTTCTCCTTTCTTCCATTAAAGGTATCCTATATTTGAGAATCCCTATCCTTTGACTATACACGAATCTCCGGTTACCTGTTGTGAATATTTTGCTGATTGTCCCGTGGACCTCATACCTGCACTCTATTCAGTTGGTGCTCGACAGAAACGTCAAGGTTACAGTAAGAAGGTACATCTTCTGCTACATACTGATGTGCTTTAAAACACTGAGAATCACCAGCTTTAAATTATATGAGTGGCCATACTAAGACCAAAGCTTCATTTGACTCATCCTGTCTTTGACAGTGACTAATAGCACATGTCTGGGGAGCATGTAGCATGTGTCAAGCCTTATAGTCACGTTTTCCTGATGTGCTCCCATCAATTGCCATATCACTGAAAACTAAAGGAATTCCTGGAACAGGGGTAGCGTTTATAGCCCTTGTTGATTTTTTTTTTTCTCTGCAGTGAATATATCTAATTTTTGAAGTCAAGTGAAATTCTGGATTCTGCAGTATCTGTAGTAATTTCAATGGCCTAAGTTTGCACTGCATGATATTTTCTTCCTCAGTCTATTTGTTCATCTTCCAGGAATGGCCTATCAGTGGAGGCAACTGGGGTTTGATCACTCAGAGCTACCCAGAGATAATTATTACAGGGTAAGTGATACCTTAGTGTAGTAATAGTTTTCTTAGCTGAGTAAGCAGAATTGGGAATATTTTGTTCGAATTTTAGAAATTTTTTTTGTATGAATGATTTGAATGATAATGAAATTATGTTCACCAAACAAGGTGGCATTACCAAGAAAATAAAGCAGAATGTGAAAGGAAAGGTAGAAACAAAATGATAGCAGATGTTTTACAGAGATTGTTATTAGGATGTGATATTGTGATTGTGTGCGCTTCTTACCTAAGTATCCTGGATCAAATTTATCTTTTATTCTTTAGTTTTTGGAAAAAAGTTGAGTACTGTTTTAAAGCACAGGAAGTACATTAAGTAGTTACAGAATTCACTTCTCAAAGGGGAAGCCAGTCTGTTATCTCGAAAAGGACAACTTAATAATACTTTGAGACTGATTCTTCTAATTCTACTGTAAGGACCACATGCAAAATTTAATTTATAACTGTTTAGTGCATCACTGAAAGTGAGAGCATTGCTAAAGTTTTTTTAGGACAGCCCAGTAGCCCTAATGAGGATTACTGTCACTTTATAGTATACATTGCAGAGAGTTTGGGAGACAGCCCTAAAAAATATAGTCATCTGATTCTCAATTTCAAGGCTAAATAAACAAGTTAGGTGACTCATTTACAGTAGGATACTGTATAATTAGGCAACTTCTTTACAAGTGTCACTTGTAACATAGGGCATATGTTAAGAAGCAGCACACGGTAGGGTATGTCTCAGTATTTAAAATGATAAATTGGTCTTAGTACAGTGGAATCATCAGAGAGTTAGCCTTCAAATGTTTTTCTAATCCCTTCTGTCCAAAGTCTTTGGGTGCACATGGTAGTAAGTTGGCTTCCAATAAATTGTGAAAATAAAATGTCACTAAGAATATTAATAGTATTGGGACTACCCTTTGTAGGGTTAAGGGAGTTGCGTTAATGATGGTCAGAAGAGCTCAGGCACAGCAATCATCAGAAGGCTTGATCAGAAGGCTTACAACTAAGAGTTTATTTTTAGTTACAACTACAGTTTTTATCTACTCCTGTATATAACATGCTGGCACGCTATTGGTCAGTAGTACACCTAACATACATAGACATGTCCTACTGGTTACAAGGCATTTTACACTCTACAGGTAGCTCTCTGCTCCTTAAGGTTGCACCCATCAGTTACTTCAGACCGTAGGAAGACCACACACACACTGTCACCCCTACAAATAGAAATAGAATGTTAACTGTGTACTTTCCAATCAGTAACAACAAGTTCTAGCACTCCAACTAACCATTTTGCCATCTTACTAATTTTTTAATATTCCATAGGCATGCTGATGGGTCAATCAAGTTTTGGGATGCCTCGGCAAGTAAGTGTTTCCAGTAAAGACTTTTTCCTGTGCAGTAGAAGTTTTCTAAACTGATTTCTCTAATGGAATATAATTGCAAACCAGTCATTCTCATTATTTCTTGCCTTCTGTAGAGTCAGTAACTCCATAGGAAGTTTTGATTTAAAATTAAGTATAGTTAATGTTATTTCTTAGGTGCTTCCTGTTTTCTACCATTTCAAAGTAAATGCACTGGTAGTTCTAAGGGCCAGTTAATACAGAAAAATTCTAAAAATTTTTAGAGGTACCTTCTACCTTATTTTTGAGCATAGACATGCATAACAGGGAAATGCGTTCCTTTTTAATGCAACTGATTTTCAGTAAGTTATTTCTGTCTTTTTAGACAGGAGAGTGACATGTGTTCAAGACATCAGCTCTCCTTAAAATACACTGTCTAAAACTGAGAATTGGAATTTGTGCTAATAAAAAGATTTATGCATTTGTGAAGAAAGACAGGAGAAGAGTAAGATAAAGACATTTTTCTTTGGAACACTGAACAGGCCTGAAGAGTCTGATACTGTTTCACATTTCTCATCTTCAGTCAAAGGGTCAATTGCATCTGATGGCATACGCAGCTCACAGTGAGAAATGCAGTAAGAATTCAAAATAGAAATGACTGCATAGAATTAGATGTTTTAATTGATCTAGTTCTGACTAACCTTACTCTTGGTACTTAAAAGCTATTTAAAGCAATCTTGGAATCGTCATCAGTTGTCTTTGAAAACTTCTGGAAAACCGATGAGATTCCAAAATGCTATGGTGTGTTTGGTTGTGGGAGGGAACAGATGCAATGTGTATGTTTAAAAATGGGGAGGAGGTCTATTTGGAGTGTAATAGATCTTTAATTACAGTTTGCGGTGGGAGTCAAACCTGGGAGAGAGAGAAGAGAGTGGGAAGTCAAACCTGATGGATTCTGTGTGCTTAAAAATTCTATTCAGCATAGATCTGTCAAAGGAGATTCTGCTAAAACACACAGTTTCTTTCTAGAACAGATAAATAAACCTGTTAAGGGAGAAATTGCAAGTATCTCTCTAATAGGACAGTCTTACAGATGAACTGGGGAAACGTGATTCATGTACAACCATTGAAATATAGAAGAGGAGAAAGGATACTATAGTTTAAGTTTTCCTAATGTCGTGATTAGTATTCATAGCAGTGATTTGGGCCATTGACAAGAGAATAGGCCTGTGGAGTTTGAAAACAGCATGAGGACAGCTCAAAGAAAATTTAATACAGCATTAGAATTATTGTTGAGAAGGATACTATTTAAGAATTAGCTATATCAAAGAGAATTTACTTGAATATAGTATCAATAATGTACACTCAGAACTTAGTTTCTGGGGGTAAAAATGAACATGTCATGAGTTGCAGTCTATGTTGCATAGAAAAGATAATCACTGGAATAAGTAAGTGGGAATGTCTGTGAAACCAACATGGAGTAACTCACTGGAGTTATAGGGAATCCATTATCAACAAAAATGTGGACTGATCAGAGGGCAGCACTTTTGAATGATCAGACAAAATAAAGTATAAATTGGAGGAACTGGGACTGTTACGTATGAGAGCACAGATGAGAGGCCATGATTTGAAATATTGTGGAAAGGAAGGAAGGAAGGAAGGGAGGGAGGAAGGAAGGGAGGAAGGAAGGAAGGGAGAAAGAAAGAGAGAAAGAAAGAGAGAAAGAAAGAAAAGGAGTTTTAATTCCTGTGCCATAGATAAGATTAAGTTGTGGGTATGGCATAAGTAACTAGATGTTGTTGTTATAAAGAGATCTCTAAGTACAATAAAGCCTTGAGAAGCTGTGAGGGCTTAGTTTATAACTGTAGTTTAGTACATATCTCTCAGGATAAGTGTTGGGGGTAATTTTTTATACTAACAGATCCTGTCTTGGTCAAGTGGTGCGCTGCATAGGTAGAGGCAACACAGGTAGTAATTGCTTCTGCTCTGCCCTCTTTTGCTGAATATAGTAGCTTTCTCTATGAAGACAAGTTAACAATTTTTTTTTTAAATGACAAGACAAAAAGTATCTGTTTAGATCAAAATTAACTTTTCTCTTTTGCTTTGTTTCTAGTAACGCTGCAAGTACTCTATAAGCTAAAAACAGCCAAAGTATTTGAAAAATCACGGAATAAAGATGACAGGCCAAACACAGATATAGTAGATGAAGATCCATATGCTATTCAGATCATCTCATGGTGTCCAGAAAGCAGAATGCTCTGCATAGCTGGAGTTTCGGCACATGTCATTATCTACAGGTTCAGCAAGCAGGAAGTGACAACAGAAGTCATTCCGGTAATTAGTTATGGCCATTTTTTAACTTTGTAGGATTTAGTTGTAAAAGACTGTTCCAGCAATTTACTGCTTTGTTGTCTTCTATTTTATTAGTGAAATGGACAAAACCAGTTGCCTCAAAATTAAGAGATGTGGGGTTTTGGAGGAAAAAAATTAATTACAAAATTCGACAAAACTAAATACTGCACACCAAGATACTGGTTTTCAGTGGCCTTTTCACATTTTGCAGCCAATAATAGTTCTTGGTCTGTCTATCAAAGTCTACTTTGCAGATGATGAGAATAAAACAGTGGAAAACTTTCTTTCCACTGCACTGCAATTAAAACTAATATTCTTACAGATCCAGCAGAAGGAAATCTGAAGTACTGATGAACTTGCACTTTAGAATGTATGATCTAGTTCAGCACAACATCAAACATTGAGCTAAGTCCCACGTATACAGTATTGCATCAGTATAAAGCCTAGCTGAATATGTGACTTTAGCTCTGTTTTACCATTCCTGAATTACATAAACCAAGTCATCTTCATAACTGAGAATGTATGTCAGCAGAATGATAACTAAATGGGTTTTCTATCCACTATTGAACTTCTTTCAGTATTAAGAATCAAACGTTTAAAAACTGGGAAATATGTCAGACTTTCAAGTTTTAGCAATACTCAGATATTCTCAGTCTGTAATAGTCCAACTCTGTTTCTGAAGACTACATGTGTATTTAGGTTGCACTGTTTATTTGACTACTGTTATCTTTTTAAAAATGGAAAAGTCCTGGATGTCACTTACCACTAGAGTCTTCAGTTGCCCTTTGTTTACTTCATATCCAGTTTTTTTGAAAGGCAGTATATTTTTGGTGTATTTTTTTAATTTTAATTCACAGATGCTGGAGGTACGTCTGCTATATGAAATAAATGATGTTGAAACTCCAGATGGTGAGCAGGTACCACCTTCATCAACTCCAGGCACAGGTTCCAATCCTCAATCCATTGTTCCCCAGTCTCACCCATCTACTAGTAGCAGTTCATCTGATGGACTTCGTGATAATGTCCCATGTTTGAAGTAAGTATATTTTGTTCCATTTTAATTGAGTATGAGATTTTACAAGGATATGTGATTAGAATATAGGTACTTTGATATTATTACAGATAATGTCATAGCTGGTGAAAATGTTCCATTTTATATGGCAACATTTTCCAAATATCTGAAAGTTGAGCTGTTTTAAGAATAAATATTGCAATTTTAATTTCTTTACACTTCATAAGTTGATCTTTTAAAAAATTTGAAAATCCTTATGTCATTATTTAGGAAAATTTGGCATAGATGTTAGTATAGTTATAGATGATCCTACTATAGAGCAAACATTTTTAATAGCAGCAATTTAGTCACTTTGGTATCTTATTGTCCACTGCAGTGAATAGGAAACTTGATGTTTTGTGGCTCTCCTTAACTTCAGGCCAAGCATGCCTGAATACATTCCTTTGTTAGCTTTTTAGAGCCAAATCAAAAGTGATGAAAATTCTTACAATAGCTAGCTGAGTGGTAACTCTTCAGGCTTATAAATATGTTTCTTTTTTGAAAACTCTCCAAGAGAAGTACTTGATATTTCAGAAACAGAATTAAATAAATGTCCTATTGTCAAGGATCTTCACTTTGCATGATGCCTCATAGTGCTTACAATGTAGGTCTTTGACTAGTTTTTTGATCTTTTTAAGTTGAGGGTTTTTTCTGTAAGCTTCTAAGCTTTTACTCATTTGGAAAATGAAAGTTAAAAGAAGAAAATCTTTTTTTTTTAACTCTTCTACAAGAGTGCATTATGAGACCTCTGGGCCATCATTTTTCTACCAGAATGTAATATATTATGTATCTTACAAATATAAATTTAAGTATGTACCTTTTGTTTTCTGAAGCTTTAAGGTCCCAACTTGGATTTTAATTCTTTGAGTGCACCTATCTAGAAAATAGCTAAGTCTGATGTGATTGCATAATGTATCTGAGTGAGGATTTTCATATTGTATTGATTGTACTGAGTTGCAAAGGTGTATTTCTAAAGAAAACTCAAGTAAAAAAAATGAAAAATTCTGAAATTTTGTAAAATATCGGCAAACCAAAATAAGCATTAGTGAGAATGAATGGGTAAAATAAGAATTCAGGAAACAGAGGAACATGATTTCTATGTAAATTTTTTCACCTTAAAAAATTGCAGGACCTAATCCTTTCTGCAGGGCATGCACGAATTTGTTCATTAGCATTCAAATAAAAATCTTTCCAGGAACTTCAATTCTCCAAGTCCCAGGTTCATTGCATACAACTGATCTACCGTTAGTATAGTTGTTTTCATTTTCTTTCTGCTGTATCATCAGCTTTGTTTGCATTTGCCTCAATGCGTTGTGCTTCTGTTTCCCTTTTCAGTATGCTTATTCCATATGCAGCCCTCACCCACTTCCATTCTCTGGGAACTCTGGGAAAAAATGGTTAACACTTTCTTTTTACATGCTGACTGAGCACTTTTATCTATTCAAGGCAATGCAGCATAATAGCTCTGTTGTGCCTTGCTCTGAAAGTGGGAAAAAATAAGTACTTGTGGTCACTGTTTTATTGATTTTCAATCAAAAGGGCCCCTAAAGACATGAATTAACAGTTTCAATGTGGGTTTTTCTTCTCGTTTCTTTTATGTGGTTTGGATCATATTTTTTACAATTGTCCAACTTTCTAAAGTCCAAGGTGGTGTAGAATGTAATGAACTCTGAGCCCATAAGTTAAAAATTGAGACTATGGAGAGGCATAAAAAGCCACTATGTTTTGTTTGTTTTGCAGAGTTAAAAATTCACCTCTCAAGCAGTCTCCAGGCTACCAAATTGAGCTAGTTATCCAGCTAGTGTGGGTGAGTGGAGAACCTCCTCAACAAATAACCAGCTTAGCAGTTAACTCAGCATATGGCCTGTAAGTATATTCTACACAGTTTTTTCATTATTCTGTCAAATGGGTTTAAAATTATCTGTTAAAATTAAGTCTCTATGTGCGTTCACATGATCTGCACAGCAACACAGAGAGGTAAGCACAGTCTGTTGTGCTTAGGAGATAATTCCTTTTGGGTCCTGACAGATCCTGATGATGCTAGCAGCAGAAACAAATCAGCATCACTCTTCCTCACCCGGCACTCTACAGCCAAGAGTGTCATTTAATGCTCTGTCAGATAGGTTGGCAGGTACAACGACAATCATCTGTTCTACTCAGTGCCATGTTTTCACAAGAGAACAACTAAACAATACTGCACCCTAAAATAGTAATTTATAGATATGTAGAAATGTGCAATCTAGGGTAATTCATAAAAATTAGGAAGCCTTAAAATGCTGAACAGCAAAAAATACTGATGTGAAAATTTACCAGCATTTAATTAGCACTGTCTTTTCTTCCACTTCTCTTTTTGCAGAGTAGTTTTTGGAAACTGTAATGGTATTGCCATGGTTGATTATCTCCAGAAGACAGTGCTCTTGAATCTGGGCACTATTGAACTGTATGGCTCCAATGATCCTTATCGCAGGGAGCCACGATCTCCCCGAAAAACTCGGCAACCATCTGGAGGTGAGTAACCCAAACCATGTTTTTAGCTCAGAAGAAAGTCACAGTTGGTCATCTAGTCTTGCTGTCTATTCTTTGAAAGCAAACATACTTTTCTCTACTGCAGTTATATCCTTTCTCCTTAATCTGTTCCTAATGTCACTATTGAAGGTTTGTTAAATCATGTTTCCTTAAAAATTGTTGCTTAGTGGAATCTTATGTTGCTTGATATCATTACTTAGTTTTTCAGTGTAATGTTTCAAGAAAAAGCCAACTGGAAAATACTATGTGTGAATAGATATAAGTATGTACAGTGGATATATGAAGTTTATAAGAATTTAACATAATAATACAGCATGAAGTATCCCAATATTTCTGATAAAGCTTGTACCCATATCACGTGCTTTTATAAACCCATTAATGTTTGCAGATATCCAGTGTGTTTGCTGGCATCTTTGACTTCCTGTTTGAAACTTTGACTGGAAATGTCCTTGATAAGCTAAAGCATGTATGTTGTTTATGCTATTATGTTATGCTTGAGAGGAAGCCAAATTAACTTCCACATACAAACTGGTAAAATAAAACTCTCTTTGGAAAAAAAAAGGCACTTTGTTTTAAAAATATGCTGAAAAGTGTTCTCTTTCAGCTGAGGAGAACAGTGGCTTTTCAGTCAAAATGCCAAGCTTTTTGTTACCAAAAGGAAAATTTAGTAGTTTAAAATTTTCTTCTCCTTGATGGAAACTCATAAGGTATTTCAGGAACACAGCTAAAGACAGAATAATAAACAGTGTCATTGCTGCCCCAAATGATTATTTTTGATAAGAAATAAATTATTCAAAAAAATCCTTCCTCATGCACTAGTGTTGATTTCTTTGAGAGATCCAGAATAAAGTCCTGGTAAGTTCTTCAGGTGATATTTTATTAAAATGAATGAATGTCTATAATGTATTTTAGAAAATGTTGGTTTCAAAAAGATTCAGTTAACACCAATCAGCTTATTTCAACTGAGGAAACTTATCTAGAAGTCACTAATATAGACCAGAACATATGCAGTTGTTATCCTGTCAGATAAGATATTTTCTTCTATGAAATAAATTACTTTGAGCAGAAGTACTAACTTTACTGGTTGACTGTGTTAACTTGTCTTGGGAGGATAGGGCTTAAATTCGGCATCATGCATTTAGATTGTAATCTGCCTTTTAGAGTGCTAAATGTCACTTGCCTTTGTTTTCTTAGCTTTTCTTATTTTAATGTCCTCATAACTATTTCAACTGTGTCTCTAAGATGTTCATGATTAAAGTCCTTTCTGTTCATGAAGCTGTTATGTAACGTCATATTTTTTCATCTTAACTTTTAATACTAACAATGTGCATGGCAAGAGCATTTTAAAAACCTGGTTATAGAAGTTATTCAGCTGGCTTTTCTGTCTCAAATGTACTGTTAGTTCTCCGTCTTTCCTTTTCTCATTGCTTCATAAAGGTATGCTGACTGTGGCTTCTTGCATGTGCGGCCTTTCTAACTTATATTCAGAGTCTGTGAAAAAGCTTCGCACCTCTTATATAAGTAAGTCATCTCATGGCATTTGAATATTTTTGAACATCTGAATTTGGTTTTTTTTTAATTGTTCACTCACCATAAATATTTTTCTTAGTCTGTTTTACTTTTTGAAACTGATTTTAATTCATCCTGCGTCTATTGTATTTCTTGTTCATGATATCTTTGAAAGAAACCTGAAGAAACAACCATAATAGTCTCTGTATTTTGTCTTTTTAAATAAACAAATATCTGGTGTTCGCAGACCCAAGATCTTACAAATTAGTGTTCTTTTATTAGAAGCTTCCCTTGCTTGGTTCCCTTTCTGGCAGAAAAAGCTTCAGAACTCTAGAGTTAGAATATTAGTAGCATTAATAATAATAATCATTGTGATAAACAGTGATTTTTCTACTATAAATAAAAATTTACTTCTACAAAGATGTTTTGTATAAGGATTAAGAATCAAGGTGTTTGTGTATTGCACAACGTTGTGCATCACCTTCCAAGCAGTTTTGAAGTTCAGGTAACTATGTAAGGGAGGTAGCCCATCACAATCATGATTCACCTGAGAGATTCTCTGACTTACAACATCATTTACAGCATCCAAGAAATTGGAGAATGTAACAGTTATTTCTTATAAGTGTTATTCCTTTCCCCAGGATGCCAATTTTCTCCAGCCCTTGGGCAGAGGTAGGTAACCTCACCCCATTTTTTAATGTAGAGTGGAATAAAGCTAAGCTACAGGAAGAATGAACTGGAGTTAAAGAAAAAGTAAAAAAACAAAACAAAACAAAACAAAAAAAACCAACCACAAAACCCCACAACTTTATACTGTCATCCAATTCATAGTTGTGCCATTTTTTGCTGCAACAACAAAGAAGAAATACATCTCAGAGAGTAGTCCTAATAGTCACATAGTCCTTTCTATATAGTCTTTCATCCTCTGCTGCCAAGACAGAAAGGGAACTAGGCATAAAAGAAATGCCTCCACCTTAAGATGATACCGAACTGAAAACCAGGATCTGGCACTGATTGATTATTATTTTGTTGAAAAGCAAAAGATGGGTAGAAATTCCAAAACTAGTTTCTGAAACAAATACAGTAAAACTGAATTCAGTTGGACTGTTTTATTTTGGAATAAGTTAAAACAGGTTTTGCAGAAAAGAGTGAATTTCTTAACCAGGTAGTTCTCTTTCTGTTTGCCCTACTGACAATATCTTGGTTAGCTGGAGCTACATTCATTTTAAAAGCTGAAAATTATTTCTCTAGTTATCATTTAATATTTCTCATTATTTGTAGCTCTTTCAATGTATGCATTCCTCAGACTTCAGTAATTCAAATAATAAGGTAGTATTGCTGTGTAATTTTCCACAAATAATAAGTCTGTTACATTTAAGCACTACTCTTTGATTTATTTATAGGATTGGAATTATATGACATAGGCAGAACACTTTGGGATTTGCGTTCTCCCTTTCTTGGACATTAGTGTCTGTATTTAGTGTTTCAAAAGTGCAAGTAATTTATACTTTCTTGGTTTTATTTAGAAAGATATGCTGTCATAGAATTTTTTATCTTGAAAACATTTGTATTTTAATACTTCAAAATTAATTTTTCTATGAATAAGACATTTTCAGCAGCTATACAACTGTAATAATCTTTAGGGAGTATTAGTACTTAAGATCTAAATTCTCCTGGAAAAAATGCTTAGGTAGGTAATGTAATGTGGTAGTTTTAGAAAATTCCTAGTCCTAGAGACAAAAACTGTATTTAAGAAAAAAAACCCCAAAACATTTGGACAAGGTCTTGATTAGTTACATTAAATTCACATTCAGACAGCATGCAACAGAGCAGCGTATTGCTCTTGTACATATCCCAGAACTGGCTGAACTGAAAATTAAATTGTTTCAATATGAGGGCAGGGAGGGGACTAGGAAAACATCATTCTCTGTTACTCAACCACTTCCAGAAAATGCAGGAAGGATTGGTCCTTCCTCATTAAGGACCCTGATGTTCTGTATGTTTCAGCATAGAATGTCAATTCAATAGATCATCACTATTTGCTAACATATTTGGAATTTAGTAAATGGCATGTCCTTAATCAACTAATTGAAAATTTATAGTGAGTTATGTAACTTTTTAGAGTATGAATGGAAATGCAAGATTTTTCCCTTCACTTATGTTGCAAGAATATGATGTGTGTTTCTGTCATCTTATTTTTTCTACTCAGACAAGAAATTCAGATTCCCGTCTTAAAGCAGCATCTATTTAGAGACAAGGCTCTCTACACTAGCTAGACTGTACACTGTCATTTCAGGCTAGCTCTACAGATACAAGCTCCCAGTTGGGATCGTGTTTTGGAATTTATCAGTGATTCATACCAGGTATACTCTCACGTGTTTTGGGTGGCAACTTATAGTTTGTGAAGCATGCACTATATGTGTTTTGTTAAGGCCTGCTAGACAGTGTCATCAGGTACCTGTCAAGCTTGAAAGCAAAATCAACTTTCGCCTTCAGACTGTAATAGTGAGGGAGGGGTGGAAATGAACTTTGGCCATGTGCCAAAAGACATGAAATGTGGGAGTAAAAGCTTTATAGTGTGATGGAAACTCTATATACTCTTTACACAGTGGAGGCTTTCACCAAGACCTTTGCTTGATACAGTTTGCTAAATATACCAGGAGCCATTAAGCCAGTACTGATACCAAATGATAAGTCATAATTTTTCGATTAAACACCAAAACTTAGACCGCTGTTATTTTTCTTTGCTTAATTACTTAAGTTCACATAGGACACTAGTTTTAACTCTTTTGACAATTACTGTTGTTAGGAATTACAAGATTTTATTGATTACTACAATATAATACAACTCTTTAAGTAGTATTTCTTAGAACCACCAGAGGCATTTTAGGTTTCTGACAAAATTAAAGCAGTTCTTGCATGCATGCGAGTATTTAAAATTTTCATTATACATCAAAAAGCCTTCTTTCAAATGTAATCTACAAGAACTGAGGCTGAGTCAAACTAGAAGAAAATTCATGCCTAGAACACTCCGGGGTTTACTTGGTCATGCTGTTTTCCTCATGCCTTTTCATGGACTATTTGAATTTTAACTTAAATGTCATGAGACCAGTATCAGCTGTGACTGACATCAGCCAAGGCAAGGACTATATCAGAAGGTTTGATTGTTGGGTTTGGGGATTTTTTTTTAACTCTGATTTTAGGCTAATTGTTTTTAATTCTAACTTTTAAATCTTCATATCTATCTAGTTTTAGTGGTAATTTTTAATTAGGCTGGTTTCCACTCAAGTTGTAAGTTCTTCAGATATGTTTGCTAAAGCTTATGCAAAAACTGACAACAGTTTTATGAAACTTACTTGATGCATCAGTTAATTTCAGCTGTAATTCTGGGGAGTTTTTAATGCAGCATGGTAATGTTTATTTCTTTAATGACATTTGATTTTATTTTTTTTTTAATCTGGAAAGTTTTCAGGTTTCTTCAGGAATTCCGAGGGGTAAACTAAAAGCTTATTAGCAAGTCACTTGTACATATATTGGTGTTATAGGAGGTTATAGTCTTTGCAGTTCTGAAATGGAAATTCTTGGATCAATTTGCTTTGGTAATTCATAGCAATTTGCACATATGCTATAAGCCTGAGACTGGAGAATTTTTTGAGGGGAGCACTCTTACTGCCAGTGCTACTTTCAGGGTGCCTGGGGTTTTTAAGATGAGCAGCAATAGAGATTGTCACACCAGTTTCTTCTCGTTGGTCATAGACCCTCCCTTGTTCACAGATTTAACTCAGATCATTCTTGTTATTTTCTGCTTAGTTTAATTACTAATACAGTCATAGGTAATACTACTTTCCATCTGTTCCTGTTCCTTTTCTCTCTTAAATAATAGCAGTCATGGCTATGTTTAGATTTCCAAGGTTTACAAGCCATAATGATTACTACAATGGATGCTTACTCCTATTATTCATTTAAATATATATTAATCAAATTATAGCCTCAAGACTTATAAAAGGAAATCTAGTATACAGGTGTAAAACTTCATTCTTGGCTAAAGACTATTTCTGTCAGTTCATGAGTTTTTGTAGGAGAACTAGTGCAAGAAGTTAAACTCTTCCTTTAAAGGTGAAGAATTGATATTTACAGAAAAGAGGAAATTGAGTTCCTGAAATGCGTGTTTGGATTTGTTTTGTTTGGCTCCTGAAGGAGCAATTACTTCTAGGAGCACAGGACAGGTTTATCCTGCCAGCACTGCTGTGTAAAATTTATATTGCTTGTTGTGAGAGCAACATCAGGATTTTTGAAAATCTTTTTACACAATCCTGTCTCGTTCAGAACATTTAGACTCCCATGCCTGTTTAAAACTCTAGTGCTTGCAGAGATCACATCATATTTTGAGAAATGATTATCTTGTAGTGTTCACTGTTTTACTGACAGGTAACTAAATAAATTAGTTATCCCCCTGTAGTGGAAAGATATAGCTTCCACCTGGAATTTCACTTGACATTTTAGAATTTAAATTGGTTCCAGGCTCTCAAGTATAGGGTTAGTGAAGCCATAACGTCATTTGACAATTTGACATCAGTTCTAGTCATTTTGTTTTGAGATTTAAGCTGTTCATGCTCTTAGAAATATTAAAAAAGACTATTTTGGGTAAATGGAACTCCTAATGCAACATACTTTCAGTGTGTTCTATATTGATACGGTATTTCAGGAGAACCTTTTTCCCTTTAAACTATTAACTTCTCATTTAGGAAATTTTAAAGCTTTGATAGAATAGAACTGTTCTTATATTTTTTGTTTGTTAACAGATATGTATGAATGCACTTGTGAATGTGTAGTGTACAGCTGTATAGACAGGCTTACCATGTAATGCCTTTGTTGCCTTAGCCCTTACCGTTACACTTCTCAAACTTTTTGACTACTGGAAATATTTGTGTGCATGCAAACCCCTTTACTTTTAACAAATATTTCTTAACTATTACTGTTCAGTATTACATGCTTGTTTGCCTTATTATCACATCATGAAATTTCTGTAGGAAAACTTCATGATATAAACCTGAAGATGCATTACTAACCTTAATATAACAATAAAATTCATTTTTCTTAATTGTGGACAGCCTTGGCAGCAATTCCTTGTCAAAAAGAAAAATAGAAAAATTCCTTGTATACTTCTAGTTTATGCTTTGAAATAATACTGAGGAGGCTTATGAGGCAACTTACATCTTTGGCATCAGATTGTGGACTACTGGACTGTATTTCATTCACTGGAACAAAAGAAATTAGTTTTTAGATGTTAACTTACTGCAGTTATTCAAATTTATTAGGTTTTATGATGTAAGAATGTTATTGAAATTTCTTCATACTAGGAGGAACACCTTTGTAAGCATCCCTAAGCCCTGAATTCTGCAAGTGACATCAGTAAGGAGTTTTTCTGGAAAATGAAATTGGCAGTGCAAATTGCAAAGCATATCACTGTAACAGTGGGAAAGTAGTTTGAAAAAAGGCACTGTAGTTTCACGCATCATGTGTTTGTAATCTTTAAAATCCTCTGATTTTCTTCAGCAATTACATTTTAATATAACTGATGTTTTTCAAAGCAAATTGTGTTTGTACTTGATATATATCTGTAGCATGTACATAATTAACTGTTCTGATAAGTCTGTTTTGCTGAATATGAGGTGATTTTCACTGAAATTTTGTGAGGGAGTGTATTTTGCAAAGAAAACTTAAGTAGGTAGTAGGAAGAAGTGACTCCACAGTCACTACGTGTAGTGTCAAAAAAAGAATATGTAACAGAAATTTTATCACAATTGGCTTGTTTGTATATAATAAGAAATGAAGTTCCTAATTGCAATGGAAACAAGAATGAAATAGCAGCTCTATCTATAATAATCTGGTTTTGTTTCAGCAGGTCTTTGTGATATTAATGAAGGTACAGTGGTGCCAGAAGACCGATGCAAGTCACCCACATCAGGTAATCATAACTTTCTCTGATCTTCAGCTTCTTATTTTTCCAGAAGATGGCATGCGTTAAGTCAACACTTACTAGCTAAGTAATTATGTAAAACCTATTGTCCTCGCACAAACTGTTTGAGCTGCTATAAATTCTGCTGTGTTGCACAGCTGCATTTTTAAAACAAGGCTGACTCCAGAGATGCAATAGCAATATGTCATAAAGATGAGTGAAGAGAAATATAAGCTGAAATATTTATGCCTCAAGGAACATGCTGCACAATGGAATTTTGAGGCATTGACAAGATATGCACGAATTCCTGTAATAGTTCATGTGATTGTGTTTCATAGTCCTCAAAAGTGGTGAAGTTTATTTCTGAACAAGTTTACTTCTCCTTTCTCATAAGTGGCAAATTACTATTTTTCTTTGAAATCAGAAGCCTTCAGAAACTGGCATCCTAACCAAGCAGGAGTCCCTCACTTAGCTCCCCCTTCCCCCACCCCCACCTCTTTTTTTTTTTTTTTTTTTTGAGTTGCAACTGCTCTATGTGAATATTTTAAGTGATAGCTTCAAGATTTAGTATCTTATTTCCTATTGGTGAGTTGAGGCTATAGCCGTGTAAATATTTAAGTGTATGTCAATCTGTGATATTAGAGGTGTATATTTTTTCTAGAAGCTAAGAATTGTCGCTTATCTTCACTTATTACTCTGACAACTTTTAAACATGTCATTTTATTTCAGTCAAAACTACTCGAAGTTATAGTAAAGGACTAAACCATAGGTTTAAATCAAGTATTATGTGAAATGTAGTGCAAAATGCTAATCAAGATAGGAATGTAAAGACATATTCCTTTTCCATTGTAACCTGTATCTTTCAAAGCTAGGTCGAAAGCCTAACAAAACAAAATATTGTGCCTGTAACGCTAGTAGAAATTTTAACATAAATTTTAATTTCTAATTTGACAACTGCTGCCTTTTGATGTTAATTTTAAATTGTCCAAAACTCTTCTCTAGATCAATCAATGTCATTTTCATTTTTGCTAGCTCTTTCTTAGAGTAAATTGAATTTACTTATAATTAAAAGAAAAGTTGGCTGGGAGTTTTAATTAGAAGTCTTAACTGAAGATGTGATTTCATGACAATCCTGTGTAATGCTAAGTACTGGCATGCTGAAGTTCTCAACTGCAGCATCATTTATAGTGAAAGCATTTTTTTGGTGTTTAGAATACAGTGCATCTTTCCTACTTCATTTTCAAATGTCAAGACCGGTATCTGTGAATAGTTTGCTGTGCAGTGCTGCAGTTGCAGTAAATCCCTTTGTCTGTCAAGGCTGAAAAAAGATATCAATCTCACAAAAGTATTTGAATTTGACCCACTTAAAAAGTCCAGGCTAAGTCTGGTTTCTGCTATAAAATATATGCAATGTACAGCTATTGAGTTGTAAACCTTAATGTGTGTCCTTTTTTCCCCTTGCTCCAGCATCACCCAAATATCACCCCAAACACTACCAACTCATACCGTTTAAATGTAAAACACTGTGTAGTTTGAATTAGAAGGTTTTTCTTATAGTTTAGAGTTGGAGTAAAACTTAGTTCACCATTTCCACTAATTGTGCAATGAAGGCAAGTCCAAAGATTAAAATCTAGATTTATAGAAAACCTCTAAATTTAACAATTTGCTTCCCCTCCTTCTCTGTTTACCTTCCTCCTTCCCATCTTGAGTTGTGTGAGCTGAAGTAGGTTAACAACTAAGGAAATTTGTGTGTTTCTTTAAGAAGATCAAATAAGAAGGCAACTCAGAATAGGTGAATTCAAATGGCCTGAAACAACACAAAAGTGGAGGGAAATTTCCAGTCCTGCAGAGGTAAAGATAAATCTTCAACTTGGGTTGACTTTCTGAGAATACTGTTTTGAAGTTAGTTCATTTTAGAATAAAACCTAGAAGTTTGGGGAGCTGAGTATTCTGTGAAAAGTGTATATCATCTCTGATGTGTACTAAGCTAAGTCTAAAGTACCAAACCCAGCAAATGGACAAAGGATGGGGGGAGAATGGAACTGTTGCATTCTCATGTAAAGCAGAATCTTGAAAGTAGTGAGGCTAGACTGTGCCTTGCTTCCCTCTACTGTCCTCTGCTCCCAGCTCTTAGTGAATGAGATTTCATGGTAGATTTCACAATTTTTCCTTTGAAAAAAGCTTGGAGGCACCTCTCTGATATGGATATCATTTGGTGAGGTTTGTGAAGAGAGAACTGCAATTCCTTAGATTTGGTTTAAGTTTTATATCTTTTCCGAGCAAGAGCACAAGACTAGAAAGAACCTGGAAAGTTCCGTTTAATATTCAGAGAGAGGTAAGAGAGGGCATTTTTGAGAAATTTGCTGCAGAGTGTTGGTGAGCTTGTGAAGCAGGATGGAGGCTAGATTTAAGTAAATTTTTTCCAATCTAGAAGTTCTCTAGTTACGAGGAAGATGCCGAAGCACAAAATGTGTGCATGTTCCCAGCTTTATGATTGGAGGGTGGGATTGACAATTGAGTGCCTTATTGGCTTTGATTGTCACAATATGATCTGTAAAAGAGACTAATCGCTGTTTGGACTGAAGTCTGCATGTGCTCAAACAATATTTCACATTTCCATGTCCACACAAAGAGAAGTGGAACTTAATTTCCATTAGACTCCCTCCAGTGGGTAGTTACATAGTTCAGTGGCAAGGCTTCACCAATGAAGATTTGGGCAGGGCTCTCCCCACATGCCCTTCCAGCCTGCGCAGTGGATTTTTTAGGTGAGGCACAGCATGCACGGAACTGGCTTCACCGTTTAACTCCTACGGTTCATCTGCCACAGCTAAGCGAGCTTGGACAGTGACAGTGAAGTCCTCAGGACTAGAACCTACAGCCCTCGGTATTGCCAGGAGGTCTCCCATCCAAGTACTAACAGGGGCTGACCCTGCTGAGCTTCTGCGATCTGACGGGATTGGGTGTCAGGGTGGCATTTAACTGCCTAGTTACATAGTTGAGAGGACTGTGAAAGGGACTACCTGCCTATGCAAGTTAGGAGAATGTCCTACAGTTTCAGTAACGCAGAATTGTAGAGATACTGTGAAAATGGAAGAGAAATAATGTTCTCTATTGCAATTTCTATAGAAGTCAAGCAGTAATAGGCTTAATCTCTGGAGCGTTTATCTGACCTGTGAAAGATTATATATCATTGTAAAGCAACAAGTTTTTGTCTTCAGGAGTGCCAAAATACTTGTGTTCTGTTCTTATTTTGTGCTTCCACATCATAAAATCCAATTACATTTGGATATTTTCAGTTGAAATATGTTTTACTTTCCTGACAATGTTGTAATTTCATGACAACAATAAGCCTGAAGCTGTGGTCTGTAGCCACTGCCAGTTTTTCAGGATTACAGATACAGAAAAATCCCAGGTGGCAGCATTGGCTCAGAGTTTTCTGCAGAATGGTTGAAGAACTGTGGTCCAGCAGTGACTTCACTGAATTGAAAAAAGACAAACAAAACAAACAGTTTCATGGAACTTGAGTTTATTGTTGTGTGTTTTGCAGTGTTTTGTGAATCATAATTTAGGTTAATCTTTTTATCTGAAGCAATGATTAGTACATCTATTTAGTTATTCAGTATAAACATTTATTCAATGAGGGAAATATTTTTAGTAATAAACTCGCTACAATGTGCAACATCGTACCTCTTGTCGTACCAAAACAATTTGCACTTTATGGTATCTAGTACAGCTATAGAGAATACCAGTATCAATATCTGATGTTTTAATACCTCTTTGTATCTTCATTAAATTCAAAGCTTGTATTAATGTTTGTGTCTAAGATATATCCACTTCATTCATGTCAAATATATATCCATTTCATTCTGTCTCCACTTGTAGGTTCTGGTTCACCAGACAATTCTGATGATGAACAAAAAATGAATAATTTTATAGAAAAGGGTATAGTATTTTTTTTCTCTAGTCTTATTTTTTCTTCAGTTCACCTTTTGATGCACTTAGATTGATCTTTTTTCTTAAAATATTTACAGTGAAGACCAAAAGCAGAAAGTTTTCCAAGATGGTAACCAATGACATAGGTAGGAACTAGAAAAATTCTCCTCTTTCTAATCTGGTGCCTTACTCTATGCAACACTAACCCAGCAGCTTAAAAAAAAAAAAAAAAAAAAAAAAAAAAAAAAAAAAAAAAAGGCAAAATAATAGTAAAATTTCAATGTAGTAAGTTATTAATTTTTCATTCTTTATGCTAATTGGTAATTCTGTGGACTGCTTCTGTACTAAATATCCTGGGCACAATAATTTAAAAAGAAATCAAGGATATCGGTGGTTGAGATTCTCTGATTTTACAATTGCAATTCTCTATTTTTCTGTATGGATGAAATTCTAATACATAGTAAGAGTTCAGTCTATCCAAGGCACAACGTTATTCCACTACTTTTGCAAATGAGAACATGTGGCTGTTACGATTTCCTTTTTATATGCTGTATTAATAGCCATATGGTCAGATTTCTATATGACTATGGTCAAGAAAGAGGTATTATCATGGTTTCATTTATTCATCTGGAAGAGCACTTGGTTGTGTATACAAATATAGCCCATGGCTGTTCCAGAACTTCATTTACTTTTCTGCATCCAAGTGACACAATACCCCAGCAGCTCTAGACTTGTGTCTTAAAAATTTGGCAATGAAATTGCCTTGGGATATGTTGTATGCAGGTAGATTGAACCCTTTTATGATTGGAATGGAAATAGCTCTGCTTCTGAAAACTGGGCCTTTAAATAAATGAAGGTGAGGGGCTGTATGATTTAATTTTGGGAAAGGGACTCTTCTGCCTTAATTTGGGATATGGTTGCTTTCATTGCGGAATCACTTTGTTAATGGTTTGGTTTGTTTTCATTTAGCAAATTAATATATCATTGTAGGATGATTTCATTTTATCTCTTCAGTCAGTTTAGGTTGAAATGACTTTATATAATAAAACTTTTTGCAAAACTGCTATTTCATAGGTTGTATAGAACCATACGTTAAGACTAGGGAGGAAGAGATTTATTTTCCTGCTGTCTCCCTTGGATTTTTCTGTTTGGCAGTTTAGCTTTTATCCTATACCATTAATCTCTTTCATTGCAAGCCAGTAATTAAGAATCACTCAAAATTCAGTGAGACAAATACGAGTATGATGAAGTTATCCTTGGAATCTGAGGTACAGAGGAAGAGCAAGAATATGCCCTTTGTACAGTACTATGTTGAACTCTTCTTGCAGTGATATCAGAAATGGCAGGGAAGATGAGTTCTGAGGCAGCAGAAGCCTGAATATAATTCAAGAAAGCAAATGGCTGTCAATAATATATTATGTGAATTCATCTGTAATTAGAAGAAAAATTAGTATTTTTTACATGTTCCCGCTAAAGGAAATCTAGGGTAACTAGAACATAATGTTCAGGTCTTCTAATGAGAAAAGCAATGCTTAATCTTGTGCATGTTAGGTCAATGTCCGCTGAGGTAATGTTTCCCTTTTGTGTCTTCTGAACATAAGATACACTGTCTTGTTCAAAACACATGGGAAGTTTGTGACTTTTTTTTTTTTCCCACTTCTTTTCAAAGAGTTATGTTAGAGCATTAATGAAATACACTAATGACAATTCTGTAGAGCTATTCACAGCTGTTTCAGCTTGAAGCCTTTCAGCTGAAAACATTATGAATGTTTTTGACAGCTAAAGAAAGGAAAGCATTTATTTACAACTAATGCATTCTTCAAGCTGTAAGTTATACTGTGATTTCTGTAACTTGCACAATTGATTGGAAGTTTAGAGATAATTATTTCTTTTGCATTCTCTTCATTTTGAATGGTTTGATGCTGTGCACTGAACATGGTTGTTTCACTGCCATGTTTTCTTTAGCTTATCTGGCATGTTCACTCTAGCTCCTTTGGAACTTACATTCTGAGCTCTTTCACATGAATAAAATACCTATTCTGTGTTAAATTGCATGTTTTCACATTTCATTGTTTTACACGGAGTTGCCAACCAAATGTGAATGTACAATGAGTTTTGTAATATGTGTCACTGTCATTAACATCACCATGTTGTATGAAACAAATTGTTTACCATCAACTGTGTTCTTATGGATGAGTTTGATGTGTATAGCATGGTTGTAGCTCTCTACACTAGTAATTAGTGCAATCAGTTTGAGTTCTTTCTATTCTTTGTCAATGTGTGAAATACAACCTGTGAAATGTGTTGCAAAACAGAATAAGAATCATTTACCTTGAGAACTGTTAATATCACCCCTGTATTTGGCACATGGGAACAGGGAGCAAGGCATTAGTGCTAGTGAAGTATAAAGTCATATCATTTCAGTGATAGGGCTCTGAAGTGGTAATGTAACACACAGAGTTATAAATATGAGACATGGTAATTTCTACAATTTCTATAATTATAATTTCTATAATTAGTGATAATATTAAACAAGGATTCTCTGATTTTTTTTAGAGGGTCAAAAACCACATAAAATTGAAACAATAACCTAAGTAAAACAATATGCAAATGCTTCCTATGCCAACATTTGGTGGGTTGGTTTGGGTTTTTTTCCTAGGAATGTTAAATATAAATAATATGCTGTGAATTGTATGCAGAAGTGTGCTAATTGTAGATCAATTTACAGAAAGAAGAATTAGTGGGAAGTACTTAATTTCTAAGGCTGTGTCATTTTTATAGAAAGACATTGGGCTCAAACTTCAGTGGAAGCAAAGCCTTAAGCTGTTTCACTTGTACTTGGTTAGTTAGTTATTTGGCGTTGTTGTAGGTTGGAATTATTATGTAAATTCTCTCCCCTGCCACTCTTAACGACCCAGGCTGACAGTTAACAAAGAAGGTCGTTGACTGTGAATTGCCAGGGTGGAGACAGGTTAGTTCTTTTGTTTTTGGGGACATT
>JAWWEV010000115.1:48525090-48601442 GCA_035583235.1 Hafferia zeledoni | reverse complement strand
GCAGCCCGAGTACAAGAACTGAAGGAGAATGGAAGAAGGTCAGTGAGAGTAAGTGCAGTCCCAGTTTCCCATGGGCAGGAATCTGACCCACTGGAGGGCACCTCCCAGGTATACTCATCAAGAAAAGGTCCCCTCCCCCCTCTTGTGAGTAAACATCTTGGTTCTTTCCCCTCAAACCAAGACAGGCGTGAAGAGATACAAATGATTAAATATTATAGCTACAAATCACATTGGAAGTTAAAGATGTATTGTAATGGCCATTTCTGGAAAAAAGCTTTAGTAAAGGGGCCGGCAAAATGTGTTAGATATTAATATATTTATAATTGTTTTAGTAGCCTACATGTCAAATACTTCTTAGGAAAATTGATCTTATTTATTTTCTGTCATTTATATATTCAAAAACAACTGCAAGCAGTATTAGTAGACAGAGCTAAGCAGGGTAGATTTAATTCCAGACTTCTATAATCCCTGCTGCTGCTACTGACATAAGGTTTTTCACATTTTTTACATTCGAAGTCTACACCTAAGTTTTTCTAACTGCTAAAATATTGACTTGCTAGTGCTGTTTTCATGGAATCAACTTTTAAGATTCTCATTTGCCCTAATGTCAGAGTATGACTGTTTCTTCCAAAGTGGTTTTAATACTTTGATCTGATTTTGGATGTATCCACATATGTGTTTTCTTATGGTCTCTTGTAAAATGGTTTTATTAGTCTTATATGAAATTTACAGCTTTCAACATTTGGTAATTGGTAATATAAATATTTCATTTTTGTGTAGTTGTCAAATACAGAATACTTTGAGAGCTTTGGTATGTCTAACAAATTCTAAGCTGCTTAGTTATTTCTCATGTAATATTGTATGAAATAGGCTTCATAAACTGTTCTCTTGGTTGACAAAACACCAAGACACTTGTCTCCCTTATAATCTTTAGAACTTTATTTTGACTGTTGTCTTAAAAGGGAACTGAGGACTCTATAGCTTTCAAACTGATCTGCTATATACTGTCAAGTATCAGCTCAGGATAACCCACTGCAAATAGAATGTAACTTACTTTTAAGCCACAGCTTCCTATTGATAGTTCAGTCATGTCTCAGCCTTCAGACTGAACTGAGGGTTGTGCCTGCCATACTGACATATAACATGCTATGCCAAGACAAGGTTTCATATTTTAACACCTGCCCTCCCAGGCCTGACCTACAAGAAATCTCCAAGAACCCTTGGTTTTGGTCAGTTCTCTAATATGATGCTTAATCATATATAATAACAGAAAGAATGTGCATGCGGCTGTGTATTACTCAAGGTTTTCTAATTTAGAGGAATATTAATTCTAGGTCTAAAATCAGGCAAGATAGTCACTGATGCCTTGAGCAACAGTGTCCCAGGACGAGCAAAACAGCTCCCTGACCTATCTTTGTCTCGCAGCAGCTGCAGAAGGGTATTTTTGGCTGTAAATGCTGCAGCAGCCACCATCCCCAAGAGAGGTCTGGAACTCTGATATGACAGCTACTACTTAAGGTCAGCCATGTGCAGCAGGTGCAGTCAGCATCACCCTTGCCCTGTTGTACAATTGGAGTGAGAAGCCTGACACTGAATGCTCTGTCTCTGTAGGTCTTCCTCCTATATTTTCCATTTTGCTGATTTATGTATTTTGCTTTGTAGAAGGGGTCTAGCACGTTTCCAGTTCAATCTGAGGTACAGCAAAACTGAATTTACCAAAACTATTTTCAACCCTAGCCAGGTGTGAATACAAGAAGGGTTTTTTTATACAGACTAATGTTTGTTAAAAAGAGCTAATCTGGCAAAATATTCCTATTTTCTTACTACGTGTTGAGGCAGTTTTTTTCTTTAAACACAAGATGGCACCATTGCTATTGAAATAGGTTCTTACTTACATTTGAATTATTGTGAGGGTTTGCACATTAATATATATTTTGAAATGGGATTTTTTTTGCATAATACACTAATTCATGATTTCCAGCAATGATATCCTTTTTAACAATTCATGTATCGTCATCTCCTGTTAATGAGACATAGTTCAGTGTGTGCTGAAAATGGTCTGACAAACTTGTTTTGTCTTGTCAATCTCATTCGCTCAGCTGGCCTTTCACAAAGGAACAAAAAGCTAAAACTGTGGATCAATACTCAGAATTCAACACACTGGCATGTATTTGTTATTACCTGCTATATTATCTGTTACCTAGTATCTTATTTCTGTCAGTTTTCTCCAAATTGTTAAAATTGTGCCAAATGTTTCTAAATGAAAAAGTGGCTGCTCTGGTCTTCAATTACCAAATTAATTAATAGTTACCGGTATTCACACATGGTAAAAGCTGTTATAAGCCAAAAATAACTCCAATTATTTTCCATATACAACCTCGAGTTTTGTTCAATGTCTCAGCTCTTATGATTTACATTTCTAACACAGAAAACAAGTCTTATAAGGAATGCCCATCTTGTAATTCATTATTCCAAATGAGAATGATCTTTTTCCAAGCTGATTTAAGTTCAAGCTGATAGCAAAAAGATGGGCTCCAGGTCACTTGTGCTGTTTTGTACCATGGTTTTCTGTTTGTGTATGTGAGCTCTGCACTGAAACACGGGATGATCTTGTTTGGAAACAACCCTTGGCAGAAACTTCATTTAGATGAGTTTTGGCCTCAGCATTAAGCTAGGTATGTGGCAGTGTAAATGCAAGGATCAGGGTAGAAAACATGTAGTCAGGCTGCCCTTTTCAGTTTCAGCCTGCACTAAAATAAGTGACTATCATTTCCATCTGAGAGTAAGTAATTTCAATTTAATTTGAACATACTTTTAACATTGACACATGAAGGAAATTAGAAGATTATTTCTGGAGTCCTATTCTCAAATTTTTATGATGTATGACAGGAATAAAACTGTTCAACTATTCAGATAACTAGCATTTGCAATATTGATGAGCGTAATTCATGATACAGTGAAGCATTTCACTTTTTGAAGGAGTGGAAGTAACTTTAAATCACATGCTGTTCTTCTGCAGAAAGAAGAAAATGTAGAAAATGGAATGACTTCTGTTAAAGTGATAATTAGAATGAGTTAACTCCCTTTTTAACAGAGAAATACAGCAAGATTAAGGCTGCTTTATGAGTGGTACCCATTGTAAGGAACTCCTAGAGTTATGAGGCTGTTCTCAACATCTACTTTAGTAAAAGAAGTATTACCCTTGCAAGATGGTGAATATTTAAATAATATATCAAAACTCAAGCACGTGTCTGGGAAATAAATTCAGAGTGTAGTCCTGGTCTAGTAGTTAAACTGCATCAAAATAATTCCTTCTCCCATAAAGGAGGAAAGATGGAAGAGGGATGTATGTCTAGTAGTTTACTTGTTTTGTTTGTTATAGAAGCAGTTTTTAGTATGGTACTGCAGTTCAGATGCACTGCAAATTTCAGTTCCTATAAAAAAAATTCTAAATTAGGGATGAATTCAAGTGCTGTTTTTCACTTGACCAGTATTATCAAAATTATACTGTTTTATTGGAGGGTGGGGGATGTTGGATAGTGTTGCAAGTATTTGTATGTTGCTGGTTTTATGATCATTCTTCTAGTGTTGCAGATTGCATCTCAGATTACTAGCTTTTTGCACATGTGCATTGATGTTTTAGCACATCCAAATTCATCTTTTTTCTACTTTTAAATGTCTCAGGTTTGATCAGAAAATAGTGCATGAGAAAGGGGGACGGTATCTTAATTTTATATAAGCCTAAGTGCACGTCTTTGCAATGGCCAAGAGTCTGTATTCTGTTTTCTCGCCTGAGATAAAACATGGGGTTGATCCAAAGCCAGATTGATCCAATCTATCAACTTCTGCCTGAAGCCTGAGGAGAAATCAAGCTCAGCAAAAGTAACAAAATTATGCATTTAGGGTTTTTGCTGTCTTCCATGTTGTGCTTTGCACCCCTCAGTTGTGGAAGTGAGGCTCTGCTTTTGTGGAAATCCTGTAAAGTATCACAATTAATGTAATAAACAATTATATGTTAAATATTGGGAAAGAAGGAAATAAAGGCCAGCAGAATTATGTTTATTCTTTTTTAAAAAAAAGATATACTTCACTTTTCAGCAAAGATGTCCAGGAAGCTAAGTTTGCCAACTGAGTTAAAGCCTGATTTAGGTAAGTTTACATAGTTGATTTTATTCTTACTAAAACTGAATGCAAGTACACTAGAGTCCTAAATTATGTAAGCTATCATGACTTTTTTTTGCATTTATCTGAAGTATAGAACTAAAATTTTAATTCCACTCTTTTTGGGGACTCTCAGGCACAAAATGTCATTGCTGTCATCTTAAGGTAAGCCTACAATTCCTGTATATGGCTTATCACACTTTCGTCATAATTTTTAGGCATCTGTCACTCACTTTATCAGTAGTGTTGTGATAGCAAAAGCGTGAATAAGCAGACAACATAAGGAAAGCTGCTGATATGACTTTTAAATTGAGAAATGAAATATCGTTAACAGGGTATGTTGAGGTCCTCTCAACAAATAGTTGGACATAGTTTTATAATTATTAATTGTCTTGTGACCACTCTCTCTAAATTAATGTACAGCTGTTTGGATGGATGACCAGTCTGAGAATTTAATTTTTCTTGAAAAAGCACAGTAACTTTTTATATAAGAAGCAGTTCAGTTGTGGAGTCTGTAGTACTAAAAGTCATTGTGTTGCATAACAAAAACACCATAAAAATGAATAGATTATTTTTTTAATACTTTGACAGCCAGCTTGTAGATCAGCTCCAGCTCCCCTGCCTTGTTCTCTAAAGATGATGGGTGACAGCTGTAGACCTACAGCAGTAGATGCAGCTGCTTTCTGCCTGCCACAGCTCGCTCCCCTTTCTGCAGCAGAACTGCTGCACAAGCCCAGCCAAAGGCAGACCAGGATCACACTGGCAGCTGTAGCACTGTGTATTTGGCAGCTGCTGCTGCTATTGACAAGGAAAATGTCCATGGCACCGGCATGCTCTGAAACTGAGCTGGACCACCCTGATTTACAATTACAGCTTGCCCCACTCGGAGAAATACGAAGTTGGAAGCAACCCTCAGAGATCCTTTAATCCATTGCTCTGGCAATGATACAGATGTTTGACAATTTGACTCTGATCTATTCATGAGCCTCCAGAAAAATAACCAGACAGTTTCAATGTTTTCTAGTCTAATTAGACAAATTTTCTTTTGTTTAATCAAATTCCCTTGCTTCCATATTAACTTTTTCTTGTCCTTTCCACAATGAACAGGGATAACAAGTACTCCCTATCTTTGTTAGCCATTTTATGCTGTTGAAATCTGTCATCATACCTCTAATTTAATTTTTGCAGTGCGCTTTATTGGAGTTTTGAGGGTTTTTTACAGAATTCATCTCCTTCATCTTTAGGTTATGTTGTCTAAACCTAGGATGGCTTCTATTAATTTCCTCTGGAACTGGAATTTTTTCTTCTCTTTCTAAACTTAGTGCCCAGAACTAGAGGGATTTAACTGTGCCTTTCTGGCACAAAAGAGCAGAAGAATATGACTTCTCTTTTGAATATGTATCTGTTCTTCCTTACTGTGTTTGCTAATGGTTTAGGGATAATTTTGGCATAGGGTGAATTTTATCATACTTTGCAGGCTGGAACACATTTGTACTTAAATATTATCCATTCATAATTCTGCTGTTTTACTCACAATTCTTTGATGGCAATAAGTACTTTGAAGTGTTACGTTTTTCCAATGAAGACTGGAGAAAAGTGAATGCTGAAGTTTTGACTGCATTTTCCAGTGCTGAAAGAGTTGAAGCATTTTTTACATCACTTAATATTTGCTGTTTTTTCTACTGAAATGATGGAAAGGTGGGGTTTGTCACATCACTTCTGGTAAACTCATAAAATAGTCTGTACCTTCTGAATTATAATAGTCTTTGACTGGTTTTGATTTTGCACATGTCTAAACACCTGCACTTAAATGCCTCATTTTGTTCTGTGTGAAATTCTTCTATGTTTTCAGATCTGCCAATAGCTTCCTTAAGCAATTATAATTTTTTTTTTTTTATTTTACTTCTATCTTTTCTCCTAGTGGGATAGTGTTCTTCAAAGATTGGTAGCTTGCTTTTTTTGTTGTTGTTGTTGCTGCTTATGTGGCTTTATCTAGGAGACAGCTGAGATGCCTCTCTCCCGAATTCATTATCCTTGTCATTTTCTCTCATTTCTTTCCATGGCTTCTTGAAACCTACTCTTCCATGATCTCGTTCTTTCAGATTACTTTTCTGTCTTTAGTTCTTTAACCTACCCCTTTCCCTTGAAAATCTAAAGTGTGTTTCTGCATTTATTCTCCGCTTTCTAAAACAGAAGTTATCTTGAACATACCCTAGTCAGCATTGTACCATTGCTTTTCAATGTTCTAATCCAATGATTGAGATACTATTGCCACTAGGTCTTATTCTTTGGTTTAGTTGCTCATCTTTCCATCTTTCTGGTGAAGTGGTGTGTAGTGATTCATCACGCTGTTGTTCCTTCCTCCTCATCCGAATCTAATCCATTAACAAACCACTGACTTCTTCCTTGACTTCAAGATATATAAGACGCACTCAAACAGTTAAACTGTTTACCTCAGTTCTCTCTTCTGAATGGTTCACTTTCAAGAATGCCTGTATTATCTGGCAAGTTAATTTTTATTGGTTTTTTTTCCTGTTCATTCCAATGCTTCTGGAATTTGTACACATCCTTTTCAAATATTCAACCAGCTAGAACTCACAAATGCACATTTAATGTTATGCCTATTATGGTTACAGTAGGATTATGTTCAGACTGATTAATCCATGATAAATTTGAAAAAAACTTTTAAATTAGTAAATACTCAAGCCTGAAAAAACAAGTATCGTAAGAGGTGGTGGTCATTAGAAGAATTATAAAACCAAATAATTGTTTTCATTGTTTTACTCTGGATTTAATTTTATTTAAATGCAAAAACTTAGTATGTTAACATCTGAGTGGTTAATTTTTTTTCTGTAATCCATGTTTACATTTGACAGCTAAAATTCAACACAATAATTCTTTTCCTATCCTTGTTTCTATCCTTTAAGTCCTGAGAAGATTCACTGTTTGTGTTGAGTAGATGTATGTATTTAGTCACATGAAATCTAGTATGTGTGCTTTCGAAATGCATGTTAGATGTTCTTTGTAGAAAGTTTTGCTATAATGTAATGAAACTGACATAGTAATACTTACAAAAATGATGCGGTTGAATGTTGCTCTTTAACTCTTAGTCCTACTTTAAAGATGCCAATTCTATATACCCTACACAAAGATCCAAATCAAGAACTCAATTTTTTAAAAAGTCATTATGTATGTTGCATCAAACTTTTACTGGTAAGGGCTGTCTTGTGCTAAAATTTTGCAACTATGAATGGAGTAAGTAAAGAATTGATTTGTGAATGCACAGATAAATTCAGTGTATGCTGACGTATTAAGTGTCGCCACACCAACAGACAGCACCCAAATAGAGTGGAGCAGCACATTTACTGGTTTGAGCTTTTGTTAACATTAAAATTCATTTATTTGCTAAGCAATGAGCAAGATATCCTGAAAAGTTTTAGTGCCGTTACTGGCACTATATTACAGCATTCAAAATTAAAATCTTCAGCTTTGCATACCAGTAGCAGGCGGCATTTTGCAGCATTTGTTATTTCTTTTACTAAAAGTTTAGGTGTCTGTAAATAGCCTGTTAATCTCCTCCATACAGTTTCCTGAAATGGGACAATATTATTGTGGGTCATTACAGGTTCCATGCTATCCCACTGTCTGCATGTCACTGCATTTCCTAAAGTAAAATACTTATATCTTCATAAGGTTCGTAAACCATGTTCCATGGAAGCCTGTATTTTTTAATCTGTTCAATGAACTAATTGGCAGAGAGGTTTGTAATTCAATTTTTTTAAAGGAGTCTTGTTTGATGACTGTAATTCTGTGGCCCTAGGAGATAGAAATATACATACAATTTTCATGATGATTATGTAATAGCAACCTCTGCAACAAAAATTGATATGCTCAGAAGCAGTTGAAAACTGGGCTAAAAGGAAACATGACAAAGAATACAGAGGTAATAATCAATAGAATGATAGTTAGCATCTGGTTGATGCTAAAGAAAAACAAAAAGAATTCTCTTAATCCTTGCCTTTTGTCATTCTTTTTAATTAATGCCGATTTATTTTCAGATGTCAAAGACAACTCTTTCAGTCGATCCCGGAGTTCTAGTGTAACTAGCATTGATAAAGAGTCACGCGAGGCAATTTCAGCTCTTCATTTTTGTGAGACTTTCACAAGAAAGGCTGATACATCGCCTTCCCCGTGCCTGTGGGTTGGGACCACGCTGGGTACAGTGCTTGTCATTGTACTGAACTTACCCCCAGGAGGAGAGCAAAGACTTCTTCAACCTGTAATTGTTTCTCCTAGTGGTATGTACAAAGCATACAGGCTAAAGTACAGTAAAATATTGTTGTCCTTCATATTTTTGTAAGAAACTGTGCTTTTTTCAATTATAGATTAATTAAAAATACATACTCCATTGATTTAGGTACTAAGTATAACAATCTAGACTGGTTATTTTATTACCAGACTTTTAAAGTTGAAAAAGTTGAAAGTACGATCTCATAAAACATAAAAATAGCATGTTAGTATGTGCTTTCTGAGAAAACTATGTTTGCAGCTGTGTAACACTTGAAAAATTTAAGTAATATCAAATGCTCAGTGTATTTTTTTTTCAGTCATGAGGTAAGAACCTTTCAGTTTTCCTGCATGGAGAGAACAAAATGCAAATTTAGTCTGTATGTTGAACAACCAGCTTGAAATATTAGTGACAAAATATTCCTTTGCTTTGCTGTGAAAGGTCTTGTATCTTTGCTGATACACAGCAACTGAATTGGTTGCAATTATGTATGAATAGTTTGTTGGATATGCTGTTAGGCATAGATTTAGCTTTCCTGCTGCCTCTGTCTTGTGCAGAACATGTAGCTCTAGTCCATTTTGCTCACACAGATGGTATCAGACATACAAATTGCAATGCTATTTGACTGTAATAATGATTAGGAGTGGCGTAACATCTAGACCATATATGTGATTTGTGCCAAAACTGAGTAAAGTAGTGGTGGCAGTATTCAGATTTGGTAACCTCTGTTCATAAAGGCGAGGCTGCTGGGTTTCATCACTGGATCTGCAGCATAATCCTTAAAAGGTATAGCCATGTGAATAGTATGTTTTTGTACTTAGCAAATGTTTATATTGTTACTTACATGTGAATAAATTAAAGTAAAATAAGACAGGGATTAGTTTAAGATCTGGCCTACAGAGACAGTGATTTGAGCAGTAAGGAGGGAAAACTTTCCTTTTTCATTTTATGTTAGAGAATTGGATTCAAATGTAAACTGCAGGGGAGGAATAAAAAGACACACATTGCTTGTTTCAAAACCAGTTGAAGGAAAAGGTGGTGCTCAGCTTTGGCTAACATTAATTGTCAATATTAAGCACACTTGCACACCTCAGGAGAGAATGAAAGTAGTTGCTTTTGTGACACTAAACTTGAATACAATGTGTATGCCAGCCTGGCTCTTTTACTAAATGTATACATTTCCCTTGAAATTAATGGAATAGTATGCATACACTTAATACTTGAACACTGGTCTAACATTTTCTTTAATATATGTGCTTCCTTGGTTTTTAGATAAATGTCTGAAGGTTTTGGTATATATGTTTTGCAACAGAGGCAAGCCAAAATTCTTGTTTGCTTTTCATTCTGCTAACTTCTTAAAGGAATATTTTGTGGCTTGAAAGGCAATTTGGGAGAACTGTTTTAGAAATGTGCTCAATTGCTTTTTCTTAGGAACCATCCTGAGGCTAAAAGGGGCAATCTTGAGAATGGCTTTTTTGGATACCACAGGATCTTTGGTTCCACCAGCACATGAACCCTGGAGAGAACACAATGTTCCAGAAGATAAAGATGAAAAAGAAAAAGCAAAAAAACGACGACCTGTCTCAGTGTCCCCTTCTTCCTCTCAGGAAATCAGTGAAAACCAATATGCAGTGATATGTTCAGAAAAGCAAGCAAAGGTTATCTCACTGCCATCCCAGAACTGTATTTATAAGCAAAATATAACAGAGACTTCTTTTGTTCTTCGTGGAGACATAGTGTCATTGAATAACAGTATCTGCCTTGCATGTTTCTGTGCCAATGGACATATTATGACTTTTAGGTAAGACCTGTTTGATACTAACATAAACATGAAAAGTAATAGTCTTCTGCTACATAGAAAGGTTCTTTTTCTTTAAGATGAATTTAAAAAAAATAAAATCTACGTTCACTTAGAGTTGATAATTCTAACACTTGGGTCTGGATAATTCTGATTACACATTCTTATTAGTTATGCCTCTAACACATGAAAAAGTTGACCACTTTAGCTAAAGATACCCTGATTTAACACATAGTTTCAAATGTGTGATATGGGTCCATGAATTGTCTGAAAGATGGATTTACTCCCTCATGGAGAAAACTGCCTTTGAGTCATAACTTTAGCTTGTATATGACCAAAACTTTGCCTACTTTTGTGCAGCGGTTTGCATCACACTCATGCCTCAAGCTTACTGTTGTGTAGCTTGCTCATGTCTTAAAGACTTTAAATTCAGGCTATAAAGGCACGATTAATTGCTAGTAGTTGTATAGGAATAAGTCATGTAAAATAAGGTTTTTAAGTTAAGAGTTTAAATGTGTAGGAGTTTTTGAATATACTTGTCACTTATGTAATTTTCATGAGGCTTTTTTTTTCTTAAATGTTTCTAAATGCTCTTTTATTCAGAGCAGCAGAGTGTATATGCTTACACCCTTGCACCTGCAGTTTAATCATGGCCTAATGCTAAGGTGAATGTGGAACACAGCATCATAAAATGATGCTAATAAATTCCTAAAAGGTTATTTTTAAGGTTGCCAGAGAAAACTCTCAGCTTGGAAAATACTTCTTTAGGAAGTTGTTATTTATCAGCTTTAGTTTTACTCCTACTTCAATTAAAAAGTAAGTTTTGATTGTAAGCCTCTAATGCTGTGATGTATATCACAACATATATATTCTAAACATTGTTACAAAATGCTACTCACCTTGCAGAGCAAGCACTGTTGTTTTTCCTAATTAAAAGTAAGCTTAGTAATGCTTGGGTACCATATATTTAAACAAATACTGCCTTAATCAGGATTTATGTTGTTTTCTAAAGAACTCTGCATGGGTGCTGAATTATGAATACAGAATTCTTATGTAGGGAAGTTGGACTACTAAATATTAGCCCTTTTTCATAAGGATGAGTTGCTGTTGGGAAGTGTGGTTTATGTAAAGCTGTCAGAGCACTGAATCATACCCAAGATGCCCAATACTTATCTCCTGGTATAAATTTAGATAGTACTTAATAACAAACAAATCTCTAACAAACTATGAAAATGCTAACATGGATGTCACACTTGTCCTATCTGATCTACTGGTTTTGTGTTTTGAAGCTGTAAGGATGTCTTATGCTTCCATGATATGAAGCAAAATGCCTCCCTGTTATTAACTCTCTCTTACAAATATTCCTATTTTAGATTCATGTATGGCAGAAGTGCAATTTCAGGTATTGTGCAAAAAAAAAACAAAAACCAAACAACAGCACACAACCAAAACCAAAAAAAACCCAACACAAAACAAACAAAAAAGGCAACCCAACACTTCTAAACACTTAATGTTGTGGTTACTACATCTTTCTTCAGTTTTGACTTCACCCCTTTGCTGCTTTTTTTAGTTTCTAGAAATAATCTTATGCAGATGGTGTCTGCTGCAGAAGCTGTTAATGTATTGTTGGGACATTTGCAGCTAACAACTTGTGTAAATTTTTAACAGAAACTTAATGGGGGGTGTTTTAGAGACAGCAGTTTATTTTGGCTTCTACTTGTCAAGAAATCAGGTGTTCTGTCACTTCTTACTTGCATTTATTATTACATTGAGGGAGAGGAATGTTTGGTAGCAGAAACATTGTTGTAGCCCAAATGTGCTGTCTGTTCTTCAGTAGATTGATGCGGTAAGTACTGCAGTTACATGTGCAGAATCAGAAAATACAAGGTAAGTAAACTTTGCTGTAAGAGAACTTTCTCTTAAATATCCAGTCAGACAGAAAAGGTGGACATAATTCATAAGATTGTTTGAGGCTAATGAATTCTGCTTTCCTTTGACAGCACATATTTCCAAGTGTTCTTGAGGCAAAATCTCTTAGACTTGTATTTTTAGTCAAGGAGAGAAGAGATGGGATGTTTAATTGTAAACTCCTGGTAGATACTTATTGCAATACTTTGTTGGTAATTATTAAGTAATGCCTAATTCATTAAATAGTGAATTTGTAATTTGCATGCAGAGTATTATTTAAATAATGCTTTTAAAATGCATTTGTGTTGCAAATGCTTAAATTTCACTTTTGACGTGCTGCCTAGGAAAATCTCATCTTTTGAGATTCTGTGATTGCACTAGATGATAGCCTGTTTATGTGGTGCTCATGCAATGATAAAGAGGAAAAATAATGTATTGCAGTTTAAAAATGAGCCATTTGATCAATAATATATATTTCTGCTGTATTTAATGGAGTTTAAAATTCTTTTCCTTTAAGTTTGCCAAGTTTAAGGCCATTGTTGGATGTATATTACCTGCCACTTACCAATATGCGAATAGCCAGGACATTCTGCTTCACCAATAATGGACAAGCACTCTATCTTGTCTCACCAACTGAAATACAGAGGCTCACCTACAGCCAAGAAACATGTGAAAATCTTCAGGTAATGAAATTTCTTTTAAATTACTTTTACCTTGGATTTATTCTGAGACTCTTGGTTCTAGGTTCACAATGCTTACAATAATGAAAGTTTGTCATAAAGCCAGGCACTTTGGCTTTTGTGCTTTGATTTTTTTATTCTTCACTTAAGAGTCTGATTCAAGATTAATCACTTCTACCATTAAATTTTTCTGTTTCATCTATGCTCTTGCACTTGAATCAATTTCTTACTTAATTTGCTATTAATAAAATGGAAATTTCCTTTTACAACATGCAGTTAAAATTCTGTTGTTCAATTGATGCTGGTGAAGGTGGGTGCTGACACAAGCAGGGAATGCTAAATCACGATACTTGAAGAAAGCTATTATGTTTCAGGATTAACAGCTTGAAAAGATTCTCAGTCATGCCTGAGCTGGGTAGTTGTGTAGAATAGTGAAATAGCAGAGATACAGGCTGTAAGCTCTGCTTTGGTACTGCTGCATGGATATGCATATTTGTAGACACAGTTTCAATAGAACAAAATTGAGACCCTTGCTGAAGTTGTAGAGGGCCAAATATAGTTTTACTTGAATTCATTTCTTCACTTCTGAATTCCATGAGCTATAAGCTTGCAGACATCTGAACAGAAATTATTTGGTCAAATTTCTTAATATGTCTTTATATTTCCTAAGTTGCCTTGCAAAGGCAGATGCCATTAAAGCACATTTATTTTGAAATTCAAATTGATTAAATAAAATTCTGAAAGTCAACGAGCATTTCATTAATTTTAATAATGTATACTTTGTTATGTCTCTTCCTCATTGCAAAGGAAATGTTGGGTGAGCTCTTCACTCCTGTAGAAACACCAGAAGCACCAAACAGAGGGTTCTTTAAAGGCCTGTTTGGAGGTGGGGCACAGTCACTTGACAGGGAAGAACTCTGTAAGTTTTTATTTCTTGTTATTTTTCTAGTATTTCTACCCAAGGAAGCCAGTGATCCTTGATAAATGTGTTACCTGTCTTAACAGAGCATTACATTCGTAAAGAGGAAAGTAAAATAGGCAATGACAAATACTTTTTTGTAGGTCTTAGATGTACACCTTATCAACAGGATCAGAAAAGGTTGGTTTTTTCACAGGCTCTTTTACCTCATTTATTCTGGAGCAGATAGTAAGACAAGAAATGGGACAACTAATCTTATTTTATTCATCTTTATGAATTGTGTTTTACTGACCATGATTTTGGTTTTGGAGAATACTGTTCTGGACAGTGAGAAAATTAAGACTCCACTCTAATTGAGTTATTTTGCTGGATTTTCCTTATTCGACTTGTTCAGGGATACCTTAGGAAAGAGAGTAAGGACAGAACTGTTTCCTAATTAACGTGAAATATATTTGTTAAAATGGACCATGTGCCCTGGAAATTCCTTCTTTTTTTATTGGTTATTTAGATCTCTACAATAAAAATTAAATCAGACTTCATTGCTTGTTCTTGTACATTTTTATCACATATCAGATATTTAGATGTCACCTTCTATATTAACCATCTCTTTTGTATTTATATCTATGGAATATTTTGAAAGATTGTTCAAGTATTCTAGTAGAAAAATTTGTGTGCACAAATTATAGTTTAATTAGTATGACTGGGACAGGGAAAAATACTTTATAACTTTAGAAGCTGTCTCTTTACAACATTTCAAGTTTCCCCTATTAAGTTTTGGCTTGGATCTTCAAAAGCAAAATAATATTGAAGGGAAAAAAAAAGCCTAATGAATTGTAGCCTGAAAGTGAGTTCAATGACAATGTCTGAGCATGTCTTCAAAGTAGCCATATTTGCCATGAGGTTCACAGCAGAATCTGTAATAAGCGAAATTATTTCTTTTTTTATTTCGGGGAATTCACAGAAAGGTGTTTATAGTATTAGTCTAAATGTAAATCATTCTTAATGGAAACATAAAATCAAATGAGAATCTTGAAATCCTGCATCAAAGCATATTTAATAAATTAATATTATTTTTTCAAGAGATGAAAAAAGAAAATATTTAAACTATATTTCATTATTAAAAAAAAAAACCTCAAATTTTTGTAGTATATACAATTCAGCATGAGATTGGCACATTCATTAAGGGTCTAGATTGAACAAGGTAGCAGATGTCCCATCATGAACAAAGTTGATGTAGTCAGTGCCATCACTGGAATCTGGAGCTGTTCAGCTGACTCTTCTTGGGTGTTTACTATAGGATGACCTGGTTTGGTTTTACAGCCATTCTGTCTTTTTATTATTTACATTACTTTTTTTTTTTTTCAAGACTTTTACAATAGTGAGCCCATAGACACCTAATCTTCAGGTGTCTGCATCTAAAATTGAACTTCCATCAAAGGAAACTTCTTCCCGTGTTGTCATGCTGACTGGCTTACACACCAGCAAAGCACTTCCGGAACTGACCACAGCTTGTATTTTCAAAATTATCCTGCTTTGTCTGTTAACTTATAACATTTGATGTGAAATAAGCTAGATTGTTAAAAAACACTTCACCAGCACCATTCTGCTGAGAATTTTATATTCACACTTCAGCTGTGAAGAGGTTACAGTTTTATAACCTGCCTGGAAACTTAGAAATATGTTTGGAAAAATCTCAGTTTTATTAAATAATAATATCTAATAACATTGAGTAGTGAGTGTTGCTCATAGTCCTACCTACAATTAGGTGTTTGGTCTCCATGCAAAGAAATTACACCTCTATACAAACTAGTTTCGTTGATACTTACGTAATACTGATAGAAAACCTTACTATTCTGTTTTTGCTGCTTTGCAAATGCTTCCAGTTGGAGAATCAGCATCTGGGAAGGCATCAAGGAGTCTTGCCCAGCATATTCCAGGACCTGGGGGTATTGAAGGTGTCAAAGGAGCAGCATCTGGTGTAGTTGGTGAACTTGCACGAGCCCGGTTGGCACTAGATGAAAGAGGACAGAAACTAGGAGAACTGGAAGAAAAAACTGCTGCTATGCTTTACAGTGCAGATTCTTTCTCAAAACACGCTCATGAGGTAAGTATGTTAAACTGAACATTAAACAGACTGTCAAATAAATGCAAGTTCTGCAAGTAACTGATTTCTGCAAAGGCATGTTAGAGGTATCCAAAGGGAATGCAGTATCATTGATAAAGGATACTTCCCTTTTATCTATCAATTGTTACTCCTTATAATTAAGTACTAATGTAAACAGCTTTGTCTTGTGGCACATTGCTCTGGAGCATGCAGTCTGCTGGAGTGGCATGTAAGCTTCTGAAAGTGTGACTCAATTCCTATCCCTGAAAAAAATCACTTATTTTTGCTGAACTAATAAGAAGAGTAATCTTCTGTCAGATTCCTGCCACCCTTAAGAAAGATCCAGTTATATACAAACCCCATGAATGCAAGTTAGTTTGTTTTTCTTCAGTGACTACATAGAATGGCTGTTCTCATCCATTTTCATGTGGATTTCGTTCCATCCTGTGCAACCTTCCTGTCTCCCAAAAATGTCTTTTTCTGAGGCCAGATCACCATTACCGATGCTACCATTAGAAAATCTGTCATGCTAAACACTCACTGTTTAACAATGTTGTTGTTGTAGATTTGAGAAGCCTTACTGAAATCCCTCTTTTTCATGCTGCTTTGTAAGCACGTAATTTGTTTGTGTGGTATGTTCTGGTACTTTATAGAAACAGTAATTAGAATTTTTTTTGTTTGTTTTTTTTTTTTAGATGATGTTGAAGTACAAAGACAAGAAGTGGTACCAATTCTGATGACGCTCATCAATTACATCTGTTTAATTTTGTCCTGATGAAAAAAATCTTGGTTTTTTCATTAATTTTGTCAGGACCACTGAAATTTAAAGGAGTATTCACCATTGGATACTGTTGTTTCCTAGCACAAATGACACACTGTTTTACCTCAGTCGTGGCTTTAACTGAGGAGCTTTATATCTAAGAAACACACACACACAAAACAAACTTGAGTGTTTCTTAGCTGTTGGATAGCAGAGAATTGGAACTGAGAAGGTAACTAGAAGATGTGGATAAGAGAGCAAAGGGAAAATGTAGTGTGAGATGGGCAGGGGCAATGCAGGGTCAATCCTGTGTTAATATTTCATATGCCAAAAGTTTTTGTGCTGTTGTAATTGCTGCCAGTGTTATACCCTCCTGTGAGGAGAGGCAATAAATCAGGGGTCCAAGAGCAGGAATCAAGTTGTTTGTCTTGCTGGACAGTAGCTGACTTACACTTAACCTCTCTAGGACTCACTATATTTACCATTATTGTTGAAGAAGAGTTGAAGTTTGCTGTCACTTCTTTCATCAGAGAAGCTGGAAGTCTGGGAGATTCCTTGCTAAAAACTGTATACATAGTTGACCTGTGCATAGTCTTTTCTTGGACCCCTGATCTAGTATTCTTGTATTCACATCATATTCAGTGAAGTGCAAAACAAAAGAATACATAATTTTTGCATTAAAAAAGTCAAGTGAAAAATATGACTGGAATGTGTCATGCTGGGAGTTTTCATTTGTGTTATGGCCGTGCAATGTGAAATGTGGTAACATCATCTTTGTGGTAAGAATAATTCAATTTCTATTCAGTTAAATACCATTTTTTTTGCCAAAAATAGTTATTGGTTCAGGTTGTGTAACATTTAGAATTGGTTGTGGGTTCCGTTCATGCTGTGAGTTTTTATAAATGTTTAACAGAATGTATCTTTATAGCCATTAATTAAAATAGCTGAGATAGTTTCACTCAAAACTTGAGTTCTAGATGCCCCTTTAGTCCTTTACTATGAAACCAGATCACCTTGGACTCAGGTTTTCAAAGTTTTACACACCATGGAGGTGCTGATGCATGAATAATGACAAGCAAGCATCTAATACTTAGTAATTCTCAGTATGTGGTTTAGCAGATCTCTAAGTTCTGCTAGTAGAGCTATTTTCAAGTACCTGTCTCATCCCCACCCAACTCTAAAGGCAGTTGGCCTGAAGTTTGGATCAAGTCTCAACAGCTGTGTTGTCAATGTAAGCAGTGGTAAAGTGTGCACAGAAACTTTAGGAATTGGTGAAATAATTTCAGTTTGGGTGAAGTAAATAAAACAGCTTAGCCTACTTTTTAATGGCGACTGCACTAAAGCTGATACAATGGGAATGACTCAGAACTCTTTCTAAAAGATAATATTTCTTAAAGTAAATGCTTGCATTTCAAAAATTTATTTAGACGTTTTCCCTCAAAGCAGGAAGAGTTACTCACTGGTTTTGTTTTATAAAAGGGAGTACTTGGAAGCTGATGGATCTAAATTCTCTGAAATTATTCATTTGACCTTGCTTTTCCAAGCAATTTGTTTTGTTTGCTTTTTTCACAAACTTCCTGAACTTTCCCAAAGCAAAACCTTGGTTATATTTGTATTGTGAAGTGATGTTGCAGGTACACAGGGATGATAACCTTACAAAACATGTAAAGGATGCAAAATACTGAAGTTACTGATGGTTTTTAATTCACTTTTCAAATGAGAGGCAAATATGTTTGGGCTTCATGGCACAAAGTGATAGATTTTTTCACTTTATAATAATGTTTAATTTAAAAAGACAAGTGAATTCTGTTGCCAGTACAAGGGTGTGCCATACCAGATCCGCTGTTCAAAGGACTTAACAAATGAGAACATGACAATTCAAACAAGCAACGTTGATTCCTTGATGGCTCTCTCCCATACCTGCTGAGAAAATGTTAACTCCAGTTATTTAAGTCAGCTTGCCATGCAATATTTGCCTCTGCATGTTCATTTATTTTTCAGTCTCTAATTAATGCATATTTAAATTAACACCATTTTGTTAAAAATCCAACTAGAAGAAAACTAAATAAACTACTATCCATACCATGTCCAAAAATGAAACACCCTAGCTGACACTTGTCCCCTTCCTTATCTCACATTTATACATTGAGATGACTGATTATTATTTGACCAGGTGAAGATAAACTATATTTCAAGGCAGCAGAATCCTGAGAAATTAATCTGGCCGGGCTCTGGTGGAGAGGATGGTAAAATTACTCTTCAATAAATCATGGTGTCATTCCATGGAAGATGACCTTGGCTTGAAAGGAAAGTGTACTTAACTTTCTCATCATGATGCATTTGACAACCACCAGCAAGCAAAAAATAAGAGGCAATGAGAGACTATCTGCCAGTACAAGAAGAGTAGTGGTTTGTTTGGTATTGTAGAATTCATCATAGTTGAATCTCTTTTTTTGCTTACGTTCAGAGCATGCTTCTAGATATGAAGACTAATGAAATGATTGCTCATAAGATAAACATACAAATGGTTCTTGGTCAATAAAAGGGGCTATGTACAATTTTAGTCTAAAACGTTCCTTTTTCCTTCCCTGTGCAAGGAAGTTTATAGACACATCGTTGCATCTTATTCTGCTTTTGGTGGTGCACCTTTTGTACAGCAAAATATATTGAAATCCTTTTGGGGAACCACCCCTGGTTTTTTCGCTAATATTTTAGTTGTGTGAAACTTTTTTAGAGTGTCTGGAAAACTATATAATACAATCAAGCTTTTTTGGTTTTTTGCTTTTATTTTTTTTTTAATGAAAGTAAGAAACTGCTGCTACCTATCTGTTTATATGTAGTGTGTCTTGTTAGCAACTGTCAACTGAAGAAGCTTTTCTTCACCTTAGTCCTGCCAAATTGTAACTTTTGAATCCTGGTATGTGTAAATATGCGTGTATTCCAAATCAGTCTGAAAGTGTTAACACCACAGGCATCTCTAGTGATTTGTTCTTCAGCAAACAGTCAGTTATAAAATATAGTAATGTATAGCTGTGTTCCTTGTCTGTCTTTATGCAAGGTTTTTGTGCCTGAGGTGGTACTTGCATAGCAGGTGATTTTGGAAAGCTACATCCAAAGGAGAATTTTTGGAAGCAGGTTTTTTTTTTTTTTTTTTTTTTAATTGTTTTAGTTTTTGTTGTTATTGTTTTTTTTTTTTTTTTTTTTTTTGTTTTTTTGGTTTGTTTTTTTTTTTTTTTTTTTTTTTATTGTTTTTGTTTTTCTTCTTTTTTTTTTTTTTTTTTTTTTTTTTTTTTGGTTAGTTGGTTTGTTTGTTTGGGGGGTTTTTTTGTTGTTCAGGGAAGGGGCACTGTGGGATAATTTGCTTGGGTTTTTTGGTTTGGTTTGGTTTTTGCTTAATTAACAGCACTGATCTTACCTGAACTTTTAAACTTGAATTTTTCCTGCACTTTAATTCAATCATGGTATTTTATTCCTTAATTTTGTTTCTACATTTGTGCAGTTCAGGTTCATTATTTGTATATAAACACACATGTTCAATAAAGACTTTAGAGCAGATTACTTTCAGGCACTTTTGCTAACCATGTGATTTATTTAGAATGTGTGTTTTCTTAGCAAAATATGTATATACAATATAGAATCTAATGAAGGGCACATATCCTGTGTCAGCATTCAATTTATAAATTACTGCAACACTTTCACATTTGTTACTAGATAATACAAAAAAAAATCTGTTATATTTATACATACTGCTTAAGAATATACTTTTAGTTTTAAATAATTTTTATATGTACACTTCTACCTTTAATTTTAAAAAGACTTACGTTCAAGTTTTAAGTCAAAGTACTTAAAGGATGTATATTATCCATAGAAGTTGTTTTAAGCTTATGAATACATTCATATCTCATATCGAGATGATAGAATTACTAAGCAATGAAAACAAATTGCCCATTTTGCTTTGCACAAAACAGTCTGTTATTTTTATCTCCCATTTTGACCATTCTTAAACAATTCCCTAAGTATGGAGTGGGAAAACAGAAAACTAGCCTAGTATAAGAGTTCTCTCAATAGCTGCAATCTGTGGCTGACTGGTGTTCTATGGTTTGTTTGGGGGTTTTTTCTGGTATATGCAGAGACTTCTTTCAGCTCCTTTTCTCAAACTTTTAAAATTCTCCAGAACTGAATTGAAGTTTGCCCAATAAATATTTTCATAATCTGTGTATCTTGATTATACATCAGCTCTTTACATGTAAATCAGGGTTGGTCTTTTTCGTCGATTGTGTTTTTTCTGCATCCCAAATATGTGTTGGAAAATTCAGCCTGTGGCTGAAGTGCCCTCTACTTTCTCATCCTGGTTGAGCATCCCTGGGCAGGCACTGACTGCAGCTGAAGTGCAGTGCAGGAGGGAAGAAGTGCAGCATGTTGCCTCCCTCTCCAAGCAGAAGGCTAACTTGTCAGTTGAACCTTTTCTCTTTCTATCCAATTCCCTGGATAATTTATGTGAATCTTTTTGGGTGAATGTTGATAGCTTTACTACTACCACAAAATCTTCAAACACTTTGTAGACAGAAATTAAAGATGTTTGAGGGGAGGAAGTAAGTAAAAAGGAGGAAAAAAAATGTGTACTGCAGGTGAATCAGCTAAACCGATTTTACTTCAGTGTTCAAGAAGCTAAATTAACTGGGCCAATTTCTTTCTTCTTCTTCTTAAACCCATTATAAAGATGTATCTACCGTATTACTGTTTTGAGCCAGATGAGTATACTGTGTTTCTGGGTTCTTTTACACCATATAAAGTTCAGATTTAAATATGTGGGCATTCATTTTTAGCAAGGAGGTGGCGGGGGTGGGGGGTGGAACGACAAGAAGAGAAATGAGGCAGAAACACTGAACAATCAAATGAAAGGTGTCAATCAGTATTGCTTTAATATTTCCATGTCCGCCTAGAAATGTTTAAGCTAACCTACAACTGTAGGTTACTTTGATACTTTTATTTCTTTTTGTTAAACTGTTTCAGTTGAAAACATGTAAGGAGTTGTATGTGGATTACCACTACCATTCAGTAATAGGTGATGCAAAGGGAGAGGGGTGGGAACATGTTTTAAATATTCCCTTTTAAAACAGGATTGTAAATAAGCAGTACAGTGTTATTTTAGACCTGAGCTCTGCTATCTGTAGTGGTTAGAACTAGGAAAACATGCTGCTTTCTAGTTATGCTGCTGTTTCATTGTACCAGCACCAAGGAGGAAAAAAAATACATCCGTAAATTTTTCTAACATTGCCTACTCATGGGTAAGCATGCTTGATGTGTAGCAGTTCTTGTTTATGTATATGTTAGTGTGTACATGTGTGTTTTCTTTTTCCTTTATGTTCATTGCAACTTATTCTTCAGTTAAGTCTTGCTGAGCCCCACTAGCTGTTCTGAGGATGATTACTGGAATATGCATTTTTAGGTAGGGTTGCAAATCCATCTGTCTACAAATATAGTTTCATATGAACTGCAAACTGTACTGTTACAAACACAACTGTGTTAGATTGCATAGAGTTATTTTACTTACATGTACTTGGACTAAAATATGTCATCATAATGAAGTTAAAAAAATAAGTATGGAATATTTTTGTAAATAAAAATACCTGTGCAGCTGGTATTTTAAATTTGAAATGTATTATACATTAATGTTTCAGAAAAAAATGTTCATATATGTGTATATGAATGTGTCATTATGCTGAAGGGCTCTTGATTGGGCAAAATAAACTATTCAAATCTCTCCTGAAGTGAGTGGAGCTTACTCCTTTTCTTCGTAACCAGTTGTTTTCCTGCTGGCAGGAGCAGCAGGAAGATGAGATGTGCTTTATAACGAGCAAAGGGGGCTGTGCTTGGAGCACCAGCAGACAGGCTGACAGTGAGTAGCCCTGAAGGCCCACAAAAGTTGAAATGGTTCATCTGCAGTGGTGTTCCCAAGCACTTCTGAAAATGTTCTGAAATGTGTGTACTGATGATGGTGAGCTGTTATGCTTTTAAGCTACCAGGAAAGTTAAGGTAATTCATTGTACAGACTCAGTAATCCAAAGTATTTTCTGTAGCTTCATTTTGACAGTGTTCATTACGTTAAAAATCCAGAGTGTATGGGGAGAAGAGATGAAGCTTTTATTTTTAATTTGCCATATTTATGGCACAGCAGATGTATTCTTTTCTTTGATTAAGGCTGAGCTTGCCAATTTCTGACTTGCAGTCTATTAAATTTTCTGTGTTTTGCTGTTGGGGTGGTAGGAGAACACAAACAACCCACCTTTGTAATCACGCTCTCCATGATGCAGAAATTTAGTGAAAGTCAGGATTTGATGAGAGCTATATTAAAACTTGGTTCCTATGCACATCATGTGTTCCAATGGTTTTGGTGCCAGTGCACTGTAAATGAAATGCATCCAAGAGCTACAGACACATGATTATATGCCTACTAGTATTTTTCTTGCCCAGATTTCTTAATTGGGAATTTTCATCCCGTCAGAGTCACTGAATCAACTCCTCCTTGTTGCCCATAGGCCTGCAGGTACTCAGTGGTATCCCTGAGCTTGTCTACTCCCTCCTCCTACCCTGGTACACCTGGACTGCTCCCTTGGTCATTGGTTGTCCAAGCAAAAGGCCTCTCTCTTAAGGTTGTCAGCTTGCTGGAGGCATCCCACTCTCACCTAAGGAAATGGGGTGTTTTCCCCCACACTCCTGCACTGAGTTAAATCCATGAGAGTAGAACATCAGCAAGCAGCAGTTTCTCACCTTCTAGTTTGCTGGCTGATTTTTCAATGTGTAATTAATGCTTCCTCTGTAAGGGCTTGGGGGCTTGCATATGTAACTCATTATGTACCTCAGATTTGTGCTCAGTGGCTGGAGCAGTTTTTCAGCCACAGGAGACAACTTGGGCTAAGGCTTGTGCACAGACTGCTCGGAAAGAGGGAGCTATACCCACCCCCACCACCTGGCTGAGACCTGGGGAGCACTCCTTTAGCCTCAAACACTCATTTGGGGCTATTTGATTCCAGCACTCCTCAGAGGACTGTAAAAAAAAAAGCCACAGTCAAGATAAAAATGAAAAGGTTGATATGTTTTGGAGCAGGTAACTGTATTTCTGTATCTTGCTGCAGTCACAGTGTGAGCAGGACTTCATAGAGAGTTGAGTGTTTGAAGGGGGTTGTAATCAAAACGTCAGACTGTGCTTATGTTTTGATAAGTTTACCAACTCCTCTGTCTAATTAAGCAGACATAATGAGAAATTTCATACAACTGTGATTTCTGTGGTGCAAGGTGCTCCTGGGAAGAATAATGTGGAATGAAGTCTCCTGTGTCGGAGTGAACAGAAAACAATTTCAAGCTGGTATCCCCTAATTCTCTTGTGCACCTGCAAGTCTCTCAGCACCACTTGAGTTAAGTACCTTTTGTCTGAATTCTACTGTCACCTACCGACTATGGCGCTTTTTCTTCCAGGATCTCGAAGGACACAGCACAGTGGTCCAGGCCCTTCTGAGACTTCTTTCCCTTACAGTTGCTGTCTCCAGGCTGAGTATGCACATCTGTTGTCCAAGATGTATCTCAGAACTTCATACAAATTTATATAAGGAAGGACTGTTTTTTGGACTGGGTTTTGTTGGAGTTTTCTTAACCTGTCTCCTGTTAAAAGGTTAGAAAAAGGACTAATCAAGGTTATATCAGGTTTTCTTATTAATATGCTCAAACTCAAGTCAATCTATCTGTGAACTTAGAGGCCCTTTACCTCCCATTTCGTCTTTAACCACAGCAGTTTCTTGTTGGGTTTTATTGCTTCCAGAACATCTTGAAAGAAATCTGTGAAGTGCCTGGGAAGATAGAAACCAATCCTTTACTGTTTCAGTTAAAACCCTTTAGAAAACCTTTTTTTAACACATATTTGAATTTGTAATTTGTTGACAAAGCAGGATCCATGGAATTTGCATTGACCTCTAGAGCTTTCTCCAGGTTGTAAAAGGCCAGTAGCTGTTTTGGCTCTATGTTTAACATGCAACTTCTTGTTAAGTTTCTTTCAAAAGCATCTGCTTCCTCTCTAGTTGTCTAGTTACGCTGCATGAACTAGTTTTAGGCAAGTAGTTTGTGGGCTGTAGTCACCAATGCAAACTCTCTCTAGGTAAAGAAAACAAGAATACCTAAAGATTGCCAGGCCTATGGGACTGACACCAGTATCACAACTACTTGAAAGTATTTAGCAGATTATGCCCTAAGGGACAAGGGAAACTCTCTTCCTGTGCCCTCTGTAGGGCACTGTGCAATGCCTTGAAACTTGCACCGTGTTGGGCTCGGGGAGCAATACGTCCAAGGCCTTTCACTGTCTCAGGAAGGGGAATGGCTGAAGTGGATTCATGGTTTACTGAGGGCTTTAGCACAGACCTGCAAGCAAAGAATGGATGTGGCCTTTCAAAATATAAACAGTGACAGGGATTGGCCATGTACCACATCTTGGAGAGCAAATTTCAAGCCTGAAAACCCCACTTCTTGTGATTTAACTTGGGGAAAAGGCAAAGCAGATGTGAATAATGGTCATTTGCTGTAGTCCCCCATCAGACTGACAGCAAGCAATAACCTAAAAATTTCTCCTGTAGCTGTTTAAAGGAATTTCTTTACATTTGCACTACAAGCTATAAAGTTGTCATTTGCTCTCATCAGAGGGGGAGTTTCATGTATTGCTTTATTCTTGAGTCACTATTGTTGGTCTACTACCTTATTATTACAGGCAGTGTAAAAACATTGAAAAAACATTGATCTAAGCCTGTGGTTCCGTAAGTTTCAGCCTAGTAAAAGAACATTCATCATAGCTCAGAAAGGCAAGGAGGCAGAAACAAGACTGGTTGGCACACCACTGATTCTCTTCTTGCTATGTTTTTGCAGCTATTGTGGCAAAGAAAGGCTTTTAAGAATGCATTTAAAATGAGGAAAGGTGTCTGTTTGGGCATTTACAGGAAGCTACTCCCTGGCATACACAGCATGGAAAAAGTGAAGTTGGACTGTTTGAAAAAATCTAACCAGAATTGATAGTGTTTGTTATTATTGACCAGTGAGAGATCTGGCATCCCACTAAAGATGCAGGGATAGCTCTGGAGGGAGCAGGGTGCTGAGAAGGCAAAGAAAAAGAGACAAGCTACTTGCATTTGCTGCTCTCAAGAAGGGGGAAGCAAAGGGACAGCAGCACAGGGAGAGGTGACAAGCAGGACAGCAGGCTTCAAAATTGCCTCTGTGCCTGTGTTGTGTAGGATGGCATTTGTCAAAATCACAGCAAAGTATTTGAATGAGCACTGGTGTGAAGCTTTGTCATGGGGATGTATACAAGAGGATTTTCTTTAGAAGAGGTGCACAAAAACAGGCCCATGAGGCAGCAGGCAGCACCTGAAGACAGCAGTTTCAATGATGCCTGAAGAGACACCTGCTTTTCCAGAAGACCTGTGTTATCCCAGGCATCACTTCACATATGGACCACGCCAGATATGGGCCATGTGTTTCCAAACAGTCACACCTGGAGCAGCCCTGTGGCTTATGACTGGCTTCAAATTTGTCTGGCAGCCAGGGGGAGGAGAGCACAGACCAGGGCTCTTCTGCTGATGGCAGGAAAACTGAGAGCTGGAGTCTGACATTGCTGTCTCCTCACAAGCGTCCAGACCAGGATCTCTGTCCGCATCAAAATTTTATCGGTGGGTTTCTTCTCCTTCAGAGTTGGTGGGAGGTGACTCAGGTACCCCTTATGTGTCCTGCTGGCTGCTCTGATGCTGACATCGCAGCTCTTACCCCCAAGGTTCCCAAGGTGGCTATGACCTGAATGTAAAAATACAGCCTTTGATTTTAGAGTTTTCTTTAACAGAAAAAAACCCATGACCACCTTCTACAGTTCTGGGCCAAATTAACTGGCAATGTTGCTCAGTCTAACCAAGGCGCAAGAATATGCAGCTTTCTTCAGTGCATTGATATGTGGCTACATCTATCCATAAAGCATTGCAGATGTAAACACCCTCTGGTGCAAAGAAATGATTTGGTTTTTTGTGCTCTTCCTTTTTGCTTCACAGTTGCTATTCTCAGGTCTGCCTTGCCTTGGGACACTTGATCCCTGCAGGCACTGCACATGGCACAGGAGCAGATTTTTTCATTCATTCCAGAGTTTCCAGTGAAGTGTCACATTTTAGCTGAAGACTCATGAGACAGGGCTTCATGGGCATGTCAAATTCCTGAGCTTCAACGCCAAATCTCTGTCAGTGGGATCTGCAGTGAATGTGCCCTGTTATGATCCAGTTATGAAAATTATTAGAAATGCCTCCACCCAAACTAAGGTAAAAACGGGACCAGGTGCCAAATTCAATAGTATGGATTTCATTTAATGGTAAATGTGAGGCAGAGAGAGACAGAAAGAAATAGAAAAAGGAGGCCAGGGGAAGAAAGAGAGTGAGAGAGAGATTAAAATAGAAAATGTATCACCACTCCATGGAACCTGGTGGTGTCCCATCAGTCCAGTTCTTCTGGTTGTCTTGGTGGTGAGAATCCCACAAAACAAGGAGTCCAATGGATTAATGTATGTTCAGGAGATGCCCAGGCACCTGCCCTGGGGCAGCAGGGAGCTTTGCAGTCTCTTGTGACAGGCTCTGGATTTGTTGCCTCACTTGGATCATGTGCAGTCCTCCAGTGGTAGAAGACCTCAGGAATGAGTCAGAGGGGCGCTTTTAGGGGTCTTTGATAGTTTATGACCCTTCTCCGCTGCCTCTCACATGAATATCCTGTGTGTATGTGGTCTTCCCAGGAGAATGAGGGGTTACTCTTTTGGTTTGGTGTGGAGAGGTTTTGCCATCACACACCCAAAATCCTTCTCGCCTGCCCCCCATTGAGTTCAGCTAAGGCTGATTCTTAAGACAGTCCCCAAACCATGGATTTCTATTGGGTGTTAGTCCCTCCATTTTCCTATTTGCTAGCTGAGACCCTTAGCCACCTCCCTGTCTGGAGTTCTTACCCAATCCATCCCAGCTCTAGCACCTTCCCCCGGGGACCTCATAAAAGCCTCATGTATTTTGCAATAAAGATCTTTTGCCTCTCATCTCCTGGACTGACCAGATCTCTTGCTCAGTGCTCCCTCTGCTCTGGGGGACAGGCAGGAACCATTTTTCCTTTCCCCCCCAACGCTGCATAGTGAAGAGCCATTCCCTTCTCATTGTTACCTCCCATTCTGCTCTGGAGTGAAATAAAAACTCTTCCTGCTCCATAGTTTTAATTAAAAGCTGTGCTGGTACATCATAGGGCATCAAGAATGACTGAAATTGCAGACTCCTCTTCTTCTATGTGGGAAGATTTACTATGTAGGCAATTGGGAGTTGTATCTCTTCCCAACAGCATTATCCTTTAGTCCTCTGCACACGGGAGTAATACAGTAACTAGTATGCACTGTAGTAAAACCTCCCATAAAAAGTTTCTGTACAACTAAAATATGGGTCTCTGGAAACTTTTGCTTTGATTGAGTGACTTAAAAGATTAACACACTCAGCTATTTTTTATTTTAACTCTTTCTACCTCCATGTGAGCTGCAGGAAAAGTTTTCCCAAAACCCATCCTCTGGTTTTGGTTTGTTCTGATTGTTTTTTTTTGGGGGGGGGGGTGTTTGTCTTTTGGTTTGTTTTTGTTTGGTTTTGGGGTTTTTTTTGATTTTTCTTTTTTGTTGTTGTTTTTTTGTTGTTTTTTTTTTCCATTAGCACAGTAGCTCCTTCCTAGCACAGCAAGCAAAATATGTGCCACTGGAGGCGTGCCTTGCAGAAGAGGAAAGCTTCTCCAAGACTTTGTCTCTTCACGAGCAGCCACCCTTTTCCCATCAGGTTGGTGAAGAGGATGGTGCTATGCTGTGAGGAGGAGAAATGAGAGGCATCAGAACAGGATGTGTAGGGTTTGGGGTTTTGCAGGGTTGTTGCTGGCCAGCCTCTGACCTGTGCCCTTCCCACGTGAGGTGACCGCTGTTGCAGTAAGGGATGCAGACATGGCAGTGAGGGTCTGGTGTGCAGAGGAAGGGAGTAGTTGGAGAGACCTTTGCTCAGGGACAGCATTTCAGGTGTAAAAGAGTCCAGGCAGGGTGCAGCTGTATTTTGGACAGATGAGAGATGGAGAGAAGAAAAACCTGCGGATTGCAGTGTTGTGGGCAGATGGCAAGTTCAAGGGTGGAGAAGGTGGGCCAAGGATGGCAGGAAAAGAAAGGTCTGTGTGGGGAGAGTCACTGCTCTGACTGCACCAGAGAGAGAGAGGCTTTGCCTGCAAGGACCCAGTGTCTTGTTTAGCAAACACTGGACATCCCTGAAGACCTATGAGAAGTTATGCTATTAGTTTTCAATTTCAACTCATCGTGTAATCAGCAGAGTACAACAAAGGGACTAGCTATGCATGCAGCCTTTTACCTCTCTTAAGGTTTGAGAAAATTCCCCAAGGACAGGAACAGTGGCACCAGCAAGTGGGGCTCCCAAAATCTGACTGAATCAAACACTTGGGAATGCTGCAGCCTGGATAATCCTTCTCATCTCTAACTTGTGTTTGCTAGGAAAATCTTGTTTTTCAGAGAATGCTTTACATAGACGTGTGATTACTGCCTGCCCTGGGTGTGGTGCAAGAGGCAGAGCAAGGGGAGAAATTTCCCCTGAAGTACATAATGAAGGCAACAGTGTTGATTTTTTACAGAGGTCTCACTGTAATGAATTGAACCTTAGGTCATTTAGCAATTATTATGGTTAATCAATAATAGGCATTTCATGAATTATGGTACGTAGTTCCTATACAAGATAAAGCTGTATCAGATAGCAACCTTTGCCATATTGTAAAAACACTGATACAACTAGAACTGAACAAATCAGCTTTTGTCAAAAGCACAGTGGGACACTAGGCTCCTGGTCTGGGTTCAGATACATCAGCCCTGTGGTTTCTCAGGAGTTTTTTTAAATAAAAACAAAATGCCTTTACTTAGTGTAGGCTGCTATTATAAAATGTCATTGTGCATAGATTACAGATTTTGCTAGAGTCTAACAGTCAATCTTTTCCATATGAGTGCATGCTTTTGGCTGGGAAAACTATTATCTGAATATAATGGCTTTCTTTTCAAGCCATAAACTAAGTATGGAAGGCACAGCCAACTGAAACGAGAAACACTGTGTTATTTCAGTTTTTGTAAAACTGCTCTTATTTCTGACAGTGGTTTTGCTGAAGACAGTGGTTTTGCTGAAGAGATGCAATCTTTCTTAAATAGACGATAAATAATGGCTAAAAACCGAATTGGAAGCAGAATAAATAGAGACAATTAATTCAACTGAAAAAGGCTAATTTTCATTCTGATTACCCGTGCTAGCACACAATCATCACTTAATGCCATTACTAGACTGTAGGATAAGGAAAAATCATAGAATTCAATTGATAAAATAAATAGTACAATACGTGTACTGTTCACTTCAATCCATCAGTAATTATTCACTATGCTGCAGAAAAACATTCCCTTCCAGTTTGAACACAATTTCAAAATTGTCATTAGTAATTTCAAGACATATATGCGAACAACATGGGTGATGTTCCATCCTCAGCTCTTCAATGTTGTGTGTGTCTTTCTGCCTTCACCTTCCAAATGTACATTTTGAAACTTTTCTCAGTTGACCAGTATGTTCATGGGTCCCCTTTATATTCTGAAATATTTCACTGAGGTTATTCCTCAAATTTCAGACAAACTTGCTGCTTCCCCTCCTCCAGTTAATTTCCCAAGTTGGCCACAGTTAATTAATTTTTTGTCATCCTACTGTGCTGGACACATTTCATTCCTACTACCAGATGCTAAATGAAGTTCCCTCTAAGTGGCAGCTGTCATGCAAAATTGGATCTGGAGGAAAGTCCATGCTGTTCTCTGCTGGGAGGACCCAGAGGTATGTACATGCAGCTTTTGATACCTATGTTAGTTTTACACTGCAATACTGATGGAAATGGAAACCTCCAGCAAGGATGCATTTTAAACAAAATTCCTCAAGCACATTGGTGGGGTCTGCATTTTCTGTTTTAAAGCATCACTGCCTAAAAGCTTTATGTTACTGTAATGCTGACCTTCCCCATCCTGACTCATTTCGACCCAATCAAAAAACTACCCAGACCTCAGCATTTCTGCCATGGAGTGTGATAGTACAAATATGACTGCTTTTCTTATTCTGTATGTTGATGACTAGAGAATGAATCAGAATTTGGAGGGGATTCCTTCTAGTGTGACGTGAAGCTTAAGAGAAATTTTAAATTGAAGTCTGAGTTCAAAAACAATTTGCTCAGCATAGGCAGCTAGACTGTATGAGCACATGAAACTTGCTTTCCTGAGAGACTGGCCTAAAAACCCAGTTTGAAACCCTCAGTGCATTGTGATTGAACAGTATTGAGAAATCAATTCAAGAAATCATATAAACAACTTTACCTTAAAAAATAGAATTTTAAATATTAATTTCGAACTCGTGCAGCAATGTACTCCTAAAAAATTCTATCACATTGCTGAAAACTTTTTGAAGCCTGCCTTTCAGCTTATCTCTCATCTCCATAGACTCTGGAAAGGCATGTTAGTCTCCAGGCAATGAACACGATTTGTTTACTCAAGGAGCTCCCTGAAATCACAAAGCAGCATTACTGTATGTTATTAAAAGATAAAAAATGTATTACTGTCAGGTGAAGGGGCAATGTCAAAATCCTGTTCTATCTGACAACCTCAGATTTAAAGCTGAAGCAGTCTTCAACATGCTCAATTGAAAGTGTCATATTCAGCAAAAATATCTCATGATACCACATTGTTTCCTATGTCTGGGTCCATCTAGTGCTGTTAGGAGAGAAATATCACCTTAACATGCAACTGCTTGTCAATTGACCTCTCTCGATACTTGCAATAAATTACAAATTGTACAACAATAACAAAAAATTTTAGAGAAGGACCATCTTTATACTGCATGTGCTCAGACAGGGGGAGAGGAGAGGCAGGCTGGGCTGAACAGGCTTGTTGGAGTCTTTGCATCTGTCTGATTGCAAGAGGTGGTTCTGCACTGAAAGGAGACTTTTGAAACGGCATTGGTACATACTCTGTCTCAAGGGGAAGAGGTAATAAAAGTAATTTCTGTCAAACAGCTAAGCAGATGTGACTGGATATTGTAAGAAGCTATTCAGTTGGAAATCAGAAGTCATTTTTATGTAAGTGCATTCCAGGAGAAATAATCTCTAAGTTTTTACTGCAGGACTCAGTCTAGTCCTCTGTATGTCTTTCTCAGTTTTACATGGATACCCTTTCCATAAGGGTTACTTATTTTGTGGAAACCATGATTATAATCTGCATAATTATTCTTGCCCTGGGAAATTTTTTAAAATACATAGAAAGTATGTGTGAAGTATTTATAGTCACAGCAAGGTGATAAAGTAGCACAACTGTAACTCTATTCAGAAATCAAACCAAAATGTCCATTGAATGGGGCAGGGGGAGGGAGGAGGCAACGAGCATAGCAGAGTGTTAGGACTACAAGGCAATCTGTTCTTTCAGCTAAATTGTAGGAATCCATCACATTGCAATGAGGTTCTCTAAGGCAGTTTAGGTAACTTTGTTTGATATACATCTCAAAACAGTAATGATAACAATAAACTACAACAATTTACCCTGTTTCTGACAATTATTCTTTCATTACTGTGGTGGCCCCTTTAACCAGCCATGTGCATTAGGAAAATCCAGCATTTTCACTAAGAATAAGGGGAAGAATAACAATGTTTAAATGCCTTCATTCTAAATCTATTAACCAGTTGAAAAACCTATAAATTTTTTATCAAGTGTATAGATTCACCTAAAGAGACAATGTTCTTACTTATTTTTCCAGTACGGAAAAAGATGATATCCTTAAGTCCAAGGCCTTTTCCACAAAGGGCTTGAATTTGTATTGCAAATCTCAGCTACTGGAAACTGCCTTTGTATTGACATTTTTTCTGACAGCAGAGGATCAACTATTTAAAATGCCTAATTTATTATTGCTCATATGCAAACAATTTCTCTCTTCCAGAATGAACTAGTGCAAATAACTACTTATGCATTCCTGACAAAAGAGGCACATGAATTTTTTCCCCACATAGCAAGGCCATCGACCCATCGGGTATGTTTCTGGGAGTTGTTCTTTAGAAAAAAAAAAATTATGTCTTTCAGCTCCTTGGATATGATACTGTGTAACATCAGCAGCCTATGATAAACTCTGTTCTCAAATGATTTTGCTGAAACAGGACTTCTGATGCCTTTCCATATGAGCAATACTCATTGACATATTTCTGCCACAAGCAGCTACTACGAGTGTTAACAAATCATGGTTTGTCCCCTGGGACTGCCAGAGCCCAGTGGAGTTTGTATCACATTCCATCCCTGCTTCAGTCCACTCAGATATTTTTGGGGTGTTGCAGATCCCATTTACTAAAAGACCATGTTCTCACAGAGCTGCTTTTATTTCAGTGTCCCTATGCAATCCCTGCCTCATTTCCATGGTTTTATGCATTATGGCAGAGCTTTTTGGCTGGTTGAAGACATACAGGGTGTAGATTCATTAATGCCATCTGCAATGTAGCAGCTTGTTAGTTTCAATTCTTTTGGTATATAAAAAAAGTTTTAGAAGTTTTCCTCTAAGTACAGATGTGACAGAGTGTTATTACTTCAAACTCTTCAAATTCTACCACGAAAAATTATGAAGATGAGAACAGTGTGCCAGTCAATCCAAGTGTGGTCTACAAAACACTTGGGCATATGGAAATCATTCTGAAGTTTGCCTTTTAGCACTCTTCTGTACACCAGCAAAACAACTAGTCACTGCTGAAGAAAACAAAGAGCAGCACAGGCTTAGGGTCTGGCTTGAATCTGATGCCATAAAACACTTAGGACCAGATCCTCAAAGACATTTAGGTCTCTGAAAATAGTGGAAATTAAGCCATGCTTACCTGTAAAGCTTTACTTCTTTGGGAATTTTCAGAAGCACTTAAGCACCAAATTTTCACAGCTTTCACAGAAAGCTGTGAACTCGGGGGATTGAGCATTGCTTTTGCGTCCCTATCCACATATTTGGGTACCTACATATCACTAAGATTCCTGACTAGGGAGCTGTGATCCCATTGAATCATAACAGGTAAATGGTATCACAGTTGATAACTATTTATACAATTTCCCTGACACATCAGCTAGCAGCAGCAGCCCTCTCATGTCAGAGTTGTCCTATTTTATTTGATTGCTTGGGATCATTCATAATCCCACAGCATTTTTCACAAAAGTTCTCAGCCTGCGATTTAATTGCAAGCTCAAGCTGCAGCACCAGTACAGCTGCTATTTGAAATGGTAGATGAAAACTTCCTGGGAGCCAGGCAGCAATGGAGCCAGCTTCATGACATGAGACAGCTTGGTCAGGCTGAGGTATTTCATTTTTGTCCCTGGGGCAGAATGCCAGGCATGGGGGAGTGGAGTGGAGTAGAATGGTTGGACCCCACTCAGGTGGGGACAGCAGGGCCACTGCCAGTTCAGCCTGGCTCCTCTCCCACCAACCAAGGACAACACAGCCCGTGCCACACCTGTCTGGTTTTCCCCGCCTGTTGTGGTATAATTACTGCCACTTACAAGAAAAAAAAAAAAAAAGAAAAAAAATTAAAAACTGCAATGAATTAATCAAAGGCCCTTGCTGAAAAGCAAAAACAGAATCAGGAACTTTTTTCAGAGACAGATTCCAACACTGATGCTTTGTAGCCTCCACTTCTTTTGTTTGTCTGGATTTGAGCCACTACATTAAATCTTCATGTCAACCAAAGCAATTGTTTTGTGACCCTGGGAAAATGACTGTACAGGCATTTTGTGTTTTCATTAATGCTTTCTCTTCATTTCAGAGCATAATGTCTATGGCATGGTTGCATAAATGCTGTACTCTGTGCTGGAGCCTACACGCCGGGTAGGGCCAACCCTGAAAAATGCAATTTTCCCCAGGGTAAGTAAAGTTTGTCAACCCATGGTGGTGTGTGGGCTCTCATACAGCTGATTTGCACTTCGTATTTATAAGCCAAGAGTTGAATGTGTTGGTTGAATGAGAAGTTTTTTCCTTTGAGTTGTCTTCAAAGTTGTGTGGTGGTCATATTGTTACCTCATGCTTTCCATCTGATGAGCTACTTCAGATTTCTGAAAAACAGACAGGCAGCCAATTCACTTCACTTACAGTTCCTCTTGTCACATTCATCAGAGAAGTCTCCTGTGTCAGCCTGAAGGGTTTGCAGTAATTCTTACCAATTTGTGTTGCTATGACCCGGTTGCCATACCCAAGCTTGTGCACTATATATTTTACTTATAATTACTCATTCAGCTGTTAGGAGTATACATTTGTAGCTTGGACCTTCACAAGTAGAAATAATGGTAACTAAAATATAACAGTTTGTACTAAATTGAAAACCAAGGAAGGAAAAAGCCATGTTGATAGAGCAGCTGTATCTGCTATCCATTTTCCATCAAACTTCCCCTCAAATCTGTTAATCCAGGATAAGAGTTTGTAGGTTTTCTAATTGCCCTTTCCTTTTTCTCTGCTTTTAAAAATTTCTAGGAAATTTAGTAAATGTTGGCATAATGACAGGTGGAAAATTAATCCACTTCAGGCCACAGAGATCTGTGGGCAGATGGGTCAGAACAGCTTATTCCGAAGGAAATCCTTCGAGAGAAAACAAACCAGCTTAAAACAAAGAAGTAATTTGTTTTCTCATTTCAAATCTTGAACAAATACACAGAGCTGTGATGGAAAGTTGCATTTTAGATGTTAAATTTTGCTAATCTTTTATCTTTTATGCATATAAGATTTATATGTTTTTATGCTAACCTAAAACATGGTAAACATGTCAGAACAGATTGCATTCCTATTTTGAAAAGTGAAAATGTAAGCTACTTAAGACAAAATAGCCTTGCTTTATATGCATGTTGTAGGAGTAACTGTAGTTGCAAGGCAGACCTTTTCTCCTTGCCTCTGTTTCCACACCCCAGCTTTTTGGTCAGTACCCATCCCCACACTCCTAAGCCTGCCCTGGAGCTTTCGCTGGCCTCTGGGGACTGCTGGGGACTGCAGACCCCCATCAGAACAGTGGTTTGTCCCCATCCCACCTCTCCTGCTGCTCCATTTTCGCTGCAGCACCTCACAAAATTCAGCCATGCCCTCATGTCTTCTGTCTTTGTGCTGGGACAAGCCTAGAAGGTCCAGATAGGATCTTACTAACCCTCCTTTGCTGATTGCCCCCCAAATCCCCAGCATCTGTATCATTGCCAGGCTTTGCCCATTCATCTAGGGCAATTCGCTCTCTTTCTAGTATCCTACCCTGTCACTCTTTTATAGTGTCTGCTGGCCTGACTTTGTTCAGATCCTGCCATATTCAGTTCCATAGTCTGATGTTGGTGTCCCAGCCCCAGCTAATCCTCCTGAACTAATAATTTTCTGCCTGAAAATAAACAAGCCTTGATAAGCATTTGCTGAATTGAATAGACAAGGTTTAGCAAATTATTTCCTTTTCACTAATTCCCACAGCGTTCTCTGCCTATAAAGACCAAGAAGAGGCATTGAGGCTCATTTTGAAGACCAGATCTCCTCCTTTCACCAGAACCTGCTGGCAGGTAAAATGTTCTGTTCCCTCCTTTACCCCACAGCTTTGAAGAGTCCCAGTGATGGATCTAAGCTGATCCCCATGGGAAAATCTGGTTTTTGTCCACTTTAATAATTTTTCCATAAAGCTATTTCTTTTCAGTCACCAAGCTGTAAAATTGCTTTTGTTATTTCTGTTATTAGAGCACCTTGAGTGCAGCCTCAGCAGTGTTTTCTGTGCTAGATGGTTGAGGGGTTTTTTTTCTTTTTGCCTTTGTCTTGCAATTCATTGATTGAGATCCTTAAACAAATCATTAAAATCTCAGCACCTCTCAAAGCTACTGAGTGTGAAATAGTTGCATTTACCTCTTTCTCCAGAGAAGAGGTAAAAAAAGTGGCTTATGCATTTATCCCTGAATATGGCAAATGTTTTGGACATCTCAGTGCCATTTTGTAGTGAGCTACAAACCTCATATTTCTGAAACAACTGACAGGGAAACAAAACATGGGTACTCCCCCACTGCCACTACACAGAGCTGAGCACCCATTCTTCTGATCTAGTTACAATTCCCAATTCCAAAGTCCATTGGACTCTGCAAACACAAATTACAATTTTTTCACAAAAGATGAACCAAACCTTTCCTTTGATTTGTTGTTAGATATAGAATTGCTGAAGACAGCAGGGCTGGGGTGATATTGTTTTGATAACCTGTGTCCTTTGGTCAGCAATGATTTTCTTGTTGCAAACAATTTACATTCATGTATCAAGCTTTCAATTTAAAACAGCATTTATCATACAGCAGCCTGAATTCAATAGGAAAACTGCTGCTGCCTTTCCAGCTGTCAGTTGGATTGCAAGAGCATCACCCTCCTTTCCGCTAAACTCTCCCGTGAGACTCTTTCAAAGCCTGAAGAGTATCTTAAAAATTTTGATGGACAAGTAAAGCAGTAAGGCCATTTCTTTCCATGTCACGTATTTACCAAACATCATAGAGTCTTATCTTACCAGGAGTAAGCATTTTAGAGTTTCTATCGCAAAGGATGAGTCTTTTCAGAAAAAAAATATACAAAACATTTACTTTCTGCTATTCAATTTCACCTTCCTGAGAGCAGGAAATCCACACAAATTATTTTTTTTTCCTTTGTTGCTTAAGAATCTTTTGAGAGTTCAAGCTTCTCCAGTTTTTTCCACCAAGAAGCAAACATATCTGGAGGCCAGGGTTGGAGGTTAGGATTTTTAAAACCCATGGTGAGGTTTGCAATGCGAATTGAAAGTGCAGGTTTTTTGGTCTCTGGAACACTAAACTGTGTGACTGCAAGGGTACTTACTGGTTTGTACTCCATAGTTAGAATCCATTACTGTCTTCTAATCTGTTTGTTTGGGGTTTTTTTCAAACAACATGCAGAACTTCTCAGATACCTCTAAGTCTATGCCCTTAACCTTCCCATAAGGATTCAGAATTTTTCTTGGTCTAGGTCATGAATGGTGTTAAGAATGTAAAACAGGCTCTGACCATCCTCTGAGTATTGTCTTTTCTTTTAGACATCAGGATTGGAGTCAGTAAACTACCTGAATAGTACCCATTCTTCCAAAAATCCAGCAAAGCTTAGTGCAGGGAATTTTAGACTCCTTGGATCAAAGGAAAGACCTGAGCTAGAAGAAAGTCAGTGCTGGGCTGTTAGAGTGAATAGGAAAACTGCTGATGGTGACACTGGCACAAAGTCTGGCTATAGCTGCCTTTGAGGTAGCTGATTTGATGTGTAAAGTCTTCATGGAGCCACTAGGCTAAGAAAGGCAAGGAGAGGAAAAGAAATGCACTGGAAACTATATTCAATGATGAGTATAATGATTATTTGTTTTGATATTTTGCCTGCCTCTTTGTCTAACCACTAAACTGTCACAAAGCCATGTCTCATATGGCCTTAAATTTTTCAGGATTAGGAGGCAGTGTGTTCTGGTGAATGCCCTTGGTGTAAAAGTTTCTCTCCTAAAGCTCAGTGTTTTCTCTCTTGTAAGCATTTAAGGGGCTTTTTTTATGTTTCTTGAAGTTTGGTGCCCTTGTGCCATTCACAGTCTTCAAAGCAATATGAGCTGATGGACATCCTTTGGGACTGAGATTTAATTTTGGAGATCTGGTATTACTGAGGCAAGTTAAGCACAAATAGCAAGGCTCAAGTCTCCCTCCCCTTGCCTCCCTCCTCATAAAGAGACAGCTGTGACTTCAGAAACACCCTGCACCAGATATTAATTAAAGTTTGAGGAGTTTTATTTCAAATAATTATATGAGCAGTGTTCCAGGGTACCGTCTACATTTCTGAGCTTCAGCCATTTAATTTCTTAATTCTCAGGACTAATCCACATGAATAGCAGATGACATGTGAACCTTGCAGTAGTCTTGTTGCTCCAGTTGTTTCTATTTAATTAGTCATGAAAACCAGCCCTGGAGTAAAGTTTTCCACATTTCTCCTCTTCTCAGCTTGAACTAGCTCTTTATCATTTCACCTCTAGCATTAACAATGTTTCTGCAGAAATAAAAAATCAAAACCAAAACAAAACAGAAAAACAAAGAGCTGTCTTAACCTACCTTGGAAAACAAAGAATAGTTGATGGAGAAGGGCAAGTGACCAGTGACATGACCTTTCTCTGCTCCAAAAGAAATACTTGTGGTGTTGATGTCCAGAGACTTCATTTGCACTGGCATTGGAGAAAAAGAAAACCTCTAAATTCTTTGAAAATACACCTGGCGATTCATTAGTTATTTCTTAATCTGCTATTTTTTCTGTGAAAATAATTATGGTTGCCAGCACACATTGCAATCGAAATAGTTTGAGGTTGTAGTGAAGGGGTGGAATTTCACAGGAGTCAATGACTTTGTTAATTTGTGGTCACTGTTATGAAAGCCATTTTTCCATGGCTTTGGGCACTTTGGCCCCTCTTTCTCTTGCTGCCTTTCAAAATAGAGCATTTGAATCTGTGTTGGGTTTGATTATCTTCATTGTTTTGGGCTTTTTCATTGTTGGGTTTTGTTGTCATTTGATTTTTTTTTTTTTTAATCAACTGCAAGATTGAATAGTATGTCACTGATGCTGACATTCTACTTCTCTGGACTGGAAACTTTGAAAGATCTTGAGTACACAACCTCTTAAGGCTGAACTTTGACCTTACTGCTTGAGCTCACTTAGACAGAGCCCTTAGCTGCAACTTCCACTCTCCTATTGGCAGTAGAGTCCTGCTGTAAAGTCACAGCACTTAAAAAAACTTTAAAGAAAACAGCAGATTTTGTTAGCAGATAGAACAAATGTCCCATTAAAAACAAACAAACAAAAAACAAACCCAAAAACATTTCTCTGCGTTGTCACAATACAGGGAATATAAGAGCTCTTAAGTTCCCTCTTCCTTGTGCCCATATAAACTTCCCAGCTACAGAGAATAAATGCCTTGCAAAGACTGCAGTAAATTCAAGTTAAAATTTGTTGTATGTAAATAGGGATGTAATCCCAAAATAATTGAAATCACATATGTGAAGATCTATAAAACTAAACAATCCCAATTTTGGAGGTAGAAACTGGAATGCCTTATTGAACACGCGAAATGCAATTTAAGGATCTTGGGGGCAGGACATGTTAATACGGAGGACAGGTTATGTTAATTAGGGGATGGCTTATGTTAACTAGGGGATTACACAAGTTTCTGCTACAGTTGCACAAGTGATTTACATTTTCCATAACCAGGATTTACATGGTGGGGAAGAAAACAAAGGGGTTTCAACATGGTCTGATAACATCATCTCAAAGTCCTTCCTTATCCTGCTGCAGAAGACAGGCCAATCAACATGGTTAAATATCAACAGGTCTTGTGAGGAAGCATCCAGTCCTTTGGGTGATGGGATTTCTCTCAACCTCTGTTGCCCAAGGTTTTCTGCTTAAACCCATCAAGCTCCTCACTGCTGATAGCTGAGTTTCAGCCCTCACAACATACATGTGTACTTTTGAAGAAATGATTGTTTGTTTTTCTGTTAGTTATGGATAACTGGCACCAAGGTGCTCTGTGACATTCACAAAACTCCAGAGTGAAGGTATCTTTCTGGTGGCCCAATGTTTCGTTCCTTTTAGCCACTCACACAAGAGCCTGTTCGTTGTTCTTCATTTGCTGTTCTTTATTGTACCAAATATGAGCTTCTAAGCCTGTTTTCCAAATCTCCTGTGATTTAGCTCCGACCAAGCTAACTCTGGCTTAGCATCTTGCAGAGAGAGTAGGGGGTGGCTGACTGCTATCATAGCTTTTTAAATGCAAATATGCAAATGACCTTCAGTTTGTCCTCCTTCAAGTGCCTTTAAGCATAGCATGAATTTTCCCCAATATTTAGACTAATACCACCACTTTCTCCAAATCTCTAATTAGTATTTGCTTCTGTGTTGGTGCCTGCTGGAATTAATTGATATTTGTTAGATGCTGAAGGGCAGGAACATATGGTGCCACCTTGTGTGCTGTGCTGATCTGTATGAAACCCTGCTGCTGTGACTGCTGAGTCAGTTCTTTCCTTTTCTCAGCAATAGCAGTAGCTTCAAGATTGACAAGTAGTGAAGGTGAAAGCATTTAACCCACCGTCTGAGCAATGCAGCTACAGTTGTATTAGAAAATAGTAATAGAAAGATTGACTAGAAAGATAGAGATATTTTTGTAGAGAGAAATACTCAATGTTAAATATCTGACTTTCAGACTATAATGAAGTCAGGAAGTTTGCTTTGAATTAGGTTGATTCTGGTCTCTGGACTGAACTCCAGTATGTAGGTGAAGTACATTGACAGAGCACATATTTTTCTTAATTTTTGACCAGAAGGTAACCAGCTTCTGTGCTCCAAGACTGCTCTGTGATACCCACCAACCATTTGCTAATCTTTACCAAGTTTATCAAAGTGGTAAGCAGGAAAAGTTGGGAGATGACCTTATAACGTGCCAAGTTTTCCATCTGTAGCAGCAATATTCCATGTGTGATCTAATATCCACCTAACTTTTCTACAGATGTCCAAATGGTGAAGTTTTATTTTGTGCCTTGGCTTTAAAGAGATTTGAAGTAACCACTTCCTCTGTCCAGAAAACATGGGTGTGATGAGAAGGCTGCCTTAAGATGCAGCGCAGATGTAAACAAAACTGTTTGGCTTTCTAAGACTGGCGTTATTTTAGAAAACCATCCCAGCAACCTTTGTGGTCTCTTTCCTCATAAGCCACACACAGGTCTCCATATGACACACACAGGCATTGTGCTGTAAGAAGTTGTCTGTGGATGGCTGTGATGCAGCCGTACATTTCCATACTGATGGCCGAAGGACACAAGGGTCACTGACTCTAGTGCTCTGGTTTGTAGTTGCTTCGACTTGGGCTTTACTTCAAGCAGCAATATAAGAACATAAGGACAATCCAATCACAAACAGGCAGCCTACCTGAAGCCTATGGAGTAAAGCAGACATAGCCCAGCAGAACATACTACCTTGGTTTTGGCAGGGAGACCTTTGGTCCGGAGCCCGTACCCGAGAGTCTGGTCATACCTGACTCACTGGGCTTGGGGCCTGGGCACCATTTAAGCCTGTGTGAGGCTGAGATTCTGAACACCCCTGTGAGATTCTCAGCAGCTAGAGCAGCTCCTGGGGACCATGAGCAAGGCCTGCCCAGCAACTTTGGCCATGAGTTACTGGGGCCTCTCCCAGGGAAATGCTCCCCTGCTGCACAGGGGTCCAGATCTGGGGAATATTTTGTCTCTGTTTCTATGTTTTGAAGAAAAGGAAAAGGGTACAGTGGCTGTATACAGCAGGCAAATATTGTCTGATACTTGTGGGCAGTGAGGTGTGAAGAGAGAAGCCACAGAGCTCAGAGGCAGGAAGAGGTTTCCAGAACCACTGAGCCATTTTTATTCCTGCTCCATGACAGCTAAATAGAGTCTGAGCTGCTCAAGACACTGATCTTCATGTCTGGCAGGGGACAGGTGTCATTTCTGTACTGCACAAACCCCTACCACAGCTCTGCTTCTCAGTTGTCTGCCTCAGAGCACAGGGCACATGTCCCTCTTCAGGAAGATTTGCCCTTTTAAGGATCCTTGCTGTTCTGCATTCCACTAGTTAGGGATGCTGTACATCGTTAGGTAAACGTTATTTCTTGGAATGCAAGGCTGGATCATACATTCACTAATATGCTGCTGCAGGCTTAAGGCATCTGGTTTTGTACTGCAATTTCTCTGAGTGTTTGTTTTGTTTGTTTGTTTGTTTGTGGGTTTTGGTTTGTTTTTGTTTTTAAATCACCCTATTAAGGGACTAGTAGTAGTAATGTAAACATACATTGTGTTACTGGTTTCTTGACTTAATTGTTCATCTTCTTTCCTTCAGAATAAATAAACTGAAAATATGCTAAAAAGTCCTAAAACAAACAAACAAACAAAAAAGCAAGTGTACCACCAAACCTAAAACTAGAACTAACTCCCCATTGCAAAAAAAGATGGTGACTGGGAGCCAGAGGTGCTGAAAAACTAAAACTGCCATAGCTTTTAGTGTTTATTTGGTGCAGCTTGCTCCCTGCACTTCAGCAGATGACAATACCAAGGAATTAGTGCAGAGCTGGGGGTGCAATCTAGCTTTGTTATTCCTAAACCATTCAGCTTAATCCCTTCTTAAAGACAATACGTGCATCAAATAAAAGTTTATTGGTTTAAAGCTATACTGTAGACTCATCTCCTGAGATTTTTATTTTGTTTTTTAAATTTATGGATTTAGCTATGTACTGGTAGAGTTGCATACACATTTTTTTCAGCTAAGGAAAACCACAAATTGGCTACATTTACAGACAGAAGAAGGTGCTGTTAAAGGCAAACATTCTATTTCCTGCTGAGAGCCTGTGAATCATAGCTAACAAAGCAATACATACAGAGTTTTTATTCTATTGTAAAAAAACTGGAGTGAATTTGTTGCCTGGAAGAAATGAAATGCAGTGAGATAGTGTGAAATGCCTTAATTTGTTGCTTGCTGACATAATGTGTTTTGAATAGCTTTCTATTATATTACCCTAAACAGCTGGACATTGGAGTTGATGAGATTTTTTCAATTTTTCATAATTAATACTGTGGGGTTTTTTCTGAGGGAATGATATTTCTGGCACACTAAAGGGTTATTTTGTTTTCCTTATTTCACTCTCGTTTATCTTCACATCTCTCTCATGGACTTTTTATTTCAGCACCTTTTGCTTTTCATGGGTTTTTAGTTCCATTAAACATCCAGCGCTAATTAGACTCTGTTGTCTAGACTGTACCAAACACTTCACTCAAAATCAAAGAGCTTTTAATTAGTTAGTCTAGAGGTTACACCCTATCTTGCAACATTAACACAAATGAACAGCTGAAAAGCTTGTTACAGCCTAGCAAAAATGTAAAAAAAGCTTCTTTAATGGCAATCAAGATTTCCATTTCGTTATTGATGAAGGCAGGCATGACAAGTCCCTGCTACTCAGATGACTGCTGGGCTGTTTGTGGTGGAGGAAAGGCAGGGGAGCAGTAATGCTTATTTCTATCCTTTCCCAGGAACAGCTACACAGCCAAAGTCCTGTGTCTGTGTTAAGCACACATGGGGTTGAGCCAAAAGTGGGGTGAGGCCACAGGGTAGCCTTGGCTTAGCACAGCCTGCCTCTGCCATGGGCAGGATCAAATGTTCAGTGTTTCACTACTGAAGCTCTTCTGGATCTCTGGGAATTTATTCTGGCATTCAAATGGGAAGGAAGAAAGTTCAGAAACAATTGCTAATATAGTAATATTTAACTATTTCTAGTGAATACAGCAATAGAATGCTAACCATATCCTGGGCTGCATCAAGGTGTGACCAGCAGGTCACTGGAGGTGATTCTCTCCCTCTGCTCTGCTTTGCGAGACATGATCTGGAGAGCTGCATCCAGCTCTGGGCCCTCCAAAATAAGGAGGACATGGACCTGTTGAAGTGAGTCTGGAGGAGGACTATGAAGAAGATCAAAGGGCTGGAGCACCTCTCCTATGAGGAAAGGCTGAGAGAGTTGGGGTTGTTTATCCTGGAGAAGAGAAGGCTTTGCAGAGACCTAACAGTGACCTTCCAGTACCTGACGGGAGCCTCCAGGAAAGCTGGACAGTGACTTTTTACAAGGGCATGTCATGATAGGACAAGGGGGGATGGCTTCAAACTGAAAGAGAGTAGCTTTAGATATTAGAAAGACATTCTTTACTGCAAGGGTTAAGCACTGGAATAGGTTGTCCCATGAAGCTGTGGATTCCCCATGCCTGGAAGTGTTAGGGATGTCAGGTTGCACAGCACTTTGAGCAAACCTGGTCTAGTAGAATGTGTCCTTACCCATGGCAGTGGGGTTGGAACTAGATGTTTTTTAAAGTTTCTTTCAATCCAAACCATTCTATGATTATGATGATCACTGCATCCATAATTCTACCAAGGTCTTCTGTTTGCCTGATATTTTACTCAAGTTCAGGGAGCGAGGGGTGCATGCCAGGTTTGGGGTACATAGACTACAGTGGCAGCTCACTGTTAATGCACCTGTCCATGCCTGCTAACCATTTGCAGGCATAAGAAGAGATATTAAGCCCAGACAGACATATAGAAAAAAATAATTAAATGTTTTAGGTCTTCTTCTTTTCCAGCTCGCACAGGGCTACCATGTACTATCTGGCAGATTCTTTCAAGATCACAATAGACGTAAGGTGAACTGGATGGCCACTGGTACCCAGTAAACTTTGCCAGCACAAAGTTTACTGAAATTCCAAATCCCCAAAGCAAACAATATTGTGAAAATCTTATCTTTCTTTCTAAACTAAACAAAATCAAACCAAAAAACCCCAAACAAACCAAAATAAAAAAGGAAAGAAAAGGAACTCCTCTACACTCTCAGCTACCCACACAAAAAACCCAGCTCTCATGAAAATGAAATTAATGTCAGCAAACATCAGACACAGTTTGTGATTTCTGAATATTCTGATATTCTGGATTGAAGGCGTGATGGTTTCTACAGAAGCAAAGAATACTAAATATTTCACTTAAGAAGTTAAATCTCTTAAGTAACTACTCTTCAAATTTTCAAAACCATGAATAATAATTATTTTTGGTCTCTAGTAAAGCTGTATGTAGTGGTGTGAATGTTACATTGCAAAAATGGAGATGGCTAAACAGAGCAAAAAACTTGATCTGAAAGTGCTTTAAATCTGTATGAACTCTTGAATGCTTGGAGACAAAGACCTGCTCTAGTGAGTGACCAATTCTTCTCAAAGCAGTTCAGACCAGTGACCAGCAGTAATATTTTCCAGGCATGCTTTACCCCTCCTTCCTCCTCTCCTCAGTAACAATCATCTAGCACCATCTATAAAGAAAATTATTTCAGATTCAGAGTCGGCCTCTATTTTGCTAAACATTTAAATGTCTGTCACAGTCAAACTCCCCAAATGAGCTTGTTCTTGCATATGGATCTATGTAAGTCAACTTTTCAAAGAAAACTTGTGCTGAAATATGCAGAACTGCTCAAGATGTGCTTGAGACAATTTGCTGGTGACATTGGGTTAGGCAGCTCTGTCTGCAAGAGCAAGTTCTGCAACTAAAAAGAAATATAAAATTAACTGATCTACCTTGACTACCCTTTAAAAACTGGAAAAATGTTTTTGATAGAGAAAATAAAATCATTTGAAGGAAAACAGAAGTGAATTTATAATGCTTAACTCGCTTCAGTGATCTTCAGAATGATACACTTCGGTCACTTGCTTTGGTTTAGCAGTATTGCTTTTAACAGAGGCAGATGTATTTGTGGTGTATCTGTTGTAAAGCATAAAAATGATATTGACATTACCAGTTTCTAAATATCATTACATTTTTTTCAGTGCACTGCTGTCAAGAACGATTGCTGCAAGTCCTCTCTCATTCATGTTTATTCTAGGAATAAAAATCTGAGGAAATAAGGAAGCTATTCCATTCTCCCTCATGAAATTAAAATCTCCGAAATTAAGTTGAACCATGCACTGCCAAAACAACAGTAAATATTCCTGTTCAGTGTGTTCCTTTTTGTTGTTGTTGTTGTAATAAGATCTTACTACAGCAATCTTTAGTGCAAGTACGTTAAATGCAAACAGGCAGGTGTCACATGCCATTTCTGTGTGAAGAGTTCCAATGGATGTGCAATTCCCTAAGTCTGAGGTGTCTGCCACTCCTTGAAGGGAAGGTAAGTAAATAAATCCTTCTTTATATTTTAGCATATAAAACAACATGTCTGGCAAGCAGTTGAGACATGTTAATGAAGTAATATGCCTTTAAACAACAATCAGAATCAGCATATTAGAAGTCACATATTTGACTGAAAACTGCTGCAATGTTTTAGGAGTGTTACCTCCCAGGGGAATTGCAGAGACTGTTGGAGCACAGGCCAGAATAGACAATATCAAAAGAGTAGTTTTAAATATTCTCTGTTGGCAGTAGAAGAAGGCACAGTTTTCTATTTGTACTTCAGCAGAGGCAAAACGAAGATAATATGTTTTTCCATCTTTACTTTTCAGAGGTCTGAAACCCCCCAACATCCCTTCTCTGGCATCTATAAACACTGTTCATTGCTATACATCACAATTATCAGTAAACAAGTGTTCAGATTTAGTTTGTTCTGGAAGCTAAGTGAAGTCTTCAAGCAAAGGTTTATCTACATGCTTCATACAAAGTGCCTTCAAAATTTCTTTTTTTTTTTTTAATTTTTTTTTATTAAAGTTTACATTCTGGTGTGTTAAGGTTGAATTACTAGGCAGCCCACACAGAAATATGTTTTATTTCTACAATTTTCTTTCCTCTCATTAATAAGATCTTCCATTTTTTATTCCTTACCTAATGCATAAAAACCTTTAGCATCCCTCTTGCTCTTACTTAACAATGTGCCACTTCCAATAATCTCTCCTGCAGTTCCAGTAGACATGCAATGGGTAGCTCAGTACAGCAGTAGCTAAAAGAGAAAATATCCATGAAACAGAGACTTGAGGAATTTAAAAGCTCTGACTGAAAACATCCATAGAGGGCTTTCTCAGAAAGTAAAGGAGTTCATTTGTGTGGGATGGGATTTTGTTAAAAGCTTTTAACATAAAAACTATGAGCCCTGCACTGGAGTTAGGACATTTTGCCTGCACTGGAGCTGATGAAGCTTTCTTTGTTTTGACTTTTGCTGCCATAAGAAAGGTGAGGTTTTACTACAACAAGACAGGGGATGTTCACAACAGTATCTTCTATGCCTGCTAAAGGAAAAGTAAACTACAGATTTCCTCATAAACTTACAGACTGGCATCACTAGAAAAAGCTGGCTTTTTATATTAACTGGAAAAGCTAAATATTGGTCATTACAGCATATCTCCACAGGATAATTCAGATAACTTCAGCTGACCAGTCTGGAGCAATGTATGTTTTATAAGGCTGAGACTGCTCAGAGATAAAGATGCATTAATCTTGTACCTGGACTTCAACTGGGCTCGACTGAAATAGGAATTGACCTAATTGTCCTGTTTGATTAATCCAAATGAAGCTAATTCATCATTATGTTAGCTTTACATAAAACCTTGACTCTTAACTCCAAATCAGAGTTTTGAACTTTATAAGATGATTTGACCTGTCTCAAATCATTAGAAAGATTGCCGAGGCTTGTTAGATGGAAAGATGAGTGTGTGTGCTTCATGGCATACTTTGGAGTTCAGGTCTCTCAGACATCTCAGTCAAGGTTTTGTTTGGCATCAGCAATAGCTGTCTTCCAGGCTGTGCGACTGCAGTTCTTACCATAGGAGTTCATGGAAAGATAACAACATGGACTCCGAATTCTGTTCCAGTCAGAGGATGTGTCACAGCTGGAGAATTCACCTGGAAACCTGAGAGCTCAGAAATGTCCTTGGTCCATCAAGCTGAGATAAAGCCTTTCGCTGATGCTCAAGACATAGAGCTAAAGACTTAAAATTGTAGCCAAGGTCTATATCCCTCAACAGCCTTCCCAGATTCACTTCAAATGTAAACTGATAATTAAAGATAGATGAAGTTTCACTTTAATGAAAATGCTTGTAGATGATGAAAACTGCATTCATTTTGTAGAGAAATGAAAATTCAGTAATACAAAAATAAGAAAACTTCTGTTGAGCTACTGGTTGTTCAAAAAGGAATTAAAATCTAAGATATCGAAATTACAAAAATGGATGTGCTCCCTGGAGATAAAAAGCATCATCCTGATTTTGTATCTCCAGAAAAATTCGAGGTTCTTTTACCTGGCATGACTCAGAAGGACAGAAAATACAAATTATTTCTTCTTTTTTCTTACTCATATTTCTAATTATATGTTATATCAACTTGAGCAGAAATATGTGTGGTGTAAATGAATTCACATGATTGTGAGAACTTTTAATTCCCTGACCTTATTATATTCTGCTAGCCTGTATTTATCCACCTAAACACTTAAAACCCCATAGATGCACCAGCTGTGCCTGCTTGTGTCAGGAAGATACTGGGTATCAGCTGCAGGATGACTGGAATCAACACTGACTTAATGAAGAGCTGGTGCTGCCTAGTGCTGTGGCAGTCAGGGGAGGTAAGGAGGGTGCGATGGGTCAGACTCCTGTGATGCATGATTGACTCCTGACATACCAAGGAATGAGTCTCAGACAGAAAAAAAGGAAAAAAAAGATTGCACAAAAGACAGGAGCTGAGATGCAGTGATGTCTTTTGGGAGACCTAGTTGAATGACTGACAAAAATCTATTATGGAGAGGGGGGCGAGCATGACTAAAAGGTCTCATAGCGTTTATTTTGACAGGATGATTAATTTCTCATTACTCATCCAGAATGGGACTGTCTGGGGGGAATTCAGGGAAATACTTGATTCTTTCAAACATTGATTATTTGGAGAAAAGCTTTTGCATAAATCCAAGCACTTTATCCTGTCTTTGTTTTAAAATGGCACAGCAGGAGCTTTCTCATTTCATGATGGAGGTTCTTCAGTGTCTCGGCACCATCAGGACTCCTTATTTCAAATCCAGGAGCCAAATCCATAGGTACTTCAGAGGGCCTAACATACTTGGTTTGTGTTGTACCTTTACGTGCCAGCTGATTTCTTCTCCTCCTCCAGGACTGATGTGATGGATTTAGGTCCATAAGAGGAAAAATGACAACTGCTAACCAGCTGCTTCACTCCAGGGATTTTACCTGATACCCACCTGGATAATAATCTTGACTTCTTCCTGCAAGGAAGCACTTTCTGTTTGATGACCCTCAAGAAACAGAATAAGTATTCACTTATTTGCTCTTGCTTATTTCTACCTTGCATAGCTCCCACTTCTACACCTTATGTTTGAAGTGCCATTCAGGAAGCTCTGTGTGTTTTTACCATCTACAGCAGCTGAGCTCAAGAGAGAAAGACAAAGCTAGGATGATGATTTCACCCTTCACAAAAACCATCCATGGCAATGGCTATGCTGAATCAGATGTGAAGCCCTTCTAGCTCAATATCCTGTCTAAGTAGCAGGTGCTCAAGTGAAAAATAAATATATGAACATGGCAAACATTACCAGGAAATTTTCCAGCTTAACTATTTTTGTTGGAGCTATAGGGAGAAAGAATGAGATCTGGATATAGCAGGAGAAGGAGAAAATAACTGAAAGTGAGGAATGTTAGCAAAAAAGCCATTCATCAGAGACATTGTAAAGAAAAAGGGGAGAAATAGTGGAAATTGGAGAAATAACACATTCCGTGAGGCAGAGAGAACTGTAGAAAATTGGTTGAGATAATAGACATGGAGAAGTATGGAAGAATGGCACAGTTAAAGAAAGATCCTATGGAACAAGGGAACGAAACGTATGCCAACAGGTAATAGGAACAGTCAGTCTCTACTATCAGCTATATATATAATAGAAAGAAGTTTAATAACACAGTTTTAATGCATATTTACTTAAGAGAATCTGGGTTTTTTTAATAATTTTGAAAATTATTTTCTATCTATGTTCCCTAAGTACCTTATAAATCTGGGCTTTGCCTCGATGTTGTTGAAGAGAGCCACAGTAAAAGCAAACATGGGAGAAACTATGACGAGGCTGTCACAGGGCAGCTTTGATAACAGTTCCGTAGAGCAAATGGGTGACACTTCTCCAGGAGCACACAGAAGGCTTAGCTGGTCTGAACTGAATGGCAGCCATTTTCCCCCTGATTTCTCCCAGGGTCAGGATACAACCTTGAGGTTCTAGAACACTGGATGACCTTTTGGGAGGGGAGAGGATACTTTCTGAAGGGTTGAAGGATTCTCCCCTTTCCTGATAAACACATTCTGTTCCACAGTAATTACAGCTGGTAATTATAGCTAGTGCCACAAGTTTTAGGTCAAGGTGCACAGGCTGGTTAGAAAGGATGGATTTATTTTTCCCATTTTAGTAAAACCTTTTTTTTTCTTTTTTCTTTCTTTTTTCCTCCAACAAAATGTTTTGGATTTTCACAACGTATTTGTTTAAGGCATATGACTGTGAGTTCAATTTTATTAGGCATTAGCTGTATGCTCTAAATTCAATTTCTCACTGGAAAAAACAATCCAGCTTGAAAGCTGCATAAAGATGTTGTTTCATGATTTGTGCATGTCTGAAGAAGTTGTTCATCTTAACGAAGAAGAGTAAGTGGAAGTTCACAGAAAAAAAAAAGGAAAGATAAGTGAATGATCAAGAGAAAAAATCTTTAATCTTTATGTTCATTATGATTTCAAGGCAGTATCACATGGGAGCATTAGATTGTAAATTGTGAGAATGTAAATATTATTACCCACTGTGCTGATATTCAGGTATTTCTAGGGACTTCCACAACTTATGTAGTAGTCAGAATGTGACTATTAGTAGTAATTTAGGATTTCTTCTTTTATTTATCTATAATAAATAGTGCATTTAAACAGCACTCAGTATGAAGCAAAATGTTTTGAGTATGAGTTAAATTCAACCATGTGCACACCATATTGGCATTACCTTCTAGTTCAAGCTAGTAGCAATGAGAGTAGGTCAATGGTTTAAGTTTGTAAAGAAAAACCCACCATGAATTATTATAGGGAACCATTTCTTTATGAAAATTGGTGTTTTCAGCAGCTGGTAAAATAGCAGTCAAAATATATTTTTAAGAGAAAAGTGGGTTTATGTTTTCCTTTAGTATAATTTTGTTTTCTTTCAGGGTAGAGTCTTGGTTGCAAAAGGCCAAGAAAGTAGGACTTGAGGAAGCCTATTTACCACGTTATTGACAGTGACATAGAAAAAAATAGTTAGAGGTTTACTGATTAGTGGAGAATTCACTAATCTGTCAAAGAAGTTTAGCTCTTATACTTTCCTTTTTTGTTACTGAGGAAAATAGGATAAAGTTTTAGACTGAATTCTTGTTACAGAACTTGGTCTGAGGAAAACTGAAGCCTTGATTTGGATAGTTATTTTAATTTCTATTCAGTTTTTTTCTCCATCACATTCAGAAAGTAAACTGAAATTAATGCCTGTAAATTTTTATGGCAAAGAGGCATCACAGTAAATAAAGTAGCTGCTCTATTTCAAATGCACTCTCAAATCCAAAATATTTTTATATTTACAACAGAGAAAAATGGATGTTTCATGAGCTATATCCTTGTACATTCCCAGTTATATAGTCTCAGTGAGCATTAAGTTATTATAAACACAGTGAGTAAACTTAGAGTGGGGGTCATGTTTTTGTATATTTTAAAGTTTCCTTTACAATTAAAACACTGCTTTGTTAATATAAAGATCTAAGTGATAGCTTTGTTTTGTAAACAATTCTATTTTTACTTTTAAATCTCATATAAATTCCTGATTGCAATGTTCTCATGAGTCTCCTTTTGAAGTTTTTTTTCCTGTGATAAAACTTATACTTACATACCTCACAAACAGCATCATTTCAGATTTTTTTTCTGCTGACAAAATATGGCAATAGGATAGGAGAACTTTAGTTTTTTATTGTAAAGTTGAAAAGGCAGAGCCAAACCCTTCTTAGAAGAGCCCAGCAAAAGAACATGAGACAAAGGTCACAATTGCTTTGACTGGATAAGAGGAAGAAATTATTCATGGTGAGAGTGGGTCAGTGCTGAAAGAGACCACCCAGAGAGCCTGGGGAACCTCCATCCCTGTGGATTTTCAGAAGTCAATGGAGCAAACCTGCCTGCAACCTGATCAGAGTTTGCAATTAGCTCTGCTTTGAGTGGGGTATGGGACTGGGTAACTCCCAGGGGTCCTTTGCAATCTAAAATTTCTTAATTGTCTATGAAAGAGTACTTAAAATAATGGTCATCTGACTTTTTAATGAGGAAAAGTCAATCTCCAGACCACTTAACAGCCAGTACTTTGCATTAGCGCTAGTACAGCTATGGGAATTGACATGATGTATACCAGTTTTTGAAGTTCTAAGCTTATTTCTCTTCAGAGTTTACACAGGCAAATCTTCCTTTAGATGCTGAGTTATGTTGCTATATGTAGTTTTAAGATTAGCACTTTAGGTAAGACATCAGATATATTCAAACCTTCTCTCACCATCATTGGTATTTCGCTCTGGACTGTCAGTGTATACCAGGTACAGTCAAATAATCACAACATTTTACACACAAGTATAAATGGCTCTGTTTACCTGAACTAATAGCCTGGTTCTGCAAACATTTGCCATTGTGCATGAGCAGTTCCATTCATTCTAGTGAATTATTCACCCTGTGCCCTAGTGGAAACCCTAAAAAAATATTTGAGAATCTGTTTCTGTTGTTTGAAAAAAATCACAGAAGTATTAGCTTGCACTCATGCATTGTATATTATTCTTTGCAACATAATCACGGGGGAGTCCCTCAGTCTGTGTATGAATCTGAGTTTCCTTTTTTATCTGAACACTCTTATGAATATCTTATCAAAATAATATTCATTTTAGAGTCTTCCTCACATTCATTCACTACATGAGTACTTTTTAAAGTATTTGTGCTCTTGTCCAGTTTTCTTTCAACCACCAAATATATCACCGTTCGATTCAAAACCCTAAATAGTATTCAGGTATCCAGAACAAGGGCCTATGGTGTGTCAAAAATCAAGTAAGTCTTAATAAAGGTAGAAAAAATAAACAACTCAAAGGATTCCTTATATGTTTTGCATCAAGGTGTAAGTTAGTGTTATGTTACATTTGTATTTATCTTATCGCAAGCAAAATTACTACATACAACATCCCATGGTATAGAAAAAAGAGTGATTACAGCTTTGCAAAATCTATCCTATATTATTGTAAGGTAATGTTATCTAATATATAATCATATATTTAATAGAATACCATTGAGAACAGAGTTCAAGGATGAAACTATTTCAATCCTTGGTGCACCACATAAATGCATAGTGCCCTCTGTTTACAGGATACCTAAATTAATGATTCAGTTAAAATATCCTTTACATTTGCTAAGCAAATCTGTCACTGTTATGCTGTATCTTTTTTTTAGGAATATGAATCACATTTATATTGTATTACATGAACAATATAGTTGGACTAGATGAAATCTGCCAGGAAACTCAGTTTTTCTTTATAGTGAACCTGCAAAGCTTACACAACAGAAAACAAATCTTCTGGGAAAATGGCGTTTTTTCTGCCATGCACCTCATCTGGACTTGGTTCTTCTGAATAAAGAGATATTTTTTTATTTTGTCATTTTTAATAATAACATTGCCCTTAATAAAAAAGCAAAAAAAGGAGGTTTTCAAACCGAGTTTGCTGTTACCATTCAAAATATGCCTGCATTTCCTGCTCTGGCAATCTGTGACCTTCTTCCTTTTTTTACTCTTCAATTACCCTCCCAACATATTGTGACAGAGTTAATAAGCATTTGGATGATACTCTTAGGTGCATGGTGTGACTCTTGGGGATGGTCCTGTGCAGGGCTAAGAGTTGGACTCGATGAACCTTGTTGGTCCCTTCCAACTCAGCATATTCAGTGATTCTGTGATAGTGACTACCTCTCCCAATTTCATGTTGTGTGGGAATTCACTGGATATGCCCTCCACCTTGTCACTGGGAGCATCAGTGAAGATGGTGTACAGTGCTGGCCCCAGTATCAACTCCTGAGGAACACTCCTTCTAGCTACTTACCAAAAATTCATGTAAGTATTCAAAGACTTGCCCCAAAGTTTTCCCAGGGACTGAGGCAAGGTGGACTGGTCTTTTGTTCTCTGGACTTCTGATTGTCTTTTTTAAAGGTAGACATAACATTTTCTTTTTATTGTTTATTTTTGTATTTCAAAGTCACATAAAACTTTACTGTATTTGTTACCAGCTGAATTAATTTTGTAAAACCAAAATCAGTGCCAAACACAGAGACTTTAACAATGTTTGTAGATTGCCAGACTCCATGGTCCCATGGGAGTTCACTTCTCCTGCTGTCCTGTCAGAACCTATCCTTTTAACCGAGCACATCTGAATTATAACTCTTGCAATACCTTAAAAGCCTTTCAAGACCCTTCCAAAATGAACATGTAAAAATGATATAATTCCATATGTATTGTCAATAAGGCTGATGAGCATGGGCTGCACCAGTTTTTCCTGCCTCTCATGCCATCCGTTCCAGCTCCACATCACAGAACCTCCTTGCTAATTTTGCTGGTGCTGTCAGTCTTTCACCAGGTCTATGAAGAGAAGATAATTGCTGCTTCACGCTGTCTCTGGGCTGAGAAGAGGATTTGACATATTATGCGGTCTGGAAGGAAAATAAGATATAGAAAAAAAAGAAATGGAAGAAGATTGAAAAAGTAGTAAAATGCTTTTCCTCTCTTTCTTCCCTTTCAGCAGATGAACCTGTGATCTCTAGGCTTTATACTCAGGGGCTGTATACCCAGAGGCTGCATTTTAACCCCTGGTAAGTAGCTGACCTTCCTCAAACACCTTGCAGTGAAGCACTTTTTGTGAGAATGCTGCTGTGCTGAGTAATCCTGTGGCGAACTACATGAAGCCTAAGGACAAATGTGTGCCAACATCTGCTGAGAAAGGCCCTTCAGGAAACCTGTTACGAATAAACCCTGCCGAACTACAGAAGTGAGCGTGCCCCTCCTCCGGTACCCCTGTCCTGAGAGACGCAGGTGGGCACCCACCATCAGTCCGCAGCTTCCCCCAGCCCAGACTACGAGGGATCTTGGCAAGAAAACAAGTTTCAAGCAGTTTTACATCAGCATGGCAGGGCGTGCGCGCCTCCTCCCCGCGCTGGGGTTCGGGAAGGGGCGGTGGGCTTGGCTCCGGGCCGGGCACGGCGGCGCTTCCCAGGCCGGCCGGGCGGGGGCGCTGCGAGCCCGGCGTTAATGGGGAGCGGGCGGGCAGCGCTCAGTGCCTCCGCTGGCCAGGGCAGCCCCCGCCGGGGGGGTGGGTGGGGAGCGGGGCCGGCGCCTCTCGCCTTCCCCCGCCGTCCCCTGGGGCAAGAGAGCACGTTCGTCCCTGCCGGCAGCACAGCTCTGCGCCCCCCGCCCCACCAAGGGTCACCCTTCCACCGCGAAGGGCTCTGTGCCCCCGCGGGGGAGCCGGCGCCGCCGTCGGCCCGGCCGTCGCAGGGGCGCTGGGGGGCGGCTGCCAGGCTGTGCCCCCTCGGCGCGGTGCCTCTCCCTTGCCGGGGGAAAGCGGGACGAGCAAGCCCGCAGGAAAGCCTGCGGAGCGGTGGCGGCCCCGAGCTGCTGCCCGGCCAGGCTGCCTTGCCCCCGGCCCGCCGCACGCCGCCTCCCCGAGCCCCGCCGGCTCGGGCAGGGCGGGCTAGCGACCGACGGCAGAGACCGCGGGCTGCCAGCGGGGAAAGTTGGAAAGGCCTCGGGGAGAGCCGGGGCAGGGGGCTGGAAGCGGGGCGGCGGGCGCGGAGGAGGAGCGGGGAGAAGCTGCACCGGGAGGAGCCGTAGATCTGCGGGCGGCGCGTCAGGCGCCTCCGGGGTAGAGGGGAAGGAGGACCCGGGCGGGGAGCACCGCTCCGGGTACCGGTGACAGGGAGGAGAGAGCTGCGCCGGCATCCGGGGAAGGCGGGGGCAGCGCCGGTGACCTGCCGCAGACCGGCTCATCCGCCGCCGTGGGAAGGATGCACGGGGCGCCGGCCGCCCGCACGGACCCGCCGCCGCCGCCTCCTGCCCAGGGCGGCTGCGGGCAGCGGTGGGAGCGCCAGCGGGGATAGGGCAGCGCGGGGAAAGTTGTGCGGGGCGGGCATAGGGCTGCGTGCCCCGCGGGAGGCAGGAGGGCACCGCCGGCATCAGCGCAGAGAAAGTGGGGTTGGAAAGCAGTTTCCGGGGATGAAGGGAAACGGGGAAAGTAACTCGGAAAAGTGAGTGGGATTCTTTTTTGTTGTTGTTGTTTTGTTTTCCTTCTCTTTTGCTGCTAATCCGAAAAGACACGTTTAAAAGGAAAGCAAAAGCCTCCGTGTGCGCCCGCTGCTGGGAGAGGCACGGGAGAGGAGGCACACTCGGCACCCTTACCCATGCTCGGCGAGGGTGCGGGATCCTACGCTCAGCTCTTCCCCAACAGGATCGTGTACCAAAGCAGCTACCCATAGTAAACAGATTCATCATGCGACAGAGCGCAGGAAGGTGAGACAGAAGCAGAAACAGAAACTAACACTGAAAGGAAGAACGGGAAAAACCCGGACAGCGACTGCGAATTACTTCCAGAGAAAGTGGGTGGATGTTGTGCAGCAGTGACCTGGGATTTTAGAGGATGCACCCTTATATTTTGCTTCTCTCTAGTCCGAGCCTCCCTTCTCCGGTGGCAGAAAGCGGCTGTAGTTGGTAGTAACAAAACAGGAGGAGGAATAAGCAGGAGGGGTTCGATCAGCACTGCTCGTGGTGCCCTACTGATCTGCTTTAAGGATTTTTTTTTCTTTTCCTGGTGGATGCTGTTTTCTTGACCTTGATTTTGACACGTCTTTGCATCGCGATTTTTGTGGTTTTATTTCCTTTGGCGAAAAGTGGAAAAGGGGAGGCTGGCTTCGGTGCTGAAAGTTGCAGTCATTATTTTGGAGCCAGCATGTGCACCAACATAGTGTATGAGTGGCTGAGGACCCTGCAGCTCCCCCAGTACGCGGAGTCCTTCGTCGATAATGGCTACGACGACCTGGAGGTCTGCAAGCAGATCGGCGACCCGGACCTGGATGCCATCGGCGTGGCCGTGCCCCACCACAGGCGCCGAATCCACGAAGCCGTGCGGCGGCTGAAGGAGGCGGACGAGACGGCGGCGGGGCTATACTTCACCCTGGAGCCGCAGCCGCCGCCGTCGCCCCCCGCGGCCGAGCGCTGCCCCCGCCGGGTGGGGGGGCCGGAGGAGCCCCGTCGGGGGGCGCCCCCCCGGACCCGGCCCGGCGGGCGGCGGGGGGCGGCCGGTGGAGGGGGACTGACCGCCTACCCCAGGCTGAAGCTGAAGATCATGATACGGGACAAACTCATCCGCGACGGCATCAACCTGAGTAAACCTCCCTACTCCAACAAGGTAAGAGGGTCCCCGCCGGCCGCCACCCCAGGAGCAGCCGTGGCTGCCGCGTGTGGTGGGGCAGCGGAGCCGCCAGACGAGTTCTGTCACAGCAGCGGCTGGAGATGCGGTGTTCGGCACCTCTGCCGTGCGCCGGTCCTGAGTGTCTCCAGTCGCGCCAGTGGCACTTTCGGAGGGAAAGACGGTAGGTCAGATGGACCAGCAATTCTTGGCCTTGGTGGTGTGACATGGCACTATGATATGGTTTTGACTCACATTCTTTTTCAGTAAGTGGTTCTTCTAGTCCAGGTTAGTTTGAGGTGGGAAAGTAGAAGTTGACGGGATAGTCTTGATGGTTTGGGGTTTTGTTTGATTGTTTTTATCATCAGTGTAACTTTCCATTGTGTTGAGAAGGGATGGCTAGCGGTCATGTTTTAGTGTCACTTTCTGTTGGTGATATGGCTCATGAAGCAAATGGTAATCTGGCTGGAGGAACAACTCCTCCTGTTGCCTGGATTTATTTACTGGAAGGTAGTAGTGACTGGTGAATGTCAAAACTATCCATCAGCTGCTCCAGCACAGATCGGTCAGTCTCCAGTTGTTTCAGCACAGGCTGCTGAAAGACCAGGAAGGTGCATATCTTGGATGAGTGTGTCCCAGTTTGTTGAAACCTCAATGTTTCCCTAATTCTTATTTTTTGAAAGGGTTAGAATGTGAGATTCATGTGGCTTGGAAGTTAGAAATTGTTTTGTCTGAAATTTTTGGTAGGTTTCCTGCTGCAAACAGAATACAGAGAATAAATGAAACAGTAGTTTGAAAGAATAACACCATGGAGGAGAAAATTCTGTGTGAAAACAAACTAGGATATTATAATGCATGGTGGCTTCAGAATTCAGAATTAAGTGCTTCAAAGTAGTTTGATGACCAAAGTTACCTATATTTTCTTCAGTGATTTGGAGTCTGAGTTTTTCTGGAAGGCTGAGCAGTTGTAGCTGACTTTCAACTTGTGGGTACTTATTACCACTAAGGAATTTATGAGTACATGGAAACAAGGTGATGGGGGAGCTGCAGCTCTGGGTTTACAGAAGCGTGAGAAATTAAAATAGAGAATGAGTTATCTGACGTAGGGAACCTGGGTGTGTATCATTGTGGAGTGCAGATAATAAGACTGTAAATTTCAGGATTCCGGTGTTTTAACATCTTGGTGATAGAGGCCTATTAGGCACTTCTCAAGTACAGTACAGTTGTTTGGTTTGAGATACTTATTTGTTCCCTTTTCCTGAAACTTCTGTCTGATGACAATGTCGGAGACATCATGTCAAATTTAAAATTCATGAACCTACAGTTGAAGTACAGCATCTTCCAAAAGTTACTGTATCATTTTGGAGAGATTTTTTTCCCTCCTGCCCTTTGAAGTGATACATCATTAAATTAAAATTACCATTGCACGTCTGATATAAAAGAAATTTTGTGGATGTTCTGGCTGATCAGTGTAGCTGCACCACATTACCCACCTTCACAGCTACATTGCACTCCTTCCTTTTGACTTTGTGTATGTTCTTAGTTACCAATTCCATCCTACCAAGGGGATCCTCTACCTCCTCTCTGAGGTATTTGAAAGATGTGTAGAAGTGACACTTTGGATCATGGTTTAGTGGTGGGCTTGGAGGTGCTGGGTAGTAATTGGACTCAATGATCTTAAAGGTCTTTTCCAACTTAAATGATTCTATGGTACTCTTCTGCAGGAATTGTAAAATTTATGAGATGCCATCATATGACATCAAGGCAATTCAAATCTTTGGCACTGATTTCTTCTTTAGCTCACCTTATTTTAATTTGAGGGATCTGATTATAGTGTAGATGAACTGACAGGGCAAGCATGTCTTACACAGAAAGCATCACTCAGCTTTAATTAGTTTAAATCTAAATGCAGTATTTTGAAATAGAAAGAGGAGCAAAGTTTACTTTCCTAATTTTATTGCAGCCTGTGGTGGCAGGATATTTACTTTGGATAATAAATGCATATAACATAATTATTTTACAGTAACAGAAAAAACTTTCTCCATCTCTTCAGTGTGAATCACTTCGCATTGTAGCATGTTGTAAGAAACCATTAAACTGGCAAGACTTGAGTGTGTGTTGCTCAACATGCATTATTCTGAATGTCACCCACTTTGTAGCAATCCATCTCCAAAACAACTTAAAGTGAATAGCCAAGAGATCACACCACTGTACATTATTTCTTGGGTGTTGTTTAGAGCAAGAAAGCTGAAATATTGTATTATTTCCTTTAGGAAGAGGCATAACACAACCCAAGAAAACAAACCTGAAAAAACCAATAAAGCCAAACTATAGGAAATTGCAGCTATGATTTAAGCATTATATTTTGAATATAGAATGTGCAGTGTAGAAGCTTTTGCATGTCAAAAGAAAATAGATATATTCTCTGCAGTACACAGGATTAAAGAATCAGCTTGAAGTTTGTGTCAAGCTCTTTGCATACACTTATCGCACATTCTAGTCATATCGGTATTCTGAAGTGGGGTACTGGACCACTGACCCATTTGACATTTATATGCATTTCTTGTTCTGCTGAGCTGCAAACTAGCCTTCTACTTCCCTCCATGGCTTACATGGGAATGGTATCTTCATCTTAATATCTATGAATGTAAATTAGTATCTGTAAAAGGAGGATCATGCTGATGTGTATATGTATGTGCGTATGTATATGTATATGCATTTCGCTTGTTTCCTGAAGAATACTTTTTGTGCTCAGCTATGGCAATTTTTTGTGTTTTAGAACATTCCTGAGAACTGGAAGTCCTGCTCCTCTGCCTTGTTTGGAGCCATTTGCCTGAGCTGTAAATGTGTCAAAAGGTCAAAAATGAATCTTGGTTGTGGCTGTGAAGATGTTAAAAGCATTCATTTGCTGTCCCTCCTTTTTGCTGTAGTTTCAGATGAAGGATGAAACAACAGAGTGGGCAGAATAGAAATGTATTGGCATAATAAATTTTAGTTTAACTCAGTTTGATTACAGTCAGCAGAAATGGCAAACAACTACTTAGCAGAGCTTAATATAAATCCCTTAAAGACGTGCAAACTTGGAATTGAAGCCATATGTGTGGGTGACTTCAGACACAGAGAATTATTATAAGCCATCTTGATTATTTCCATGGAGAATCAGAATGAAGCCTTACCTTCTCATATTGCATCTTACATATTTTTCAGGTATAAACCAAGAAACAAAACTGTAACTCTACAGAAGTCAGATTTTGTTCGATGTTGGTAATGCTCCATAATACTCAAAGCCTTCAGTTCTAGTTTGTCTGTCAAGATTGCTGTTCCTGGCTGCTAGCCTTAGAAGTCTCACAAGAAACTTCTTGTGGAGGTGATGGGATTGAATGCCCTTGAAACAAGACCCCATGGTTAAGTGAAACATCTTGCCATGTCAGAACATCTTACCATGTCAAAACATCTAGCTGCTTAAAAAAAAAGTCTTTGATGGTTGTAATTCTGTTCTTAATTAGGAATTTAATTATTCCCAATGTAGAAAGACTATTAATAGTTTTTTTGCCACATAGAAGTTTCAGGGGATGAATTGATGGCATAAGGAAACCAAAGTGAGCAGCCTCACTGCAGTCTTGTGAAGATGATCGAAGGAAAATGCAGCACTGACCTGAACCAGCTGGATCAGAGAAGTATAGCCTGTAACTCCATAGGCAAACAAATACTTCTTGCTTTGGTGGGCTTATTCCTAAATGGATTATGTCTATGCCGGACTTGAGCAGGGGTAAAGTCATTAAATGTCACTGTGGTAGGGAAAGCAGTGGAGAACCAATTTTGTCAATGTAAAGATAAGTAGGGTGCCTCATTGTGGAACATGCCAAGAGAAATTTAGTACTCTATTTATCTTCAATATAGATTAAATGACATTTAATAGTTTACTGGAATTTCATTACTATTTCTAATTGAAATAAATGGCCTGACCTCTTTCCTGAGAAACTTTATTCAGTTTTTCATTTGCAGAGAACTACAAGTACATTGAAAACATACGTGCATTAAAACTCCCACACCAATTAAGATTATTTGCTTAGCCTCAATAAAGTTGTTCTCATGTAGATTTCAATATTTATTAGAGAGGTAAAACTGTAGCCTGACGTATGTACATATATGTGACCTCGTTGAGACTCACTGTGCTGTTCATGATTATTAGCATGCTTGGAAAATAAACACTAAAACTTCAGCTGCATTTGAGATCATAATCTCAAGAGTTCAAGCAGATGCAGAAGAGTAAAAAGTCAGATCCAAGTGAGTATCTGTTTAAACACCCAAACACTTTTTTTTTAGTTATGTGGTGATGATATAGCACAGATTTGTGGTTCTGATTAAGTCTTTGTTTAATCCTTGCTACTATAAAATGAGGAATATTTCACATAAGTTAAGAGGTAAGGATGCCAGAAATACTGCTTTGAAATACACTGGTTCGAGCTGGGGCTGGATAATGTAATCAACACTTTAAATATCTACAGAAGTGAATTCAGCAAATTAAAATTATTGTGCTTTGAAGAAAGGGCAACACTCACCTATACTAGAATTAAACATGAACCTTTTTCGAAAGACCTGGCTGCTTCAGAAGAACTGCATCAACTCTGATTAGCAGAGCGTTCTCAAATATGCCTTGGGGAAAGCTGCCTATTGACAGAAGTACTAGTGCATTAAGTAGTAACAATATTTTCATGGCAATAAATTAGCAAAGCTACAGGCAATGTTCAGGAAGTGAAAAGGTATTTTATATAAGATAGCAATGAATTTGCCTTTGACTTCATAATTCTGTTTCCTTTTAAACAAAACGTAGCACCTCACATATTTGGCAGCTGTTTCAAAGTCCCAGTTTATTAAACTCAGAAAACAGACTGGAAAAGGTCTTCTTCCAATCAGACTATTAAGGGAAAATGTTGCAGAATATGAATAACACAGTACTATGTTGTATTTGCATTTGAATTGTTCCTGAATATTTTAGAGTGTATTCAATCTCTTCTGGAAATGCTGAATGCAATCTTCATGGGTTTCATTATCTCTCAGTTTTGAGGGAAGGGAGATATCATTAGGGTATATTATAGATGGAGTTCTGAGAGAGGATAGTATCAACTCCACAGCTTTCTTACCCCCTTTCTAAGATCGTGTTCAGAGTAATTTCTGAGCTCTGGTCACAGTGATGGCTGGCAGAGGAGAAAGGGAGTGTGTAACTTCCAGCTTAGAGGAGCTGTGCAGGACTGAGCCCCACAAGGGGAATCCTTCTTGCATCCTCCACGAGGCTCTAAGTTTTAAGGAAAAGCTAAACCTACAGGTTCCTGGTAAAAGAGAAATGCCTGGCCTCTGGTAGTTCCTTGAAGGCTTTTTTCTGCTTCCAAAGGACATGGTTCAGTCACAGCTCTGTGGTGCAAAACCAAACTATATTTTCCCACCTAGGGTGAGGTTTTATGTAAATACTGCACCTCAACAGGGGCACCACCAGAGGTGTGACAGAAGTCTAACTACCAGTTTCACTTCCACGCACTGATAACTTGTCTTGTTTTTAAAAAGTTTGGTGTTCATAAGCCTCTGTGAAAAGGAGACACATTTTAAGGAAAACACTTCTGTTGATACTCCCACCCCCAGAGCTTCTGTCTCTGCCATATGTAGTATGATGAAGCCCATACGCGCAACTATGTGTGAGGAATACCAAAGCAACCAAGGTAATTTCTCACCAAAGAAGTAATCTTGTGAACATTATTTCTAGGTTTGCTTATTACCAATACCACTATCTCACATATTCCGTAATATATAGGGCTTCTGTGTCGCTGATTTCAAATATGGAGTTGATGAATTTGTCTAAAGTCATGAAAAATTTTAGACAGATGAAGCATTGGGACAACGTCCTTGTCATTGCTTTAGGATTAAGAGTAAACTTCCATATGTGTAAGTCACAGGAAAGCAATCAAGGAATAACCGGTACCTTGGCTATATGGCAATTATTATACCTGTTAATAAGGGGTGGTCCTGTGGTGTAAAGGAGAGCACTCTGGACTCTGAATCCCAAGGTCCTGAGTTCCAGTCTCAGTGGGACCGTCCCCTGGCAGTTCAAGCCTCCCTGCCATCCCATCCCGTCACATCTCGGATGCTCAGCAGGGTCAGCCCCGGTTAGTACCGGGTGCTGTGACAGTCCCGAGGGCTTCACTGTCACTGTCCAAGCTCACTCGGCCGTGGCAAATGGACCTTAGGAATTAAATGGTGAGGCCAGTTCTGCGCACGCTGTGCCTGACCTAAAAAATCCACTGTGCAGGCTGGAAGGGCACAACCACGTGGGGAGAGCCCTGCCCAAATCCTCGTTTGCGAAGTCTGGCCATACATACATACCTGTTAATGCTGTGTGTTCATTGTACCCTGTATGCATATGCCATTATGAAGGGTCTGTATCCACTAAGGTATATAGATGTGTATATATAATTTGAAACATGCTAACAGCCATTACAGAATTTTTGAAAAGTGCAGCCAAGGGCTTTGAATTGACAGAAATATTGTTATTGTAGATTAGCAATCGATCTATTATATCACTTACAGGAGCTCACTTATTGGTTTGAGGCTATTTGAAAATAGAAGAGGACAAAATGTGTTAAAACTAGATTGTAGGTTCAACTTTTCAATTCCTTGCTTTGTCAGTTTGAATTAGCCCCTCTGCTTGGTGTTTGACAAAGCTATCTGTTCAATCTCTTTGTCTAGGCTAATATGACATCTCATATTGATGTGCTTATCTTGACAAATGTGGTGGCTTATACACCCTGCAGGAATTGTCTTTTATTAAAAGAGCATGGCATCACTATGTTTAGCACTGCCACGTTATTTTGGGAATGGCTGTGCAGCGGAAGGGGCAGAATCGGGTGAACCTTCCCTGACACTGGCAGTCTGTGAGCCAAGCTGGTCCAAAACTGCCTCCAGTGACTCATACAGCCTCTTCAGTTTGCTACTTGCAGATAGTAAAACCTTTTTGTATGATTTTGCAAAACAAAAGAGAAGTGACATGTCACAAAAAACACGAGTAGAAGGGCCTTCAAATAGTATCTCATCCTCATTCTCACAAACTCAGCAGGATGAGAATGACAGTGATTCATGCCTCTCACGGGAGCCCTGTGCTTCCAGTTGGTCTCATTCCCAGTGAATTCAGTGGGGGATTTGCCAGTGATTTCATTTGATGCTGGGTTTGGCATGAAGTGTTCAAATTTAAATCAGCTAACAAGCATACCCTTACCGACTGTAATTGTTGTGGTGGGTGAGAACAGAATTACATGAGATGAGAACAGTAAGTACAACAGTAGCATGAAAAAAAAATCAGAACTTTTCAGAGCTTTAAATATCACCATTAACAGCTTGCACAGCAGTGAGGCAGACTTTTGAACATAGATCTTACAGGTCTGTGCTAGAACAAATGTTTTGTACATATTCTCTGAAATCGTCACTAATGCATATTGCCTGGAATTAAGCACACATTGTTTACAGCTGTCCTCTTACTAACTTAAAATCTGGGAGAAATGGCAGTAATATATAACGAATAAAGCTTACAACCAGGAACAAATGTATGTCTTCCACAGGTTTGCCTTTTTCCCCAGGAGAATTGCATTACTTTTGAGGAAACACACCCTGAAGCAGAAATGTGGTGTTATCATTGCATATGATATCAATCAAAACTTTATGGGGAAATTAAGTCCTATTCTGATGTGTGTGCCTGAAAAGCCACACAGTACATTTGGCATGGTTAAGAAAAGAGTTAAAAAGCTGGAAAAAAAACCCCTGCCTTTCCCTCAGGAACTAAGGAAAGCTTGTACTGTTTGTTTTTTTTTCCCAGAGTTAGTTAAGTGGCCACTTGGCCATGCTTTCACATGCATGGAAGGAAATATTTTGATTAGCAGAAAAAGGCATTGAGAACTTCAGTGACTGAGAGCTGGAGCTAGGCAATTCATGCTGTGAAGAAGGCCAAAAGCCAGTATAAACCAAAAACTTAATGAGTTAATATTCCATAGAGGAAACAAACCAAACAACCTCCAAACAAAACTAAGTGTGTGCCATTTTCGCATCACTGCCCTTGGTTTGTGGATAGTTTGCTGGAAGTGACTCCTCTGCACTAGCATGCTCTCGTCCCCAGGGCTCCACACCTCCCAGCCCTGCTGTCCCAGGGCCCTCACGATAAGCTATCCATTCCATGACTTCTAAATTATCTCCCCTAGAGCAGTCTTCTTCCCTAAGAGCAGTCTCTTTCCCATCCAAGAATGCATATATATTTTGCCTTTGGTCTCCACAATCCAATTTTTCTCCCAATCTACATTCTGTATGACTTTCATTCCATACCTCTCTCCTATTGCCCCTGTGTCAGGCTACTGTTTGTATCCTTCTCTCTCATTCCCCATGCTCTGATGAGAAGAGAAGCTTTCTCTCTCACTCAGCAGAGTGGAGCAATCTCTTCTCTCCCCTTCGTGCTTGGTGTCCCCAGCTGCTTTCCCACTGACCAACACAGGTGGCTGAGCTCAGATTGTTCTCAGAAAACTAAAGCTCTAAACTTTAATCTTAAAAATTTCATTCGTAAAACTGCCACAAGCAGCAGTTATTCAATGTCTGTAAAGCCCCAGTTCTGTGGCAGAAAGAAGGATTGATCCAGGAAAAGGAGAATGCACAATAGCTTTTAAACATATGTAGGGGACTGACTTGGTCTTTTTGAAGCAAGACTCAATGTATTGTTAAAAAAATAAGCTGTAACTATAATGCAAAATGCATTACATGCAAAAATTCTGAAAGGCTTTTTTTTGTGAGTGTGTATTTTTTTGGTGCTAATCATGTTTTCATAATAATTGCTTCTGATCGTAGCATCTCTGTATTATTGTCCAGTTGTTTATTGTTTGCCAAAATGTTTTTCTTCAACTTTTATTTAAACTTGTTCTAGTAATAACTGCTTGGGTTGTACTGCATTGAGAATTTTTATACAAATGCAGCTCTGACCTTTTGTTTACCTCATAGTTAAGGTTTCTCCCTAAATATCCAGCTATTAGTTTAGCAGAGGATTTTCCACAGTTAGGGAATGAAAAGTATCAGAATAAAGAATCATCAAGAAACCAAATTTAGGTTGAGAAAGTCTATCATAGATCTTCATGTACTAGATCCTAAGCTAAAAATGTCAACCTCAGGATAAAAGGAAGTGACTATTTCAGCCTCTGAGTCTATGTCCTTTCTTATATCAAATCATACATCAGAAAGGAATCTCATTTTAAACCACTAACCTGAAGAAACTAAGAGTGGAAATTAATAAACTGGGGAACTTACTAACCAAGAAGGTTTGTTCCTTTTAAGATGTTAACATTTAAAAGAGGAGAAAACAGAAAATAAGGTATTGTGACAAACTAGACCAAGACATCTGAAAAAAGAGTCAGTTTTATTTCACCTGCTGTTTTCATGTGAAGAAAACTTACTGGACGTTCCTATGTTAACTTCTAAATAAGATTATGCCACAAGGTTATTTCAGAGAGAGGATTTTCACATACACTTGGTATTTACAGTGTTAAAAATAATACTCTGTAGTTTGTGAAATAGGATGGAACAAGAGGAAGTTTGACAAGAATATCACTAGCTGGTTTCTGTCCAATTCTAAAAATTACATACAGTAAGGACATACTTCATGCAGCCAATGACTAGGCGTAATAAAATGTGTGTGTGTGTCATTGCCAGTAATGTCAAAATGAAACAAAACCCCCAGTAACTCATATCTCTTTAAAAAGTAACCTTAGTATCCCTAGCAAAGGTTAGGGCAAAATTCTTTAAAAAGGTTATTTCCAAGGTTTATAGTCTAAACCCTCAAGTGTTTGAAGTAATGTTGAAAAATTCTCCTTTCAGTAGCCCTTTGGTCTTGATGCAATAATTCCCCAGGAAAATTATTTAATTCTCTTTTACAGAAAGGCATGCATGTGCCACCAAGTGAAAGGAAGGGAACTAACTTAATTGCTATCAGGTGGTAATGAAAACCAGTTCAGCCAGGCTTGCTCCTGGGTGCTCCCAGGCTGGTGGCCTCAGTGCTCCTCTATTTCTGTAAATATCCGTAGCATTGCAGAGGATTGAACCATTTTGGGGTATTTTTCCAAGTGAGTTTCATCTGCAGGTAAATTTTAAGTATATCAATGAAAGCAGAGATTATCATAGTAAGAGGTAGTCTGAATCTTGGAAGTTGGTTTGTACCAATACTGTAGCAAGTGTGTGCTAGTTTGGGTACTGTGTTTTTTATAAAATATTATATCACTTATGAACTTGGGTGGCTTTCCTATCAGCCTTCAGTAGTGGGTATTAATTCACCTTTGTAAGAAGTTGTAAAGGATTGAGGTATTTCTTTAAGGAATTATTTCATCATAGAGCTGAAAACAAGGGACAATTTATATTCTAAACTTATGTATATTAAAAAGAACTGGTTATGCAGTCACTGGATTCATTAAGTCAATTCCTATGGTGTCTAACAGGAAATAAGCTATTGCAGTATATCCTTCCTCTCTGTGAGTATGATGGGTTTGGGTTTAGAAGGAGCATGGTTTTGTCTAGAATTAATTATTTTCACAGAACTTGTTTTGTGGACCTTTCAGTGGCTGAAATTGATGTAATAGCTAATATTCTTGATCTCATTTTGGAAAATAAGGGAGAAATTCCTCTGTGCCTAGCATACTTCTTCCTACAAGGGTAAGGAAATGAGCATCAAGAAATAGCAGCTTTGTATGTACAGTGAATATGAATTGCAAGATCTTATTTTTCTTTTCTTCTCTTAACGTCTCTCATCATATTAATGATGGAAAAATGCCTTTCTCTGATACAAATTTGCTATACAATTAGACAAAAACAATGTGCTCTCTTTACTTAGCACATTCTAACTTGCAATCTTCTTTGTTGTTGTTGTTGTTTTCCCTGATAGTTTATGCAGTATGAATATATGCTCCATGTACTCAATAGTTTTCAACTCGTGTCTAATTTTAGGTTTTCAAGATGTGTTATTTTTAACTGAAGTAGTAGCATTGTTTTTCCATCAAATCAATTATGCCATTGAAATTCTCTTCTGAACTTTTAGAGTTGGTGTCTTAAAAATGACTTTCAGAATGAAAGTTTTTGCTAACACCTTACTGCTTTAGACAGCTCCTACCACACCTCATCTCTGCTTTTGGTTGGTTTTTTTTTCTGCTGCCCTTTCTATTTTTTTTCCTTCCTCCTTCTGCTCACTGTTTGCCTGATACATTATTTTACTTCTCTGGCTCCTGCTGACAGAAGATTAAAAATTCCATTGTAAATCCCATTGCTTTTGACCAGTCCTCTATTTTAGTGTGTGTCTGTCTTGCAAAGTGTTCTGTTCACAAAGAAAGTATTAAAAATCTCTAGACTCTTTCAGATAATAACTATTCAGGTAACTTTTAGTGATTATGTCTCACAAACAAATAATAATAATATGCTAGCAGAGAAATATTCATGGTTTTAATATCAGGCTTAGGGGCACATATGAATATTTAAAAGCATTACAAAAATTCCTAAAACTAAAACGTAAAAAGACTGCAGAACTGAGTATTTGTGTGGAAACTGAGTATTTCCTGTGGTCTGCTCGCTAGCTGCTTGAAAGTGAGACATGCAGAATATGGAATTGTATATTGGTGGGTAAATAGCTCTTCGATAGAAGAGGAAAGTTCTGCAGTTGAAGTAGCAAGTGCTGTCAGTTGTCATTTCTATAGCAGGATTTTCAAATTGTAAGTGTGTTTACAGTAGGTTCTGTCAGGTGCATAGGATGTGACCATTACCCCCTATCATGTAAGTCAGTGGAAATTTTGCTATTGGTTCTGTTGGCAATAGACTGAGGTTTTTGCTAAGGACCTACAATTCTGCTTTCAAAGTGCTAAATTAAAAAAAAAACGTGTAACCATTATGGTTTCTGGTTGAAACTGTGCCTAGATTTAAATGGCTTTTAAAACATATTTTTATTAGCTGCTATTTTCATGAGATAGTAAAGTTCTTTCTCTTTGAAATGAGCTGCTGAGATGGTGGGTGCCCCTCCCCACCACTTAATGTTGTCGGCCAAATGCCATTAAATAAATCTGTACCTCTTTCTTAGTTTTTTTTTCCTTACTTGCTTGCTTTTTGCTCTCTCTCTTTCACACACATACACACACCCCTTTTCTTTTCTTTTTCCAGTTTGGAGGCTTGTAAGATAAGTCCTATATATACCAATATATGCCCCTTTCAGAAGGATTTTTTTAGCCTATTAAAGAAGGGTATTCCTATATTTTAATTATTGTTACCTTACTAGACATAAACTGCCTGGGAAGAGCAAAGCTTGGAAAGGTGGTATAAACTCTAGTGAAGAAATACCAAGAGCTGCCAGGTAGAGAAAAAGGTTTTTACACTATGATTGGAATTATATGCCCCAAGGAGGAGAACATTGTCTTTGGTGAAATGGTAGTATTTGTTTTGAGATGGGTAGATTTGTTTACTTATGTGTCTGGTCAGTTCCATAAGTGGAAATTTTGCAGACATTCTAATTAATTTCCTCTTTGTTTTTAATTTGAAGTCATGTGTTTGGAGGAGTTGTTGACTGTCTGCCCATGTGCTCCCTTTCTTTACTTCAGAATCTATGGTTTCTGCTCCCTTTCCTGATAAACACACACATTTTTAGACTTGTTAGCCCCCTGCTTGTGCCCATGTAGACCATTTTGTCAGCCTTGAAAAAAAGAGGCCTGAAAGTGTATGTTAATAATACTCTAATGGTGTTTTTTTTCTATATTCCCAAAACAGTGTATAAAGAATTCTCAAAACTTGGTTTTCCAAACACTGTCAGTGTCTTTTAAATACAAGAAAAAGTTGGAAAAGAAAAGTGCTTTTTTTTTTTTTTTTAAATAGGTTCATGTCTAAATCACAGCTCTGGATATTGTTTAGACAGCTTGCAGCTGAAGAATATGTTTAGAAAAAGACTCTTGCAGTTTTATGTAAGCTTCCTTTTTCCCCTGTGCAAATAAGTGGTAGTGCTGCATGGAACTGTGTGTCTTTAAAGAGCAGAAAAAAACCAGTTAAATTAGTGCAGCCTTTTCCACGTGTTCTCTTTCAGTGTATCTGAGGTTTGACCAAATGGATATTGCCAAAGTTGTAAAAATAATTCTGTTCATATGACATCAGATCCGCCCAGGGAGCTAAATACCCTTCTGCTGTTTGGCTAATTGGTCACACCAACCCTTGATAGTTTTTGTGACTGAAATACTTGTCTGATACCTTTGAGTACAGGTGACACGGTAGTCAGTTTTTCTCAAGTGTGAGCTGAATTTTGAAACTACCGATTGACAAACGGTTGTATAACTTTATAGAGATGGTGTTACTGGTGATCTTAATCTTGGTTGTTAATCATTTTACAGCCCTAAACTGCCCTTGCCCTTAGAATTTTTTTTCCCCAGTATCTTACCTAAATCTTCCATGCAACAATTGTACTTGTTGCTTCTTCCCATGTCTGCCAGGGTCATAGAGAGAATAGAGCTTTTTGTCTTTTTGTCTGGTGTCAAGCTTTAACTGCCTGAGGGTGCTACTAAGTCCTATCTAAATGTCTCTGCTGAAGTAAAGAAGATGGTTCATTAATTCTCCTTTTAGGATACACTTGGTAGGCCAATCTCAGTCTTTGAAATTGGACCCCTCCCTTATTGGACTGGAGGACTCTGGGCATGGTATCCCAGTGGTGGCCTTGCTGATGTTGGACAGTACATAATTTACTCTGTCTTTGCTGTTGGTGATTTGGTTTGTTTACCCCCATATGGCTTTTTACCCTTTTATGATATGTTGGTATTGCTGACTCATGCCTTGTATCCACAGGTGGCCCTGAGACATTTGGTAGCAGAGCGAGCCATTTATTTCACATTATTGGGGAATGCGGTGATTCGTGGTCAGGTGTGCTTCCTTGTTATTCATCCCTGATGAATAACATCCCTGTATTTACCAGGGTCTCCCTCCACTTTAAGATCATTGGAAAATCTAAGCCTGTTGTTCTATGCACTAATGCTCCAACCAGTTGAACATGGCCTGCTGATATAAAAAAATAATTATTTGTTTCTCTCCTCAAATCAGTACTAAAAACAGTGATTATTGCTATACTGAGGACAGCCCCCTGCAAAACTTCTCCTGATACTTCTTCATACGTAGTTTGTATAGTTTGTATGTTTTGTACCTGTTTGTTATTTTCATTTATGCTGTGCTTCCTTAGTTTGCTAATACAGATGTCTCCTGAAACATCAAAAGATGTAACAAAGTTAAAATTTTTGGCATCTGCTTATTTTATTTTTTCCTGGCAACTTTTTGTCTGGTATACAAAGAGTTTAGGTTGATTTGACATAATTAACATTGACAAGTCTATGTTTCCTTATACAGCATAACAATCTCGTTTCAGCAAACACATGTTTGTTTGGTCCTGCTGTTACCTTTCCTTACCCAAAAAAGTAACTGCTCTTGGTCCCTTACACCACCAGGTTTGGGTGAGGGCAGCATGCCTTCTTGCTACGCAGCAGACCTTCTCCTTGCATGCAGTCTAGTTTCCCCCCGCGTGCTGCCATTCTGGTTGTGATCATAAACCTAGCCTAGCAGAGGAACTCCTTTTCAAAGCTATTGACTCCTACATATACAACATTTGTCAGAGACATCTGCGTGTCCTCTGCTTTTCAGTGCCCTGTTAGTGTTCTAGTGGGTAGAGGGAACTGAGGAAAACTCTTGTGCTGCACTTTAGGTGTTTTGTGCCTGAGGAGGGTTTGTCTGTAGGCACTACAGGAATGTGCATGTGCAAAAGTGGAGTCTTCAAAGAAAGACCTCTAAAGGCACAATTATCTCCTGGGGAGTGCTGTGTTCCTTTTGGGTACTGCTAGGGATATGATCTAATATGTATTGAATGCTGTGTGGCATCCAGTCTGCCATTCAGGATGTAGTTGAAGGAAACAAGAACATGCCAGGCTCACACATGAATTGGGATTCAATTTTTCGACCCTTAGATATATCTTTATTTTATATTAGTCTGACTTAAAAGTGTAAACTGTAGGAAGCACTTTTTCTACTGGGCACGTACTATAAAAATGAGTGTGTCTGTTCTGTATCTCCCTGCTTACACATTGACCTGATTCAAGGTCTCTAAGGGTAGGACTAATGTGGCCTTTAATCACAGGCCTTTGGGATTTTTTATATACTTACAAGGGTCTCTAAGTCTCTCTTTTTCTCTCTCTCATTGGATGATCTGGTGGATTGGTTCTTCCAAGGGGCTTTGCTATTCTTTCATTTTCCTTTTGTATCAAGGCCTCAAAAAGTTTCACGGACTTTTTGTATACTTGGCAATGGTAAGATAGGTTTCCTGCAGTTTGCTTGTGGGGTTTGGTGTGTTTTGGTTTTAGTTTCTGTTTTGTTTACAGAGGGTAGACTCAAAACAAAACAGTTGATTACTTTGCTCTGGTTAACACAACTTGCCAGGGACATACGCTCAGGAGTAACCTGCTGTGCAAGATGAGCAACTCAATGACTGACGCAGCATACCACAACTTTCATTCTGTGCAGAGGAAAGGTGCTTTCTCCTTTCTCTCCCCATTGTTCATCCTGCTGCTTTTTTGTCAAGAACAGACATGCTTCTAATCCAGAGGATCTTCATTCCTTTTTAAAACCACCTAACCTGTTCCTTATGTGGGAGAGTCACAGCAGGATTATTGCAAATCTCGTTTTCTGTCAACAGTGGTCCAGTAATGACATTTCTCATGCCAGTATCTCTGAAGAAGAGCTCTTTCTCTATTAATTGCTCTGACTGATGGCCATATGTTGTGATGTTGCAAAAGGCAGAATTAAGAGCAGTTCATCTAACATTAGGCACTTGACTTAGCAGGACGAATTCCTTTCCTGACTCTAAAGCAAGGGCTTAGTCATAAGCACAGCATCATGAAACATGGTGCAGTAATGTAGCAAGGGGAGGGTTGTGCTACTGAAAGAAATTAAGTTTATGGGAAAGCCCTGGACAGGCAAGAGAAGAGAACCAAGTGGCTCTTGTTTGCTCAAGCCTTAGCAACAGAAGGTAGAAATGAGAAAAAGCCTTATGTCTGCTTCCCTCTAGAGCTGTGTATCTTACTCCCTACTTCTGTAATCACCAGACTTCCAGTTAATGCAGTAGGGACCCATTTAATGTCTTTATATGTTGTTGGATTGAATCTGTTTTGATTCACAAATGCTGATCTTAATGAATAGGGGGCAAGCTGCATCATAGTGGAGATTAAACTTAATTACTGAACCACACATTCACTTGCTTATGTGAAGTTTGGCATTTTCAACAGTTTATTTTTAAACAGCCAAAAGCATTCTTAAACAATGGTGATGTTACCCACTTTCAGAATCCAGTTCATGAAAACAAACAGTTCAATGTATTGCATTTTGGGAAAATATTTTGCAGTTGCCCCTAGCCTGGAGCTTTGGGAAAATTAGGAAATCACTTAGAGGAAGTTATAAATCAGCATAAAGGGACTTTCAGATTAAAGAATGCTTCTTCAACCATGACTGTGGCTCATAATACAGTGATATAATCTGGTCATGTAGAAATTACAGTGTTAAAATTGGCAGGGGGTGGGGGGAGGGAGAGATAGGGAGGGTGAGGAGAGGAAAGGGCAAGGTGTGCTTTTTCCCTTGTTCTGTTCAAATTCTATCCATAGAAGTTCTGAAGGATGGATCTGCAAAGCATCTTAGTGATTTTTTTCAGTATCATTAATTTAGGAAAATTTCACCTGAATAATAAGGAAGTCTTACTTACACTACAATAAACTTTGGTCACCAGTGGAAGCAGGCAATGACATCAGTATGTAGGTGTGGAAGAATCTTTCTGACTTAGGTAACTTGTGTCTTCCTATCGATTCTCCTAATGGAAGTACTTCAAGATCCTCAAAACTGTGTTTTCATTTTTTTCTTTTAGTTTAAAATAGAAAATGTCTTCTGATATTCAACCCATTTATTACTGATTTGGTCTTCCTCTTTTGGAAAAACAAAACAAAACAAACACCAAATAATGATGACTTTTAGTTTATTGCAAATGAACAACCGTAACAGTGTCCTGTGCATAGTCTCCAACATGTATGTATCTCCTTGCATGTAGAGATGAATGGGAATAGTAGTCCCCATTCAAGGGATAGCCCAGATTCACAGTATGATGAGAGCAGACGCAGTTCTTCAATGTTTTTGTTCTGATAGCTGAAACAAGGAAAGCCCTTCCAGTCTCTCCTTGTAAAGTGGGCTGTTCAAATCCTCCAAATCCATGAACATCCTGATATCCCATTTCTGTACCCATCTAAATTTGAATTTATTCCAGATGAATTTTTAATCTGGTGTTCAGTGAAATGTCTAGCTAGCATACAGTTTGAAATCTCTAGTAACAGTAACATCTTTCCAAGTTATGAGATACTTAATTTTTTAAATTTCCTTTCCATCTCTCCTAAAAAGCATACATTTCTACAAGTTGATTTTTGTTTTATTACTGAGGAAGTGCAGTGTTCAAGTGGTGTGTGGGCACTTCTTTTTTTTTTCTCTTTTCTTTTTAAGATTGTATACAGTGTTTTACTGCTCTGTGAAATGTTCTTGGGCAGTGCTGTAGGTGGTAAGTCATACCAGGTGTTACAAGCTGTGTCATCAGGTTTTTAATTACAGGTCCAAACTGCATGTATACCACTGTTTTCCTTTTAAGTTTTGCTTACAGCACTTAAAGCAGATTTTTTTTAAATTGGGATGTTTGCTTGCCACATGTATTGCATAAACAGGCAGGGGTGCCAAATCTAATCCTTGATGTTTTAAATTTTTTTGTTTTGTATCCCAAAGCAACTACTACTGTCCCTGCCACTACTACTTTCTTAGATAAATGTTAGTAAATGTTTTTAAAGTCAATTTTGCAGGGCTGCTTTCTGGGCAACAAACTAATTTTAAACACGACTAAGGAAATTTATGGATTTCAATTACAGCTTGTAGTGTATCATAATTCTAGTTTTATACCCTGTGTAGTTCAGTGTTTTGGATTTTTAATGGGTATAGAGCAGTAATCATAAAAGTGATTCAAAATGCACCCAGTAATTACAGAGATTTGCTGTTGCTTTTGCATTAAAATGATGATAATTTACAATCAACAAAATTGCAGTCTGTGATTTTACTTCAGATACTCATGCTATTACACTGCTTATTAGTTATGGTCAGTGATTTAGAGCTTAAGAGCTACACGTTAGAAAGCTGTAAAAAATTAGTTATTCTTTAATAGATGATAACAAATTTAAAGCCAAGACTTTATATTAGTTATAATCTTGTATATTAAAGAATACATATGTAGCCCTTTGTATCTCCTTTGCTGTTTGAAATTAACTACAACTAAAATGAATTAAATGGACTGCAACAGCCAGAGTCATATATATGTATTTTTGGGGTTTTTTTTTCGCTCTTAGTTTCTGTTGTGGTCCAAGACTTTCAGGGTTGGCTGCAACACTCATTTCTGTCTACCAAATTGTTGTAGTTTGGAATTATTATGTAAATTCTCTCCCCTGCCACTCTTAACGACCCTAGCCAACTGTTAACAAAGAG
>JAWWEV010000115.1:48499310-48522123 GCA_035583235.1 Hafferia zeledoni | reverse complement strand
ATCCACTGCGCAGGCTCGAAGGGCACACCCACGTGGGGAGAGCCCTTCCCAAATCTTCGTTCGCGAAGACTGGGCCAATATTTTCTCTAGCCTTATGCTGGAGAAAATTGTTACTATTTTTTAATATGGTCTTAATGAGTGCTTTGATGGAGCAAGATGAGAAAGAGGTAAACTTTGCAAATCCGAGTGTCCATTTTACATTCTGGTAAGTCAGACTTCAAATGAATCTCCTACTTGAAGCTCAGCAATAGAAATTACATTTGAGGCCTTTGGACCTTCAAGGGCCAGTAGTAATCTGTAGCTAATCTTTATGTTAGCAAAATCAAATAAGTGTTAATACATTTTTAACTCTGAAATACTTTTACATATTCATAATCGCTTTTGGAGTAGAATATCAAGTCGGAAGTGTATTATATCATGCTAATTCTATATTGATCATTTAGCTTGTAAAGCTTGAATAAGGTATTTGTGGCAAAATAGACCCATGACTCTTTTTACAGCTGTGACCTCTGCCTGCACAAAGGCAAAGTGAGACTGTTTCAGGTTAAAGCTAACTAAGTGATAGCAGTATTATCACAGCTGAGACTTCAGTGTTGACTGTGAAATTCTGCTGGGATTTTTCTGGATAGCAAAGCACATATAGTAAGTAGATGTACAAGTTACACTTTCACTGTCCTGGAGCTGAGCTTAGTCTTTTATTTATTAAGTATTCTTGAGTCCCCTGAGCGTTACTCTCTGTGGGAATATGACAGGAATAGTTTCCTGTGCAAAACAACCCACTGTAGCTGTTTGGCAACACTGTAAAAGTGACTGCCTTCAGTCATGCTGAATTATGTTAGCCTTTTAAAATAAAATATTCTGAAACCAGATGCATTTATGTACCTTAGCTGAAGCTGCCTAATTAACTCAATTAATTAGCATAATTAGCTAAAACGTCATTGTTCTGTGGAGTTAGACTGCTGAGTGAGCCTTTGGGCTCAAAAATGATACTTTGGGCTAAACTAGCGTTTGACAGGAATGAACTGACTATTTATTAATCTTGGAAGTAGTGAAAGATTATACTGAAATTACTGAAGGTACAGTTGTGTGTTTAGTCTGTGTGTATATAGGAGACCTTTAAGTCTGCTCTGATGTAGAGTTTTCTTGTAGGAAGACTGAAATGAACTTTATATGAACAGTTTTTCTTGTGGCCAGTACAAAACATGAGTTTGAACTGTGTTGCAGTGACTACATGCGAGATTGGAGTCTGGTTTGTTGGGCTAGTTTACTGCAGCTTGCACCTGCAGCCTGAGCCTGTGCTGGGCTTCCATGCCCTTTCACAGCAACTACATGTGCAGTACAGGGAGGCAATGAGCTGCTGTGAATACACGCAAGTGCATGCTGACCTTCTCAGGCTGTCCAAGGGAATGGTGCTTTTTTCAAGGTCAGCTTTCTTCTGTGGGGCTTTAGATGTATTCTGTCTGTGTGCTTATATGGTGGCAGTATATGGGCTTGGGGTTTTTGCCTGACTGTTAACAAAACTTTTGTGGAATCAGTGCAGAGCTGAATCTTACCTTGTGTGGTTTTTTCATACCAAAACAGCAGTAGCAAGATGAACAATATTCAGTAAAAGAAATTGTCCTAGTTTAGCAGGTAGAACCAGTTTATCACTGTGTGGGGGTGACCAAAGCTATGTATTCTACCCCCTCTATTCACTTCCCAAGAACAATGGAACATTTGCAGCAGCTGCCCCGGGCACACCCAACTCCTCAGGCTCTGAACTGGGTGTGAAAGACACCTGTGAGATAAGAGCTTTGATAATTCCCCTCCAGGGGTCGTTAGCACCTTCACACCCAGCTTGAGGGGGGGCGTGTCTGCTAATGGGCCATCAACCATTCCAAAATACCCCATGACTCACAGAGTCAGATGACCCATTGTGTAACTCCGCCCTGGGGGAGGGACTGGATGCTTCCACCAGGATCTGAGGGTACATAATCTGAGGGTTTGAAGACCTCGAGGAACCACTCGTCGGATCCAGAAGAGGAGCAGAACCTTGATAGGAAGAGACCACCACTTTCAACCAGACTGAGACCATCATCTGCACCAACAGGTTTCTCTCTTCCTTTTACTTTGGACCTAGGGAAGCCACGTTGGGTTTGTACCCCAGGGTGCTGGGTCATACTTCTGGGTTTTGTGGGTTAAAACCATTTTCTCTTTGTGCCGTTGCATTTATTGTAATATTGTTATTAAATTGTAGCTGTGACTTATAATCTCTTGTGCTGAGTTTGTTTCTCCTGCCAGTTTACATTTAAACCAGCACAGAAATGTAGATTTATATTATAGGTACTGTAAATTTTAAGGTATGATGTATGGCATATAAGATTTCACAAGATGATAGATTTATGAAGACTTTAGGAAAATTGAAGTTCTTAATTATTTGCTTTGGGGATAATGCTTTAATTTTTCTGGATATAGTAGCAGAACTACATCACAGCCATACCTTCTTCTGTTTCTTATTGAATCAGAATTTTCATTTCTTTGTCCTAGAATGACTTCTGTAATAGAATTTACATTCATTTTATATCATGATGTGATGAAGTGTGAGAAAGAGGATAGCTCACACCACTCTTCCCTCTTACTGGTTTCCCTCTTAATATATTGCAAATTATCTGCGTCAACTATTTATGAGGTTTTATTGTGTTTTTCTCAGCATGCAATCCCAAAGTATGCAATGTACTACGCCAACAACCAAAATACTGAGGCATATAGGGTAAAGATGTGAAAGGGAGGTAAGACATTGTGGTATGCTTTTGTTTATTTACAAGTTCTAAAATATCATAAACATAGGGAAATCGAGCAATAAAGAAAAAGCGTGAAATGGCAGCAGCTGGCATGGACTTGCATAATTCCAAGTGTGATCCTGTGATCATAGTAATTGTCTACATTATTCATGCCTGGTGTATTGGTTCCTACAGCAAAAGTGCTGTCGCTTGTCTGTGAAGCAGTGTGTAGCAGACACTTTATTTCAGTGGTTGACCTAAATATAATTGTAAAAGGTGCAATTTTAGAGGCTCAGTTGGATCCAAACACTCGTGACTGATCAGTTCTAGAACTAAGATAAGCTTCAATAGTGAATGTATTAATTCTAAATTGTACCTGTTGTAGATAAATGGTAATGTTGTTTTACTGTGTGAGTGTTTCCTTCACCAGCACCACTTATTTCAGAAAACCTTGTAGATAAATGATGAGTTTATACTACGAGCCATATGGATGGAGAAGTAGTGTTGAAAGTCAGATTAATTTATTACAATCAGCTTGTTCTTGGAACAGGTGAGGTAAATCATTAGTTGCCAAGGACATCTCATGAGTGTGAAGAGAGGCAATACATTAACTGAGGAAAAAGCAGGCCAGAACTTTATTAGTCTTCTCCCAAGTGTAAATAGGGAGGCTGGTACAAACAGGATACTCTACTTTGCAAGGACTAGGGAAGAGGTCATGTTGGGATTGGTGTGGAAAATGTATGTTGCTGTAAGCAGTTATGTGTTATTTGTCTTGCTAGTTGTCTCTAGTCCACAAATGAGTTCTTTGGAGTTTGCATTCTGTGTTTATCTCTAGGCAGAGTTTTCTGCACCTGACTCTAATCCTAGAACTTCAGAATCCCATGACTTCCCTTGTGCAAATTTTAAAATCAGTTGTTATGCTTAATTGGATAGTAGAGCTGGTTGCATTTTTTTCCTTACAATATTTTAGTGAAGCAGTATTTTTTATTATGTGAGATTTGATACTACAGCATTTTTTTAATGCTTTGGTTTTCACAGTAAAGAGCAACAGTCATTTCAGTTTTTAAGAAAGGGTTTAAATGGTCAGTCTGGAGTACCTTAATTTAATGTAGAGATTTCTTTAAATAAAATTATGTGTTGTGTTTTAGGGTTTGTTTTGTCTTTACTCCATAGGGAAATGGAGAGATTCTTTCCTAGAAAATGGAAGTGATGGGCTTTTTTTTCCCCTTTGAAATAACAAAGAAGTTAGTGTTCATGCAAGACTTACTTTCATCTCCCACATTCATTACCTTGCAAGGGATATGATGGGATGGAGGCCACTCGGGAGAAGTTTATTCTTTATCTTTTGGAAACTGAGAAGGAAATGTAGTGGAGCAAATGGATGTGAAAGTATAGGTTAATATAGCCATCCTATGCCCAAGTACAAAACCTAGTGTGTGTGTCTCAGTGTGGTTGCTTTTTGGGAGAGTTTGTTTCATATTATGGGGAATAAATAAAGCTGTGGCCTGTCATATAAACTGATACTGTTATCCTTGTTACATGTTTGAATACTGGTAGCTAAATGCTGTTGGATGAGAAAGTGACTATTTGACTTGCTTTAGATAACTGGGATCTTGTAAAGCACATCTACATCCTGCGTATTTGCTTATCCCCTGAAGTTTTGCATTTCAATATTCCAGAATTGGGTCCCGGCATGGCATGGCTGGTTGTCCATTGTCCCTCTGCTGACAACATAAACACCTTATGATAAGGATTTGTTGCAACTGATTGCTTCCAGTTCCTCTTTTTTTTGTGATGAACAAGAGCAACTTTTTTCTCTATTGTCTTTCTTCCTTCATACATCTCAAACTAGGTCCCTGCTGCAGATAGTGCACACCATGAATCACGCCAAGTTTGCATAGAACTGTTCTTGTTGCATTCATGCAACTCTGAAATTAAATCAGACCTTGACTGCTAAATGGGATCTGAAATACAGAAGTTCCCACTCTATTGAAATTGCTCTAGTTATAGCAGCATTACAAGTTATAGTGCTGACTGTGCTTTTTGGTATACCATCAAGCTGGCTTCTGTAGGTGATAGGCAGAGAATCTCTTCCTCATCTTGGTCATTTCAGCAATGAGATTCTCCCATTTCATAATACCAGTTTTTATAAAGCATTGCAGATGCTTGTTGTTGTTGACACGCTGTGAGGGAGTGCAGCCCAACCTAAGAATGGTGTCTTTCTCAAGGTTGCCATTTTTCCAGACAAGATGAGAACCTTAGCTTGTTCAGGGGGCTGTTTTGCAGAGGAGCTCAGGCCCTCACATTTCCAGTCTTTACCCTTTCTATGCAGGATGATACACTTGGGAAGGGAGCTGGCTTCTGGGTCCTTTTGGCCTTCTAAGAAGTCTTTGTGGAGATAAGGTGGTAGAGGGGTTGTATCAATAGGGTAAGAGCACTGATATTTGAATAGCTGTGCTTACCAATTTAGTTGTTTTCATAGGAAGGGGGGATTTTTTTTTTCTAACATTATTTTTGTCATTTTTTCCTCCTCTCCAGTAGTTTAATAAGGCACCCAGATGATCAAGTTAATAAATAACTTGCTTTTTCCTCCTGCTTTGCATACTAATCCAGTTCTCTGTGACCGCTGTGTCCAGTAGGGCAGTTGTGATTGGCTCTGAGGTTTTTTCCTACATGACTTAGATCTCCTCTGAACTGCTCAGCTGGTGCTTTCCTGCTGCAGTGGAAGGGAGGAAATGTAATCCCTGATTGGTGTTGAGGAGCTGCAGTGTCTTGCTGAGGACTCTGTCATTAGTCTCCCCCTGTTTCTTGAAATCAGAAGATTCTTTTCCTAGTGGTAAAATATCAGTGATTGGGATGCATGTGCAGCAGCATAAAGAGGTAACATGTGAAACAAGTCATCTCCTGATGACGAATTCAAGAAATATGACGTGTCACAGATGGCAGAAAGGCTGTAACAGAAATAAATAGATGCCATTTAATCCTATACTTAAAACAACAATAGCAACAAAAAAACCCCAAACAAACAAAACCAAAAAAACCAAACCCCCAAATTGACAAACTTCCCAGTAGCAGACTTGGTTGAACTCCTCATTGCCATATATGTTAAAAAGCAAAGCATCTAGTAATGACAATTCTTTGATGAGTGTTAAAAGTTGATACTAGGAAGGTTTACTGAAGTGGACATTGTGTTGTTTTTAATAATTGTAATCATTTATGTTAAAGGACACTGAGGTGTTCTGTCTTTAAACAATTGAAGGACACTGGTTGAATTCTTGGATCTGGAGTCAAGAAAATAGATACATAACTGCAATTGAATTGGATGTTTCATATGTATTTGTATAATGTAGGTTTATTTGCATTTCTAATTAACTTTACACTACTTCAGTCCTATAACTTCACAGAGTTAATCAGTGCACAGAATTTATGCTATCATATGCACAAAACTGTTCTGTAATTTGTGTATTGGTTTTCCAACTAGAAGCAGTGGCTATCAGGAGATAAGAAATTTTTGAGGCTGGTAGAAGGAAGAATTGGAAGTTGAAGTGGACCAGCTGTTTATGAGAAACTTTCAAGAGGGAAATTCATGATGTGTGATCAGTGGAAGAGAGACTCACATGTCATTTAAAAAAACCCCAACCAAATAAACCCTAAACCCCCAGGATGAGTCAAGGTATAGTTATTGTAGGCAAACTTTTCATTACAGTAAATATTAGATAACTGAGTGGCTGGAGAGACTACTGGTAAGGAACTGACCTGCAAGCTAATGGAGGTCTGCTGAATTTGTTACACCTCAGTATCAGCCATGCTCCCATTTAGCCTACAGGACCTGTGACCTGAGGTGTCAGGCTGAACAGTCTTTGGTTTGGTACTGAGTTTTGTGATATTTGTTAGTAAGAATTATATTTATGCCAGATTAGTTTGTGCTTCCATGCTACTTTAGACATGTTGAGCAGCCTGTCTCATGTACTTGCCATGTAAGCAGGAAATGCAAACTATGAAACAGCAAAAAATATGAAGGCTAGAGGTGAAGTGGGACTCGATTTTCCAGGCTGATAACCTGTCTTCAAAGCTTTGCTGATAGAAGGTCTCTTTTTCCCTTGTCCTAGCCACTGTTGTCCTTGGTTCAGCAGCCCTGTAGTTTTGTTTGGGGAATCTTCTTTTTGGCTGATTCCTAATATATGAAGCCTGATGGTTTGTCATGGGATATAGTCTGCACTCGGTGTTCTGGTGGTGCCACTGTTCCAAGTGATGTAATTTTTTATCTTGCTTGGCGGGTACAAAAGCAGATACAAGAATTTTTTCTGTTTCCCCCTTCAGGCAAGTGAGGAGTAGAAGTCATGGCTGGATGAAATGGCTGGCAGCCTCCCAGTTGCTGTCATCTCTCAATGACAAAGTATTTTTTTCCATTGCTTAGCAAATGTAAAGTTTGGAGTGTTATACAAATTATTTTCAGTGCTAGAGTAACCTGAGCAAAACAAAGTTAGTGTAATTGACCAAAATGCCTTTGTTATATTTATGTGTTCAGGTCAGCAAAGACTTAGTAGTATCTCCCCAGAGATAAGAAGACAGTAGTTCTGCAAAACGTAATTACATACAACTTTGCTATGTGCTACTGTTGGCTTTTGTTTCTGTTAAAGTGTTGGTTGGTTTTTTTTTAGTGACATTGTGGCTCAGTGTCAATAACTTCAAGTTAGTGTTGAATGTTTCAGCATTTTGCTTTTCTTCAGAGTTGAGAAAGGGCCAGTTCATAGTTAACAAGTTTCTTGGTTTTCTAGCCAGTACCTATTTCTGTAGAAGAAAAATATATACAAATCTAAGTTAGTATTTACTTTAGTTGAATTAAGAGAGATTTATCTTCTTTCTTAAGAAAATTACAGTTAATTTTTGAATAAATTAATTACTTTCCATCAAAATGCTTTTCTTATTAATGGGGAACAATTATTTTAGTAGGGCTTTGAATTTTTTTAATCTGTATTATCTCAGCAGTGATACTCTCAAGGCAGTGGGGAATACTTTTTAGTATTAAATGTGATAATTTTTTTTCCCTATAATCTTAGATTATGTAATCTCTTTACTGAGATGCCTACTTAGTGAACTGAAAAATCAAAGTACTTGATTATGTAGAGGTCTTCATCAGTGTGTCTCAAGTGTTTTACAGTGGAAATAAGTACCATTTGACAGGTGATGGAACTTATGGGTAGTAGCAAATTAAGTCACCTGAGTGTGCTCATTAGATCAGCTGAAGTTCAGAAAATAAACTGCAATTTTTCTGTGCCACTCTGTTTTCAGTAAAAAATACTTCCCTGTGTTGACAGTTTTTCTCTGAAATTTCTTTTTCTCTTTTTTTCTCCTGAGAAGAATAGGTGGCAGTTACCGAAAATAGTAACAGGTAGCATATGTGTGTGCATGTAGTGCTATATACAGGGCATGCCTGCTCATGGCTCTTTGCAAACACTAATTATTCTAATGTTCTGCAAGGTTATATTTTATTATACATTATAAGTATCATTAATATCTCTATCTACAATGCTAATATAATTTTTAAATTCAATCAGACAAAGCTGTCTTTTCTCTAATGACAGCATCAATCTCCATGGTCTAAAAGAAGGATAAAAAAAGGGAAACTTGTCTCGTATAAAGTGAGATTTCTCTGTTCTATAAAGTTAAGTTGGGGTGGTTTTGATTGGTTGGTTGGATTTTTGTATGTGTGTGGTTTTTTCCTTTTTATGGTTGGTTATTCTTGACCTTCAGCATAGATCAAAAGAAATAATTCTGAAGTGGTATTGAACTTTTATTTCGATCTTTAACATAAGTGCCCCATATACATAGATTGGATTTATTGCAGCTGAAATGGAGTACTGCATTGTATATACCTTGCTGATCCGTCATTGGATTATATTTGCTTTTCCTGTGGGCAGGGTTGTCCTGCTGACACTCACAGTTAATTACAGTTTATATTCAGGTCTTTCCTCTTCTAGTGTTCTCATGTAAGCAGACCTTTCACTCTGAAGTGTTATAGCTGTCCATTTTCCATACAGTAATCCTTGTTGAGGTCATTTTTCTGTGTGAGACTGACTTTCCTGTCTGTTGGTGAACATTCCCTACTTTGTAACATTCAGAAATTTCACTTATTTCTTTTTTCATATCAGGCAAAATTTGAGTTTGAAGGGACCTACAAGGGTCATTGAGTTCAGACTCTTAAGTGAATGGCCCCTATGGGGATCAAACCCGCAGCCTTGTCATTCTTAGCACCATGCTGTAACCAGCTGAGCTAATCTCAGGGTCAAAATGCCTAATAAGATCAGTCTCGAGACTGATCATTGAAGAACACCAACATCAACCTTGTTTACGTTGCATAGTTCCTTTTCATTATAACCTAGCTAATATCTGACTGCTTCCAAATTGTTGCACTCATTACCCTGCTGTCTCTCTGGGAAACTAGACAAATGTGATGTAAATATGGAGAAAATGTGAAACTGAACAGACAAGAGATTAACAGTTCACCAGGGCCAGATGACATTCACTAAAGACTACTGATGGGACTCGATTATGATGTGCAAAATCACTAAGCCACTGTCCAAGGAGAGTAAGGTCCCAGTTCCAGTGGACACTGTGCAGGTTGGCACTACAGCTCCCATCTACAAAAGGGGCTTAAGTGACCACCCTGGAAACTATGGACCAGGGTTCTATACATGATACAATAATAGAACTTATGATAAGAGGTAAGGTCAGTGAGAAGATGACTAAATGCTTTAGACAGTGAGCATGCCTTCAAGTAAAGGAAAATCCAGCAAGGATTTTGAATGTGCACAAGATGTGGGAAGAAGTGGAGGGATCATGTTGGCATAATTTTATTGGATTTTCAGAAAGACTATGTGGTTTCACACCACACACGGATAAAGAAGTCAATTCGCCATGGATTTGGAAGAATTTCATGGGGTGGGGGGTGGAAGGGAAAGAGCTGGGTAAGAGCACAGGAAATCCTGCTGGGATTTATGCTGGGACAATTTTGAAGAGTATCTTCTGCAGTGATATGAAGAAGAGCTGAAACAGTAAAATCCCTAATCATACGACATTTTTCCTCTGTAACAAGTGATCTGTTAGGTTTGAGCAAAAATCTTCCCACTGACCTGATTACTTTTATTCCTGCTCGTGATTATATAGACAGTTGATCCAGTTCTCCAAATGCAAGCATAAACCTCAGTCTCAGTTAAAGAGCTTGACCTCTCCTGTTCATGTGTCCTGCCTTTCTGTTCTCTATCCTCCTGTAGTTTGCAACTTCCTTGTAAAAGAAAGAGTAGTGGTAGACATCACTTCTCTGTGGTGACCAGCAAGAGGACCCGAGGGAATGGTCTGAAGTTGTGTCAGGGGAGGTTTAGGTTGGATATTGGGGAAAAAGTTCTTCACCCAAGAGGGTGGTTGGGCACTTGAACAGCATCCACAGGGCAGTGGTCACAGCATCAAGACTCACAGAGCTCAAGAATCATTTGGATGATACTCTCAGGCACATGATGTAACTCTTGGGGATGGTCCTGTGCAGGACCAGCAGTTGGACTCAATAATTCTTGTGGGTCCCTTGCAACTCGACGTATTCTGTGACTCTGTGAATCAAAGTAGTTTTTGGTCCATAGCTTAAATTTAAACACCATCCTCCAAAAACTTTTTTTTTAGTAACTGCTGAAAATAATCTATACCTCTTTCAGCAGCCACTAAGTCTTGCTGTTATTAGTCTCTTTTTCTCCATAAACTTCTGAGTAGTAGATTCAGTTCCTGAGGTAACTATGCCTTGGTGGCTTCTTCAGTAAAATACTGTTGTTCGGTCACAGCTTTGGATTTGTGTTTAAGATGAATATGAAACTGCAAAATTTTGGTGATATTCTGTGGGAATGTCCAACTTGATGCATGCAGTAAGCAGCCCAGCAGGAGAAGTATATGTATTATGGAAAGTTAAACGTGTATATAAGCTTTTACAAGATCCTATTTTTGGTTTCCTCTTCAGCAGTTACTTAAATGCTTAAAATAGACTATGACTTGTTCTTTTAACTTTGAAACTACTTATCCTATATACATTTATGTGGGACTTTTCTTTCTACGTTTATAACAGAATAGAATACGGTCAGATAAAAATTTCAAGGGACAGGAGGGCTTTTCAAATTATAATCGAGAGCAAACATCAGGTCTTTATTTTTCTGATATTTCACTTACATGTTTTAAAAATTTAAATAATAAAATGTGTGCTGTAATCAACCAGTATAATTTGTTTAAGGGTTTTGCTTGTCATCATTTGAATTTTGTCTCTCAATATCAACTTCATATAAAAGAGTTTTGGGGTTTTTTATGGACTTTAAAGTTTATTTTTTTTCAAAGAATTTCATTACTAAAGGATGGATAGTGAGTTTTTTAGTATGGAACAACACCATGCCTTTTTAAAACTCTGTATAAAACAATGATTTATTTTTTTTCTGCTGTATTTCTTGTTTTCCTTAGTTCAGCATTTTAATATCAATTTTTCTTTTAAAAATACCATAAGCAGTAGTTTGAGAAGATGCATAACTGAAATTCGCAGTGTAATCTGTCTAGCATTGTCTGGCTGCATTGCATAATATGGTTGGACACAAAATCAATTAGTAACAGCCTTATTGTTAACGTACTGGAACCAGCAGGCAATTATTTGAAGTGTGACTTTTTTTTCAATCCTTAAAACCTGTGGGTCTGCCTAATGAAACTTACAGTAATAGCATAATGAAAAAAATGTAGGATAAAAATATGCTTTTAATATATCTAAGTATGCTTTGAAAACAAATTATGTGGTCTATAGAAAAAACATGTTCCTGATGGGAGGGGAAAGTTAAAGTCTAGAAATACTTTAGAATATGTTGATTGCTTTTAATAGTAAAATAAGGAGCGGGTTTTCTTGGGTTTTGGAACGGAAAAAGAGATTGTCTAAACACTGTCATACTGCTGATCAAAGAATGTCTCCCAACTTCAGTTGTGTCTCTGTACTGTTCATAGGATCGTAGAGTGGTTTGGATTAGCATCGATCTTAAAGATCAGCCAGTTCCAACACCCCTGCCATAGACAGGGGCACTTTTCACTAGACCAGGTTTCTCAGGGCCCTGTACAATCTGACTTTGAGCACTTCAGGGATGGGCATCCACAACTTCTCTGGGTAGCCTGTTCCAGTGCCTCACCAGCCTCACAGTAAAGACTTTCTTCCTAGTATCTAATCTAAGCCTACTCTGTTTAAAGCCTTTCTCCCTTGTCCTGTCACTACATGCCCTAGTAAAAAGTCACTCCTCAGGTTTCTTGTTGGTCCCCTGGTGGTACAGACAGGCCACAATAAGGTCACCGCAGAGCCTTCCCTTCTCCAGGCTGAACCACCATAATTCTCTCAGCCTTTCCTCATAGGAGAGGTGTTCCATCTCTCTAATTAATCTTTGTGGACCTCTTCTGGACTCTGAAATCTTCATCAAAGTACATGCTCATGCTGACTCCTCCAGCATGGAGCGCTTATGTGCCATTTAAACTATGCATAAACCTCTTAGTAAGATTTTTTGTTGACTTCTGGGATATTGGATGATCTCCTGTAGTGAAGTGAGTGTAGTCATTCAGTTTAAGCTTGCAGGGAGTGCTGGGGTTGCTCTCCCCAGCCCCCTCCTGGTTCTGCCATGGCTCCCCATTCTCATCTCCCCCAGAAGAGTGTGGGAGATACTCCTGCCATGACATGTTCTCCTGAAGGGCTGACTTTCAGCCTTGGCAGATGGGCGGTAAATCGTAAATTCTGCTCGTGTTCGGTGTGGCAGGGGCTGTCGTTCCAACGCAGGCAGTTAGAACTGTCAACACCTAGCAGTGCTTGAAGATAATGAATGTAATGTAAACCTGAGAAGCCCATGAACAGCGCTGGCTTCCCACATGGCAGATGAAATCCGCTTGGTTTCTGTATTTTAAGAAAGCCTCTTAATCTTATTCAGGCATTCATAATAATACAGTGCTTATGTAAAAAAATTCTGCTTGTTCAAAGAAGCATGTTAACAAAAAAAAGTTAAAAATATTTAAGCATCCTATGTTTAATGTGTTTGGAAAACCACCCCAGGATGTTGACAGCTGGTTATATTTATTACAGTGCCAGGGATAAATATGCCATAATTATGCATCACATAATTTTATACTTATATATGTGTTTTCCAGCACATGCTCAGTGTTCCCTTGATGGATTTCAGTAATAAAATATGTTATGGTGGGGTTTTTTGTTGTTCGTTAACTTAGTTGCTTTTAGTTGAGTGTAATGTACAAGCAAATATCGTTATGTTAGTAATGTTTGTGATATTTGTTTATTTTTCTAGAAGAAAAGGCTTTGTATTTAAGTGATTTTTCTTCTTTGGGTGAGGAAGGTAGAAGGAAGGAGCTTCTGGTAAGGCTCTTTCAGAAGGACTAAATACAGGAAACCTAACGATCAAAGAGGCCTGGCTTCCAAAATCCTTTGAAATTAAATAGAATACAAAGTATTGTAGCATAAACTAATCCCTAAGGAAAGTAATTAAACAGAGAAATGATCGTGAAATGTGTGATGTAATTGCTGAGAATCGTGAATACAGAAATAATTTGTTTTCTTTCAGTTTGTGTGGCTTTAACTATAGTAGAATATTGTTTGAAGACAGAGCTGCCAGTTTTGTGTGATATCCCTTTTGACTATTTCAATTTAATTGCATGAGCTTTTCAGCTGTGTGAATCTGTATGATCAGAGGGATTTATAGTCAGAATGTATGACTCTTATTGTACAAATCACATGGTTGCTCTAAAAGTGTTCTGTAACTATTATAAAATCTGGTCCATCGACTTATCCACACATGAACATTGTATTTATAGAACTATAAGATGATAGGTTCTGACAAGAATCAGTTTTGCTGTAATAATTGATTTATTTATGTTATCCTCAGACATCTTCAGAGAGATGTGTGCTTTGTCTGTCCTCCAACAGTAGAGTATTTACTATGTTATTAGTTAAAACAATAGAACCAAGTTTGACAGTTCAGCAGCTGCACGTGTGAGCCCACTTGCTGAGCTTGCAGTGCTCTTGGAAAGTCTTGTTGTTGGGGCAACATGTGAGAGACAAATGAGGCTGCACAGAATTTATACCAGCTATGATGGCAATAATACATTTTACATACTTCCTTGAAAGTGCAATTCAGAAAGGAATTTTACTTTTAGCTTCCTGACATAGCAAGATTGCCTAAATTAAATCTACGTAGAGGTAGAATTTAACTTCCTTCTCCCCAGATTATTTTGAGGCAGAGAAGGCAGCAGTATCTTTCCTCTGGATAGTTACACGCTGTGAACAACCTGGTATTTTCACATAGTCTTTCTATGGAAGTTTATCATATCTACTTCCATTTTCTTTTTAATACTGTTTCTACAGAAAGAAAACACACCTTGTACAGATGCCAACATTTAATTCAAAGCACACAAGGGATGACTTTTTATGATGAAGCTGTACAACAGATCTCTGGGTTAATATTTAATTATAACCAAATACATGCCTACACTTGGAGATCCCTGTGTTAAATGATCCCAAGAAAACCTGCACAACCTCCATGTAAAACTCTTTTAAATCCTGCTATTACTTGCATATTAAAGAGATTTTTTGCAATTTATATTATTTACTTCTTTGTAATGTATGAAAACAGTTGGTTAGGAAGAGGGTTGCATTGACTTCTGGAAAATTTGTAAGCAACTTAGAATGAAATACACCACTGTGGGAATGGCAATAGCTAGTGAAGGATATAGATAAAGCTGGAGTGCACTAATAAAACTGATACACTGAGCAATTAACTGGCTTTGTAGAATAAGGATCTATAAACTCTAATGATGTTAACTTAGTTTTATTCAAGTTAGCGGTTCCTCTAGAAGAAAAAGTGCTACTCCCTCATATCTAAAGTTTAAATGTTTCAAGTGTTAATCTCATAGAATTTGTTTTCTGGAAGGGAATTTAGTATAAAACTTTTACTACCATAGTTTTTGCATATCCCACAATAAAGACAATGCTTTTCTGTAGCAAAAATAAGTGTTGACCGTAATTTTGGGGATTTTTTTTTTTTGTGTGTGTTGAGTTTGGGGTTTTTGTGTTGTTTTATTGATTTTGTTGGGGGCTTTTATTGGGGTTTTTTTGTTTGTTTGATAGTTTTGTTATTTGATTTTTATTTGGTTGTTTGCTTTTTCTGTGTTTTTATACTCTTCTTGTGAGTATCTCTCAGTTTAATTTGTTTCAGGAACTTTAATGACTTTTTTTTTTAATTCAAGTCTTGAGCCCCTTCCTTTTTTTTTCCCCCTGTGGAGTGTGACACTGAACTGAACAATGTTAATTCTTTTCCCTTCACTTTGTTCTTGGACTAAAACCTGCATGCCTGAATCAGTGATCATCTTTTTGTGGAATACAGTGTTTAACATGAGTGTTTAATAAATGTATATATTTAAATCTAATCCCTGTTTCTGTAGTACTGGAAACACTACAGAGCTGCAGTGAACAGTGCACGTTCATGTGCAGTGCAGAATTAGACTGGGACTAATTTTTCCCAGTGGAAAGGACTATTGAGAGCCCTATGAAGAAATAAATCAAACAACTGAATAAAAAAGGAAAGTTGGACTTTTCAGTTTGTTTCTCAAATAATCTCCTTATAATATCTCAGGAGAATAAATATCACAAGGGAAATTAGGTAAAGTGGATTAAATTATTATTTCTGTATCTTAAAGCTTTGGGAAGATTACAGAATTTTGTAAATATTAGTATTCATTTCAGATCAGAAATAAGTGGGTTAAACTCTGCATTTAGATCTGATTTCTACTTTCCAACTAGTTCTGCCAAAAAGTCATTCCACTGGAACTTTAGGAAGGAAATAAACTTTTAAACATAATTTAAGACCGGAAAAATGTTTTATGGTTGTATTTTGTATCATGACTTTCATAAAAATGACAACATTTATTATTTCAAAAATTAAACAGTCTTTTAGATATGTACAGGATAAAATAAGGGACCATCCCTGAGACTCAATGTCACTGATTTCTTTATTTGTTGTAATGGTTCAAAGTGTTTAACATTCTTAGCAACTAGTACACGGACTAATGGCTTAATTCAATAAAATCCTCCCAGAATAAGGAAACCTGCCCAGTCCCTGAAAAATCATTCTGGGGCTTGTTAACAATGTGAGTGCTTACATAAGAGTGTGTGAGGTCTTTGCTTTTATTTAAATATTGTCCTAAAAGTATTTGAGGTTTTTTTGAGGGACCTGTATCTCTGAAGCAGCTTATTCTTTTCAGGCAGCAGAAATGGGTTTTTTTGGGGGGGTGGGGTGGGTGCTTTTGGGTTTTTTGGTTTTTTTTATTTTTTTTTAACTCAAAGACATTGTTGCAGCAAAACTATACATTATTTCTAATAACACCTTATCTTTGGAGTATTTTGAAATATTATTGGACTGCCATTGAAAGCAAATTGTGCTTATGACTGAGTGTGAGCAAAGCGAGTGTAGGCTGGTGGCAATGGTCGCAGCCATGTGCCAGCTCCAGCCAACAGGCACGTGGGACAAGTTGTATTTAATAATAAAAAGGCCTAGTTTCTCAAATGTTAAAATTATGCGGTTGACTGGACAAGGTAAATGACAGCCATGTGGTTGATTGAGGCCTCTCCTAGAGTCACATAGAGATGATTGAGCCCTCCAAGTCTATTGCGAAACTAAAATATTTAAATGTCTGGTTTTTTAAGCTAACTGACTTCGTACTCAGGAAGGGGATTGATCATTTGGGCCATATGAAGAGGGTAAAAACATAATTCTCTGTCTTACAACTGGAACAATCTTCCAACAATTCTCCTGAATCTATCATAAACAAAATATTTTTTCTAATTCAACCCAAGTGTTTTCAAAAAAAATGGCAATTTTCAAAAAAGAGTGAATAAAACTCTCAGTTGAGCTATAGCTGAAATAATCCTCAATAACACTTAAATGTTAGACATCCTTAATTCTTATAATTAGGAAGGAGGAGATTTGCAAAATATCTTGCTTTGCAAAAATCTGCCTTGGTGGTGGTTTCTTAATTTTATTTTATTCAACATGGTGCAGTTTTACCTACTTTGACATCCTCCTCTATAGTTCCAATTTTGTTCCAAAGCCATCACGAGATGATACATTTCCAGGCTTTTACTTCTAGCAAACATGTCCATCTGTGGTTCTTCCCTCCCAGACTGCTTCCAGAAGCCACACTAGGTCAAAAACTAGAAAATACCAGAATATAAAACCAAAATAACCCACTGAATTAAAAAAAAAAAAAAATCTAAATATTTTCAATAATCTGAAGTGTCTGTGTCACGCAAAAATGAAAGGCAAATCTATTTTGTCAGCCTTATAAATGGAAGAGGAAGAGATGAAGGGCAGAATAACTTGCAGAGTTGCATGTAAAAGCCCCAGTAATAAGAATTGTGGAGGGCAAGCAGAATAACAAGACCTAAAGGATACTAAAATTTCTAATTAGTTGGTTAGATATTAGTTGATCAGAATTTGACGGGTTAATGAACTGTAAGCTTTTGAAATGTTTATGTCTCTGTGGAACCAGGAGTTGCTATCTGGGTAATTGTTAAGAGATTTACAAGTTGTGTTAACCTCATAGAATTTTTTTAGTATTTTGAAGAAAAATAATGTTTTTCAAAAAGCATTGGTTTGCTTGATCTTATGTCACTGAGATAATTCAAGGTCTAGCCTCATGCAACTCCAAAAGCAGTTAAGTACCACATTGTTATGTGTCTAATATGTATCCTACTGCCTGTTAAGAAGGTTAATTATAAAGGAGAAGCCTTGAACAAATTGTAGATGTAATTATCAATCATTTTTCAGGTTGCCTGAGGGCAGCATGCATTTCTATAATTAAGGGTGCACGTTTAACCCGCACAAACATGGGGAGGAAGTATCGATGTCTCAATGTTGTATTTATGAATGTGTTCATTTTGTTTCTGGACTGAACTGCTATGAAGCTGTTCTGTCAAAATCAGGTAACTATTGCTTACATTATTTTCTGTGGTTTTAATGAAAAAAAAAATCAAAAGCCGAAAAAATTGAGCAAACTTTCAAAGTAATGAAAACATTTTCGTTTTAAAGAAATGTTTCAGTGTAACGCTGTCTGTAAATATTAGGTAAAAGATTATAGTCATTAAAGAACAGTCTCAGGTGGTGTTGGGAATCTGTGTCTTTGTGTTCTGGAGAAGATGATGTTACTTTTGTTCAGATGTTAGATTACTGTGAGAAAACTGTAAACATAGAATGCTAACTGTTCTTGAAAGTCTTTTCCTTGCATGTCTCTACCCAGGTTGTGTATGAAATAAAATGGTATTTATAGGTCTTGGTTTGCTAAGGTCTGTTTTTGATTAACCTAGGGCAGGTTATGCAGTTTTGAGATTAACTCAACCACAGGGCAGGCAGACTTGGCAGCAGTGCCAGAGTGGGCTCTGCCACCCCAGGCTGCCCTTGGGGGCACCTCTGCACAGGAGCAGCAGGTACTGCTTCGCTTTGCCGTTTACACCTTCCTTGGTTGTGTAATCTCTCTTGCATGAAGTAACTTAATGAGGAAAATTGAGTAACTCACTCAGTAGGGAAAATAAAAAGCAAAAAAAAAAGTCCAAATCTCTGAACTTACAGCTTGTTAAAAAAACACCAATCCAAACCATAAAGGACAAAAATGAAATATGCTGTAGTGTTTTACCTTCCTGGAGATCTCTGTCCTCTGTCCTGTTCTTTGAAAGGAAACTTTCATGTGTTGGAGGTTCAGCCAATGGTTATCATGAAAGACAGCTGCTCTTCCAAACCAATTGTGTAGAAGAACTGATACAATTAGATCTTTTCTCAGGCTCCTGGTATATGTTAAGAACACTTAAATTGGATTGTCTTGTGTTACTGTAGATTGTCCCTGTATCTCACTGGTCAATGTATATGGCATGGGTAGTATATGCTTTCCTCTTCCATCTTTTTACCTGTCCTTTTTAGCTCCCCTACTTATCATTATGTTATTCATTGTATCTGTTCGCTCATTTCACCCAGAAATCATTTTTGTATTTGTTGTCTGAAGATTTTATTCATGATCGTAAGTTTTCATGCCAAGTCTTGGCTGCTTCAGTGGATACTACCATTTTGCTCAATGTTTCCACTGAGCTGTAATATTGCAAATGTATTGAAAAACACTCTTGTGGGTGTCTCTAACACAGACTCCTGAATAAGCTTATCATAGTTCTTTGTTTTCTTTTAGTGTAAAAATAAGAGCAAATTTAATATAAAATTCATTACTAAGTTGTGTAGTTGAATTTGGTTCCATCTCAGAGAGGCAGCATATGAACATGGCAACTGCAGTTGCCTACAGTGTCATTCTGAATGATATTAAGTGCGGTGGCTGAATGTTCTCTACTTAAATTGATAAAAATAAGAAAATTCTACTTCGATCCTCTCCCTTGTGTGCACATAAAAAAATATGTCAAGTGAAGAGAATCTACTTGTACAGTGACTTGGACTTTTGCAAACCCTGTATGTTACTGCTTTTTGAACTGCACACTTCATTAAAAATCAAGGCAACAACTTTGAGAAAAAGGGCCTTTTTATGCAATAAAAGGAAAGCAAATGGAATGTCATGTCAATCCACAGCACAAAACAAATACAATGTACATAGATGCACATATATTAAAATAGTATGTTTAAAACAGAAGTTTAATTTAAAATTCTCTTGTGCTGCATACAAATAGCCCAGAACAGAGACCCTTGAGATCTGTACAGCAATATTAAGTAAATGATTGCAAAAAGAATCAAATGCCTCAAACTAAGAGAGCTATTAAATAAATAGTATTTCAAGAGGAAAACTGTTCATTTAGCAGCCCTTTACTGTATAAAGTATTCTGAAATACAGCTATTTATACAACAGTCTATGTGGTTCCTTATTTCTCACAGTATTTCAAAATATTCATCTTCAATCTATCACTTGTCAAAATGTGTTAGTTGGCATCTGTCTTTGTTAAAGGCTTCAAAATCTTTCTAAGGTGTTTGAAGATTTATTGACAAAAACTACTATGAAAGCTTGCAGTCTTATTAATAGTTCATGTGTTGTGCTACTTTAAATATTGTGTTGCATAATAGTTGAATCTGAATCTTTCTTTACGAAGAAAAGACCCCAGTTTGTTTCAGGGAAGTTAATAAAGTATTCACTTAAAAAATGAAAAGATGATGTGTTAAATCTCATTATATGTTTAGAAGTAACACCTGCATTCATTTATTAAGGGTAGATGCATTAGAAACAAAGTTATGGATCATCAGGTTTTACTCTTCGAAGCTGTTCTGTCAGAACTTAAGAAATACCAAAATTGCTTTTTCCTTCTTTTTCTTCTCACAGTTGAAAATACATATGCTATGCAGTGGGAAATACTGTTTTGGAAGGGAAAGCACTTGCAAATGAGTCTCATTGGGAATTTGGTGGGGAAGAAAGACGTGTGTACACTTAAAAGGACACAATAGTGTATAGTTGTATGCTTATGACTAGTTTTCTTATACTGCCTGTAACTTGCTCTCCCTGAGGCTGTCTCAAAAGGTCTTGTTTTCAAAATCAGGAGAAAGGATATAATAGTGGCTAAGTTTTTTAAATAGAAGCACTTTGGGCTGTTTGTAAAGAGCTGAGTTTTCCCAGCAGACCACGTTTCTTGCTTTCCTTGTTAGTTACATTTTCTATATAGCACAATACACGGAGAAGAGTCTACCTTGCATCGTGTGCTTTGAACTATATATTCCTCACAGTAATTTTATGAAGGGTGAAGGGTTTGAAGTGCTGACTAGTAAACTAATATGAACTAAAAGAAGTACTGCAAAGGTGTAGACTTTCTGGATCTGCCTGGACTCCCATCCAAGTAGCATCAAGCGATGTCTTATGCTTTTGGCTGTGCTCTGTGTAGCCTGACATGGGGTCTGTAGCACAGTTGTTTTGCTCAGTGCTCAGAAACCCATAATGCTTTAAACTGCAACTGCTCAGGTAGCTAGGCTATTTGGAGCATAGCTCCTGGTGTGATGGTCCTAAAACTGGCTGTGTTCAGGTGATGCAAGTGCACTACATGTTGGGTGTTTTTTAATGGATTACACTTACTTTGAGTGCCTAAAAACCTCCCTGAAACCTATGGGGTCCAGGTCAAACTTAGTTGTTTGGAAGGTTCTAGAAATACAACAGTGTAATTTGGAGAAGCGTGAAAACACATTTAGCCGAGGTGATATTGTTTTCCAAAGCTCCACTATGCTGAATTTTATTTGAACAATGATTTCTGAAGAGTCATGTCTAATATTTCCACCTTTAATACATTTCTTTGTTTTACTGAGAAGCTGTTTCTTCATCTAATCTACTTCTACCAGATTACACTGTTCCCCTTTTCCCCATTCACAGGTGAGTGTAGCGAGACAGCAATGAAACAAACTTTTTTAACCTTTAGGTCGCAAGTTCAACTTTGTCCTCTGTCAGTATTGGTAGATAGGGTCACAGCTGAGGAACTGTATGACAAGGATGTGGGATCTCAGTGACATTTTTGGTAGCCTTCATCCAAACTAATTTAATTTTTCTTCACAGCCTAGGCATAATTCTTCTGTACTCGGATGGACTGAGTTTAAACACGCATCCGCTTGTGTGCATTCTTTCTTTTCCTGCAAACCCAACATCCTTTCTAAGTACTAAATTCGTTATTAAAAAAGATTTTTATAAGGACAAGCCCTTTTCCAGTTGTGAAAATTTGCTTATGATTCTTACATTAAATTACATCAGTAGATATGATTACTTTACAGTGTGTTATTTCTAAATTTTCATGAAGAGGTATCACTTCTGAAGTGATTTGTAAGTGTGTAATAAGCATACTGATTGGTTTAACTTTATTTTTAGGGTTGAGGCAGAGCACAGACAGCTGCAGACCTTTGCTGAGAAATCCTTAAATTCTTGTCCTTGTATGCTAAGGGAATAAGGACAAGTGAGAGAAGAAAGCCGGGTTATGATGAAAGAAGTAGTGTTCAGTTACCCTTGATTATGTTTGGTTTGGCAGTGTTGCAAATGTAGACTCACAATGAGATGTATGGTTTTTTCCACTTTGTGTTGCATAGTGTGTAATGTATATGTTTTCTTTGGAACTGATAGAGAAAAGTAAATGTCCTAGGATACACTGTGCATACTGGTGTTTTAAGTGTACTCTCCCTGTAAAGCATGTTAGTAACAACTCAGCATGAGAACAAGTTAAAAGTTCTCCAAATGCTGTGTGCTTTCATTATGTTTTCGGTATATAAAAAAAAAATTGCAAATACTTTTTTTGTTGTTGTTGTTGTTAGCTGTCAGGTTTTTTGAGTGTTTTATTATGGATATTTTACAGAATAGAAAATGAAGCAGATGTTTCAACAGATGTCACGGGGCCTCTGGAGGGAATGACTGTTCCATGCACCAGAGGAAAGAAAACTACTGAAAGATGGGAAATGTAGAGTTGTGTAGCCTGAGATCCAGTGAGCTCAGTAACTCACAGATTTTGAGGTTGCAGCTGTTTACAGTGGAAGGTTCTACTTATTATTCTAATGTCAGGACACACATTCAGAAACCCTCATCATAAACTATGTTTCTCCTCATTTGGCAATTATGAAACTGTCCATTAGAATTTCAGTGGCCCATGGAAAGCTCGTGTGTAAAGTCCTCCATCTCTAAGTGTCAGGAGGAGATTCCTCTGCACTGGGAGGAAAAACCTTACTCTGGCCACTGCAGACATGTGCTTCTTGGAGAAGCTGGTGGAAAGAAATCAATGATCTGCAAATGTTTTCTGGGTTGGAGAAAACTGCGGAAGTGGAGGAAGGACGAAGAACAAAAATTAAAAGTAACTTTACAAAAAATGTAGAGTGGAATATTAACTTTAAACTCTTGCTGCACAGTTAAGTGGTTGCAGCGGTTAGTCAGCTCTATGTCTTGGTTTGAGGGGAAAGAACCAAGATGTTTACTCACAAGAGGGGGAGGGGACCTCCTCCTCGAATAATCAC
>JAWWEV010000115.1:48419365-48499210 GCA_035583235.1 Hafferia zeledoni | reverse complement strand
AGTTAATAGTGTGCTGACAACCTCAGGGCAGGAAGTGAGAATCATGCTCTCTTTTCCTTTGACAGGAAATAAGCCAAGATTGGAATCCTGGCACTTGGGCATGGCACATGTTCTGGCCAAGTCTTGCTGCCAGTTCCTGCTTCTCCTTTGCAGGCACCTGAGAGAGGCCCCAGCAGCCACATGTGTACCAACACTGTGCTCAGGAACCCTGCAGGGATTGCTAAGCATTTCACTGGAAGTGAAATACACATTTATGTGCATAATTTGCAGGTTTGAACAGGAGTTCAAACCATCAACTGTCTCCAGGCTCAGGAGAAATTGGTTTGAGATTCTGTTCAAAAGCAGGTCTTGTCTAATCTAATATTAACTTCTTCTGTAAGAAGAGGTAATAATAGGGTAATTTTGTCCTGCTAAATAGTGTATGGAAAGTGGCACACATGGCTGTTTTCATTATACTCTTTCCCAATAATTTGAGGTTTACTGCTTTTCTTAGCTTTGGAAAATTAATGACAAAACAGTCATAGTGTTATGAAGGCTGCAGAAGCTCTAAGTGGCATGAAGTGGATTTTATCTTCTGTTTGCATTTGACAAGTATTTCAGCTGGTCTTACTACAGCATAAAAATTTGCTTCATAATTATCTCTATATTATGTACTTAAGGCTTTAATTTTATATAGGAGTATTGGAACTGGTTGAATTGTTTCATCAAAGAAACAATGCTGAGCACAAGTATTGAGTTCTGAATTAAGAAAGCAGATGGTGTTCAGATGGGGGGAAAAAAATTGTTTTTAAAAACAGATAATGTATATCAGAAAACTGTTTCTGCAAATGAACAAGTCTTTGTCCAATAGTACCAGTGCCTGTGATTTGCCAGTGGTTTCAGAAGGCTGAAATGTGAATCTTGGGTGCTGTACAGATAAACTCATGGCTGCCCCAACCTCTTCTGGAAGGCAGAGGATGATGAGAAAAGAGAGATCAACATAAAACACAGTGACCTGAATGCAACAGCAGCACCTATAGAGAGTGACTGCGTGCTTTTTAAAGACACATTGGAGAATTGTAAGTAAATGGTGGACAATACTCCATTGCAGAATTTTGCATGGATCCTTCCTGTTGCTTGGAACTCGAATGCTGACTTCATAGGCATCATGAGGGGACATGCTTTTATGACCACCTGATGTAAAATGGGAATAATCTATATCATTGTAAGCTTCAAAACACACTTACTTCTTAATGACCAGTGGATCTGAATAGATGCTTTATATTGATCAGCTCTTCATTATTATAATCCTGCCTGCAGGAATTAAAACCCTGCATGATTAGAGGAAAAATGGCATCCAAACAGTAGTTCAGTCCTGAGAGCAGTGGAATTATAATTGTAAAATATTCTCCCTTATAATGCATCATTTTATTTGTTTTTAAGCCAATTACATTTCAGTTTTGTTAGACTATTTGGTGTAAGAAGAGAACTGGATTGGACTTGAAATCCAATAAATATTGAGCTGTGTTGTTCTAATGTGCTCTCTGGTTGTATTCCATCCACCCTGCACTGAGGGGGGAGGTCAAACCATATCGGCTCTACCAGTCCAGATTTTGTGTTCAATAGACCTTCATGCACTCGGTGGAGACGTTTTTAATTAACACATTCGATGATGATTCACTGATTTCACTGGAAATTGGTGCATAATCAAAGAAAACTAGTAAAATAAAAGGCAGATTTCAAATGCAACTCTGTAGTTCTTATGTCAAGAATGTATTTTAATTCCATTTTTTACACAAGATAATAATGACTTTGCCTTTTTAACAACATATCTCAAAGATTAACTGTTTTGCCCTTTCCTCTCTTTTCTATGTAGTGTTTAATTCCAAATGTAGATATTATATAAAGAAGTCCAGATCAATAAGAACTTGTATGAGACCTACAATTCTGTACTTTCCAGAAAAGGAACTACTTGGTTCCTAATGCTTAGATTCACTTCTGCAGTCATATTATCCTTCAGTTAGAAAGATTTATTCTGCCTGGACCAGTTCCAAACTAAACCTTAATTTTTCAGTCTCAATAGATGCTGATATTTTCAAATAAAAATGATTCATTTGTATTTTAGAGATCATCTATATCTAGAATGAATATCTAAGTTTATACATTTGGAAGGAAGACAATATCTTGATGATAAATATCTGAAATACTGTTCTAGATCCAACAATTTATTTGCAAAGTACAGCTCTCAGTCATTCAGGTCAGATGAGAACTGTAAATCCAATCTGCATTAATATGGTGAAAGAGCAGATCTGAAATGGTATTAATCAGTCTTTGACTGAAGAGTCTTCACTACCCTTAAACTTGGTGGAGGGGAGAGGAGGGTGGGATAAAGGAGGGGAAGGAACAACATGGGGTCTACTGCAGACATGTTATCCATGTGATACATGAAAAAGTCTGACTTTTCCATGGGATTCTTGGAAAACTTGGCCTCAGCCAGTGTCAAAGAATTAGCTTTCCTGTGAAAGGCAGTGCTTGCCAGAATAATCTTAAAATATGCAGCAAACCCAAATGAAATCACAAAAAATATGGGTGTGGAAGAATAAAAGATTTAATTTTCTTAATTTATCTACAGAACATTTTTAAGCCTGCTGTGCGTCACTCTCGCCTTTCAAGGACTATGATAATAAAACTATTTTTATTCTCTGCCCTCTCCTCATCTGCTGCCTAAAATATCCCAGTCAGAGGAATGGATTTGCATTTTCTGCTCCACAGAACTTGATAAGAAAGTGTTCAGTGTGCAGAAGGCGCCCAGAACTTGCCTGGCCCTGCTTTGTACAGGAATCAGAAGTTCAGCACCAGAGGATCAGGCAGTAGAATCAATATATTTGTTCTATTTTTGTCATGCTACAAAGAAGTCCAGAGTCTTTTAAACCAAGGAGAAAGTTTGCACTGTATTTTTGGTACTATCACTGTGTAGTTTCCCCAGTGTGGAAAGTAACATCAGCCCTGCTCTTTGCTGTCAGTCAGTGCCTAAAGGGACAATATCTTCATCTGTTCCTTTCTATTTGTGGCATGGCCAAGGAGAGCACTTCAAAACAACTTGCCAGACTGTTTCTAAATGTCACAAAAGATCTGTTCAGCTTGTTGAACTTCCATTTACAAGGTCTAATCTTTTGAGATGTGGAAGGAAAATTAAAGTTAAGTCAATTAAGGCACTTTTTGAGGTAGATTTTCAACTTTTTTCCATTAACAAAATTTCATTTAAATGAAGCCTTCACTTTTAAACGGTGTGCACTGATCCATCATCATGTGTATTGCTTTTAAAAAGTTGAATTCACAGACCATGTCACCTGTGATGGTGCTTCTGGTGCAAATGCTGCCCCAATGGACTTTGGGATATGCAGAATGTGGAAAACTGTGAAGTGTTTGGAGGCTCTTTGGGGACACAGTGAAATCGGAGTGCCTGGAGCACAGGTAAATGCACACTGAGCTTTGAGGAGCCTTCTCTCCAGTCTACCTATCCAAGATCAGTGTGAAGTCATGCTGAACTTCAGAAAAACATTCATAAATGATGAGTAGATGTCAAAAGTGCTGGTGCACTGTGGTATCAATGGTATTTGACATTTGGAACACTTTTGCATCCAAACCCTCATAGCCAGGATATTGTTCATAAGGTACAAATATGAAGCATCCTAAAACAGTTGTATTGATATAAATTTGCTCCTCAGCTAAGATGAAGAACCACAGCTCATTTAATGCAAGAGAGAAGAAGTAATTGTTAGCTCTTTATGACTCCCAAGTGGCAGCTCATTTCAGTGATGCAAAGCAAAGAGTGGTATCTCACAAAGGATGGGCAGAGGATATGAAAGTGTGTTTTCCCCTTTTGCAGAGGACAGCATTCCCACTCACAGCTTCAAATAACTAAATTTGGGGACTGCTTTGCTTGCATGAACCTTTGTAGGAATGCAGCAGATCAACTCATGTTGAAAGGCTCTGTATTAGGCACTTTCCACTACAACACTGAGTATGTAATTACAAGTAATAGCTCTGCTGCTCAGTGTTTGAGTCTTCTTCACATGAAGTGCATGTGCACACATTCTCTTGGGATAATCACATTTAACATTGTAAAAGCCCAACTGCTCGAGGGGTACTCCATTTTCTGGGTCTGTTCTCCATCTGCCCCAAAAACTAAGCTTAACTGTGGTATAACCATGTTCTGCAGCATCTTTATACAGCCAATGCCACTTTGGCCATCTTGCAGTGTGGAGAATATATTTAACTTGTTTATTTTCATCCGCTGCTCTGTGGGGAAAAATGGAAAACCAGAACTAAGAACCCACTAGCATTTGCCTTTGAATAAAATTCTTACGCTTCCTTTGTGTATTGAAACCTGTATTTCAGACTGGGCAGAACAATTGTCTTTCTTGCTAAATATCCTGAACCGATTGCAACAGTTCTTAATTTAAACTGTAATTGCTTTCCCCATCCTTGTTTAATGTCCTTGTTGCACCTGTAGAGAGAGATTTTCTGTACTCAATGAGTGTTAAAACAACTATTGCCAAACTGTGATTGCTGAAGACACCCAGTCAGAGGCACCGTGTCCAGTGCCCCGGGAGCCCAGGCTGCTGCACTCCCCCTGCCTGCCTCAGGCACTGGCACATTGGCCTATTGGACCAGAAGACTGACTGGTTTTTATTCTCTGCCCTGCATATTTTTGCTGTCTGGCACTGGCTCCAATGGCACAAACTGCATGTCATCACAGTTTGTGAACCCTGAGTTCTCATGTTAGTTCTTCACACTTTTAAAATCTCCTGCCCACTGAGTTTGTCACTTCTTCCTATATTTGCATCAAAATTCTGGAGTCACTGCACAGATCCCAGGGCCCATAGGCAGCTCCCTCCTTTATGCAGGGCAAAGCTGCATCTTGTGTGGGCAGGTCTGACACTGACTGTAGCTGTTTGGGCTGTTTCTCGGGAAGGGATCCTGAGTACTTTTGTGGCAATGAGGTAATTTCTAAAGCATGAGAGACTAGCAGCTGGTGTCGTGTAATAATGTCTGTGCTCACAAGATTTTGTTAATCTTTAAGATTGCATTAGCATTCTGTTCTATATATTTTGGTGGTTTTCACTGTGTGATGACTCTCACCTGCCAGTTACTCAAAGTATTTGTCAGAGTAAAACTGAATTAAAGAGGAGAGAGAGAAAGCTCTGTCAACTTCACCTGCACTTATTAAGAAGCTTCTAAAACTTCTTGCACGGCAGTAAATTAAAAAAAACCAACTGCACAAACATAAAGGCAGGACAATATCTACGCATGTCAAACAGCAAAGTGCAGGGAATATGAGTTGTTCATTAGTGTTTCTGAAGCATTTTGATGGAATTCTGAGGCAGGCTGGCTCCAGTACCATCTCTCTGCTGACACTCTTGCCATGACAGCACCAAGCTGAAGGCCTGAGCACTCATGCAGGAGCTCATCAGGGACAGTCAGCCAGGAGCTCCAATACCCATTCCCAGCCTTTCTCTTCAATAGGTAGCAAAAATTGAGGCCTAATTTAGGGCACATTGTCATTGAACTAAACTGCAGCTTTAGTATTGATTTCAGTGAAGCAAAACAAGGCCCTTGCAGTTCTAACTGCAGCTACAATATATGGAAACTGAAGAGATACAGCTGAGGGGAAAACTAATTCCAGTATTTAGAGAGAGGGAGAAGTTGTACATTTGCAATTATGAGGAACCAAAAATATTTTAAATTAGTCACAGGACATTGAATGTCTTAATAGCACAGTTCAAGAGTCTAGCATAAATAAACTTCAGAAATTTGTATGCAAGACAGCAGCAAACAGGCTGAGCTAGCAATCCTCTAGAAATATGAGCATTCTCACAGATTTCAAAGAATTGGTCATGTACAATCATGTGTTTGTGATAAACCACACTATTTAAGGTTGAACTGGAAAAAATAAGGTAGATGATTATTTCATTGCTGACACAAGACTAATTTTATACCCAAAGCTGAACCTCTATTTTCTGTGTCTCAAGTATCACTGGTTCAGTAAGAAAGGCAAAGAGAAGTTTTGCATTTTGAGCAAACCCTCAGCAGCATTTCATGACTGATTTCTGCTTTTGTCATACATTTTCAAGCACAAAGTGTCAGAAATACTTCTGAATTCAAATGTACTCCTACAAGAGCTGTGTTTGTTCTATTCATCACTCAATTCATGTGTAAGGGGAAAACTTGTGGATTTCCAAACACAACAATCTGAAAAAACGATTCCTGATGTTGTGACTTTCGGCACAGAACTGATGTTTATTGATTTACTTTTATGAATTTGTACATATTCAAAATTTCTGAAATCTTGAAATAGCTATTTCTCCACTTTTTCAATCACAATCTCTACTTTTAGGCACTGGTGCTTAATTGAGCATCTTGTGGTGGTCCTTCAGCGATTTAAATGACGGCACACAGATGGTCAGAGAGCTGCAACTGCTTTGAAATTCACTTCCCTGAAACGCTTCTGCTACTAAATAGTGTTCTTGGCCTTGCATCAGTATTCAAAGGGCATCCAATCTCCCTATAGCCTGTGAGATAGAACTCCAGCTGAATAGTCACAGAATGATTTAAAAATAATTATTTCAGCAGACCATTGTATGATGGAGCACAAAGCAGGATCAGATCAAGAACCGAGTGTGCAGTTCCCTCGTGTCCTGAAAGCCCTCACTGACAGCAATTAGAAACTCTGGCAGCAGCAAATGGCAAATGTGATTAACCTTAAATGGAAGCAATTTTATTAAACTGAAGATCTGATTAGCAACTGAACTGCACAATGCAGATTTCCCAGCAGGAGTTACAATACTACCACAGCCTATAATTTAATGCTGATATGAGTTAATTCATTTCTCGCTCTAAATGATGTGGTAAAGAAAATGTTTTTAAACCAAAGATGTTCATCTTCAAAATAATTCCTAGTGAATTTATTGCTGCTAGTCAGTGGGCTGCGTTGGAAATGACTTACAGAGCATTAGGGAAAAGGAAGGTGGCGGCTCATTCACACAGATAGGCCTCTCTTGGTTTAGGAATTTCTGGGATAGGTACAGCAATAGCTATTGCTCCTCCTTTCCACTCTCTGGAGTGATATTACCAAATGTCCACAGATTATTTCCAGTATTTTTCCTTCCAAATTGCCCAGCAGAATTAAAGAACAGTCCCTGTTTGAAAGCTGTAAGAAATTCTGAGAAGATGTGCAAAACTACTCCATAAAGTCCTTGCTTGTTTGTTTTTAAGCTGTTTGTACATTCTGAATTATCCAGCCAAGGGGTGACAAACAGAGGGAGACAGAACACAGGTCTAGTACAGCCATTGCCTTTAGCAGCTCAGTCTGCATTTCAGGCTCCTCTAGAGGATGTGACATCACTGAACTCGTGACACACTTGGAATCAAGCTCTTATGCAGGAAAGCCCACGGATCTAAACCCACCATGCTCAGTGTTATGGAAGCAGTGAGTGTAGGCACAGCTCATGGGCATGGGAAGACCTTGGTCTGTGCATAAACAATGTAAGACAAGAGACCTCCTTTATTTGTAATTTCGAGGGATGTTATTCCTCAACTGCTCTTTCTGGGGCCATATTTTATGTAGTCGAAGGAAAGCTCTACAAAGAAGAGATTTTACCATAAAAGCAGGAGTTCAGCTAACACAGCAGAGCAGTCTCTGTGTCGGTGGGTGGGTGGGTGGAAACAAAGTCCTGCTCACCATTTTATACAGGGAGTGAAATGTTTCTGCAATCCATCAACAAAATAGAAGGTGTGTGCCCTTTGATACTTCAAGGCTTGTTACCACAGTGCAGTGATGCAGACCTTGACTTACACCACACTGTTCTCGTGGGGAACCCAATTTTTGGTTTGTGTTTGGGGGACAGTTGTTCATTTGAGTGGAATTTGAGAGGAATGAATGGAGTATTGTGCATGTGGCGTGGGGATGTCTAATCCTCACTCGTGAGTCTCTGTCACTGTAACTGCCTCTTTTGTGAGGGAAACAATGATCCTCTTCCACTGCCTTCCCAATTCCCTGGCCAGTGATGCAGTTCTTCCAGTTCTTCTGCCACTGCTGCCTTGTGTCTGCTGCCTCTCCACTCCCCAGAACTTTCTATGGGAAAGGAATCTCGTTCCCCATTCAGGAAACTGGGAATGAATCTCATTAGGATCTTGGCAGCAAGAATGAAGCCTGTCATTTAACATCAGATTTCATTGCAGCCCAACAGAGGATACAAATTGTCAGATAGGGAACAAAACTAGTACACTATATATTTAGTCATCTTTCCCCCCCCAGTTTTGGCATGCTTTTTGCATATAAATTAGAAGAGTTTAAAGCTCTCACTGAAGTGTTTTTGAAAGTACTCCCATTCCTTCTAGATCTCCAACTTTACTGTGCTGCCCTCTTTCTGCCACAGAATCCAAAGGTGCTGAAGGAAGTTGAGTGCTATGGATAAGATGAAAGAATGGCAACTCCCTTAACAGGGGAAATAACTTATATTTATATATTTCCCTTGAATTCCCAAAGTGTCTCACTAGATGTGTTCAAGTCAGTGTTGTCAGAAAACTGAAAGATCTTTTAGAAAAAGCACCAGTAATTATTTTAGTTATTACACGCTGTTTACCCTTGCTCAGCTTGTAGTTTTTGAGCATTTAGAATACAAAAAGGTATATGGACATCTATAGCTTAGAATAAATAGAATTTTAAAATTACTCAAATCACCCTGAAATTAATTTTTAAAAGAGTCTGAAGCAGCTTTTAATGTTTAATCATGAGTATCTCTAATAGCTGAGCTGCAATGGGACAATCTGTAGTAATGAAATTAATATCCTTGAAATTATTTCCACTGATTTAACTAGATTGGATATGACTCATTTTATTTAAACTGCAGTTTAAACTCTGTATTTTTCTTGTGTGAGCAAGGCCTCAGAATTTAAAGGTACACCAGAAATACACTCTCACTCAGCCCAGCACATCCAACATCACTTGTTTTCAAGTTGCATCTTTTTTTCCTCCTAGGACGAGAAGGTGCTAAGGAAGTGCCAAGTCACAAGACAAGCCCCGTGGCTAAGCCACCTCCTCAGTCTGGCAGGAATGACACTGGCAATGTGTTCTGTGGGAGAATCAATGCACAAATCCTCTGTCCTCCTTTACAGACACACTGAGATTTTCCTCTGAAGTTTCTTAGGAGCACAGCAGACAGTGCCCTGAGCTTAAGGCCTGGCTGTGCTCCCTTTGGGGCACTTTGCACCTGTATTTCCCTGCAGTGCAGACTTCCAAGTCCTTTCCAAATGTGCCAGTTCCATTGATGCAGTAAGTTCCAACTGCAAACAGTAGAACTGCTGTAGAAATGCTTTATTAAAAAAAAATATGGAAGTACAGAGTGTGTTAAATCATAAATTGAAAAGCTGAGCACTTACTAAGTTAAGCCAGTCTTTGGGCATCTCTTGTGCAATTCAGGGAAGTATTAACAGTTCAGATGCCTCAAATGCCTGAAATTGTGTGGGATGAATAGAGGTCTGAAACAGTTTCAGCTCAGTACCTGATTCACTCTGGCTTCTGCAGCTAATACTGCATAAAAATAACTGCAGCAAAGACAGAGTCTCCAACAAAGAAGCCAATGTTGAAGGCTTATGCCAAAGCAAAAGTCACTACCATTTCCCCTGCATGCTGGATGATGGCCTGAGGGCCAAGAGCTGGTGCTGTGTGAGCACTGCAGCAGGTTCTGCACTGGCCGGGCTGATTTCTGTGGGAGGAGAACAGAGCAATGAGCTCTGACTGAACAGCTTCCTGAGCTGACTGGGGAGGGAAGCAGAGACCTGCCATCCCCATGAGATTGTGTCAGCAGGTAAGTAAGGGCTAGTGCCCTATACAAGTGGCTGCACTTGTACCAGAACATTGTACGATGGAGATTGTTGTGTGGATGGGGAATGACACCAGAAAAGCTTCAGCCCAGTTTATGAAAAGCTTGAGAAATTTCTCTAATCTAAAAAATACACTCAGCCCATAATGCAACCTTGTGATTTTCTCATATGCCATGGTGCCTTGCTGCTTGGGGTGGGAAATGGTTTCAGGGCATAACTAAGAAGTGTACTTATACAAATAACCTGAATTTTTTTTAATAATTCCTGTCAGGCTTAAATTGATTTTGCTCATCTGTGGTCTGGGCTGTAGTGCCATCATCTGCTTTTGCAGAGAAGCCATGCTATTAATTTCCTACAGTCACCAAGCACTTAGAGTGGATAGCTTATTTGAAAAGGTTGTTTTAGCTATTTAGGCTTGGATCCTGGGTTTGGAAATGCTGCTCCTCCTTTTGCCTTCAAATGTTTTGTTGGGCTGTTTCATGGAGTAGTATTATTCTCCAACTCCTATGTTCAGAAACTGCCTATGAAAGCTTTCATTTTATGATTAAACATCTGGAAAGGGTAAATTATTTCCCTGTATGCAATCAGTCTATGTATGGAACATAATGGAGAGGGGTAGGAGATGTATCTGCAGTGTTTTGGTTTCGTATTTGAAAGTGCCAGCTGAATGCTCTGGGCATGAGAAGAGACGATTCTTCAGGGCTTTGAAGCTCTTTTAAAAAATTTTGCCAAGTTTTCCTAATACCAAGTAAACCTGTGTACCAGATGTTGCTTTTCTAGTCTAATTTATACCCAGCATACACTTTTGCCAGTACAGATGCCAACAGAGGTTCCTCATGCTGTGTGGTTGCTCTCAGTGAGGCAGACAAAAAGGAGAGCACACAATAGCTCTGCTCTGGGGTGGGCTCAGCCACTCACATTTACAGCCTGGGACTCCCTAGCACAGCTCCCTCAGTCCAGGGTTCTCCCCTGTAGAGGAAAGCAATGGAGGGCCTGAAATTTAATGTACCTACTATAAGGTATTCAGAAGAAAGATCTTTGCAATTGTTTTGTTAAATTTAAAAGACATTGGGGCTCACTGGAATTTCTAAGTCTAAAGAGGCTTTTAATACATAAAGCCCAATTTTCACGTTATTGAAGGGGGTTAAATGTTATATAAAACATTGATAAGCAATTATGTCCTAGATACAAACTGCCCTGTTCTCTGCTTACATGAACTACAAAGCTCAGTATGTCGGTGCTGCTGACTGCAAGGCATTATCTGAGCTTGTTTGATGGGGAATTACATGCCCTAGAAAGAAAATAAAGACATCTGCTTTCAACTCTTAGATTTTTCTCCCTAGTTCTTTCTGTAATTAAAAAACATGTATCTTAATATATGCAATCCTAACACCTGAAATGACACAGTCCATTTTTGGTTTTGTTGTCATGTCCAGGCCTTCAACAACTCAAGTGGGAACCTTTGTATTATCTCTTCTGTTCCTGATGAGCTGGACCAGAGTAAATAGTCTGTACAGAGCTCTGAAAAACCAGCTTGTTTCAAAGGGGCCCTTTCAGCTGTAAGCCATTATGTCATGCCCTCTAAAGAGCTGCCCAGGCCTGCAGCTCTGTAAGAGCTCCCAGTGTTTGTCCTGGAGGTGGCTGGACAGACTCCAGTGTTTGTCCATGGCTTGGGGTGCAGGATGAGAGCTCCGTGCACAGAGGAGCTGGAGGTGAGAACCAGGGGTGTGTATTGCACTTACAAAAGAATCTCTGTTGGGAGGACTTGTCAGGAACACTGGAAAGTGTGCTATGAAAAAGGTATTGAAGATGTTTTTATGCAACCATTCTCTGTGGAATGACAACCAAATTCTCACAGGCTGCTCTGTTCTCATGACTCATACTATGTCTCCTGCAGTCATTTGTTTGAGGTCTCCCCACTGGAGTGTGAAGTTGCCTGTAATAAGATCTGTGATGAAAAGTTACTTCCATTACTTTTGATACATGGGCTTCATCCACTTTGTTCATTGGCTTTGATAAACACCCATCTGTGTGTCGTACACAAATTCTTTCCTAAACTGCAAAATATGCAGAGGCAAAGTTTTTTTGACACTTAAGTATCTTTACCCCTTTCTTGTCTATCTTTGAGTAAAACTTGCGTTTTTTGATAATTGTCTTTTATCATCTTCATTTTAACTGGTGAATTCTCATTCTTCTCCTATTGTTACTTGGTATCATCCATAATAATTTTAGGATTCAAAATACTGGCAAAATTTCTTTTTTCTTTTGGACAAAAAGCATAGTGTGTATTTTTAGTATCCCTTTACAATAAAGTTTCTCTAAATTGCTGTGTCTATGGATGCAGCATCCACATTATCCCGTGGAGTTTCTAAAGGGAAAGAAGGAGGCAGGTTTTTGTACAGTTTCAGGAGAATCTGAGCAAAGGCTTAATAAACTGAGGTTGAATGTCATTGGTAAATGACTGCATGCTACCATGTGTAAACCCACTTGTGACTATGCTACATCCCCCTTCAAACTACTTATTTTATATCACTGGAGACTAACCATGGAGTTAATGTCCAGTTATGCCACAATTTTCTACAGTCTCTTTAGTTTAAATATTTTTAAAGTGTCTTCAGTGCATATCTGTTTCCCTTACAGCACTGCTGAGCACTTTCACAAGTTCTGTAGAGCTGTCAACCTTAAAATAAATTTCTGCTCAGTGTCATTTCCGCTTCACACCCACAACAAGCCAGTCCACAGCTCAGACCAGCTTCTGCACTGGTCCCCTGTGACTTCTGAGTGTCTGTGCTGAGGTGAGAGATGCTCTTGTTGGCATTACTTGAAACCTTTTCCTTTCACTCTTAACACTCTTATCACCCAGCTCGTTTCTTCCCAAAGCTGCAGCAGGTGGAGGAAGCAGCACTGAGACCGAACAACCCTCCCCTGCAGCGCAGGGGGGATTCTTGGCTCTTCTCCATGAGATGGTCATGAGTGGACAGCAATGTGATGTCAGCATTAGAGAGGGACCTTCCCTTTGGGGAGCTGCACTTACCACACCTGTTGTATTTGCTGCACTTACAGTTCTGTGGGGCTCAGCCACTTCACACAAACATCACTGAAAATATCTCATGAGAGACACCTCCAGCCCCTTATTGGCCTCTGAGGCTTCCAACAGGATTGCCTGTTGGAGCAGGAATTTCTCCCTCCCTTGGAAGTTTGTCTGTAGCACAGAAACCAAACACATCTCAGTTTTCTGAAGAGCCAATGACACTTAATTAGGGCAGCTTTCTTCATGCTGCTTGGAAGCAGCTGGGTAGGAACACCTGCCCAATGGTCCTGGTTTAGGCTAATTCCAGTTTGTATCTACAATAATGTCAGTCAGAAGGAGAGAAAAATGAATATTGTGAGACTTTATTTTTAATCTGAACAGACCTGTAAGGGTTCTCAGAATTGGATGCTTTTTTGGTTATCAGGTAGGGATGAATTCTTTTAGACCATTATAAATGTCATCTTCCTCTTGTCTTCATTCTGAGTTTTTTGGGGTTGGGTCAGTCCTTTCCCTTCCCACCATTGCCTGCTTCCTCCAGGCAGTCACCTTGAGACTGGTAAAAACCAGATGTTTGGTAAGGTTATAATCTTTCTCCCTGCAGTGCCTTTGCCTCTTGTGTATGACTTAACTTGGTTACAGCCACCTGAAATCTCAAAGACAAAAACTATTTCCCCTGGATGACAAACAGTTTCTCTTCTCCCTGTGAACTGAAGTCTTTGCTGACCGCTGAGACAAGCAGGTTTTAGATCAAGAAAATAATTACTGACAGGTTGTCTTCTGTGCTTGCCTAGAAGGATAAGGTAATTAAAAAGGACAATTACAACAAAGGTTTTTGTCCCACAGCTGTGTCGGTCCCTTCTGGATACAGTGCATGCCATCTTGTGGACAAGTCACATTATGTCTGAATCCCTGAGACAGATATTTAAGGACCATGATATTTTCTGTGTGTGATAAAATTGCTTAGTTATTTGTAGCTTAATGCAAATGACCTTTCTTCCTGAGTACTTATTTTTCAGTTGAAGTTGCTTGAGTTTGTTTGGTTCCCTTACTTCTGAGGATACTTGATTTCTTTTGCTAGGATAGGAAACCCAGCTGTAAAACCACCAAATGTAAAATTCTTTGCAGTTCTCTTCTTAATTAAGTTTAGATTAATGATCTAGAATTATGTTCATCTGGGAACAAATGTAATTCTGAGAAACATCTGTCACTGCAGCATAAAATTGCTACATGCCAACAGTGAGAAGAAAGTAATTCTAGAAATTCTCTTGCTTCAAGAATGAAAGCAAAAATATTCTTATTACAGACATCAGCAACTTGAACAAATGTTTTTACTTGACATTAAGACATTAGGACATCTATACTCTTTAATGACCTATACCAGTTTGATTCTTTCTTGGTAGAATGCAAGTGATAACCCTTAGGGCACTCTTCAGTGACTAAACAGTACTGAAAACTACTAAGGATATGGCAAAGCTGGGTCAGATACACAAACGTGGGTAACATAAGCTGGTAAGAGAACTCATGACTTACTAAACAAACATTTGGGGCCAAACTCAAGTGTTGCAAGTATTTGAAGATACTAAAATAGCCAACTCTAATGACAATTAATGAGGTTGTGCACAATGTGATAATCATAAGGGACTGTGTTTGCTGAAAAGTTATTTCCAAGCTGGACTAAACTGAGCCCTGAATTTGCAGAGAAGCAGTTTATTTTTAGTTACTGTAGATTCTGTTGTGGTTGTGTCACAGAACACATGATTTTGCTGCAGGGCAAAGTCAGGAGGAGCTGTGCATACAATCAAGCCTTGTAGAATCTGGGCACACAGCAGCTCAACTCCCACAGCCCCACCTCAGGGTTTCTGGTTCTCTTATCTTTATTACTAGTCTTTATAAGCATATTCAATTGTTTACTGATTGTTTTGCTTATCACAAAGGATTAGTCTGAAAAGACAAGTTTCATTTCAGCTGAGGAGTGTCCTAAACATTTGGCATCCAGTGCAGGGAGCCACTCAAGGCTGCAGGCAGATTTGGAGAAGTGCTTCCTTAATGTGTAGCAATGGATGATGAGATTGCATTTCACAGTGATTAGTCATCATTTGGTAAATGGGTTTTAATCCTCACACTGCTGTTGTTCTTTTAGCTCTGCACTATGACACTCGTGCTGATTTTGCCCCCAGATGAAAAGCTTCCGGGCTTGCTGCTTCCTACAGACAACCAGTATCAAGTGACAAGATATAATACATAATGTCTGAGTTTCTGGAACAGGAACTGCCCTTTCTGAGCTGAGACTGTCAACATTTAATTTGTATGTGGACTTGGGAGATTCACTGAAGTGTCTTCAATGAAGGCAGTCCTGCCAGAGGTGGGGAACTGAAACGCTAAACACTATGTCAAAGCTATTCTTAAATCATGATCTAAGTTAAAAGAACTAGAGATTATAAACCAATACAGAATTCAGTATCAAAAACTTCACAATTACCATAACTGCTGCAAGCATTACCATTGCTAAGTTCAAATGTTTGTTGCATAAAGTGAGAGGAGCATAAGAAAATAAATGCTTATTGGCATCCAGTTTTTCATATGCTGTGTGAGAGTGATACCAGAAACAGCCTTTCAGAGAAGTGGATGTGTGAGCCCCTAATGAAAGCCTCATTGGAGAACTATGAATTTTTAGTAATATGATCTTAATGTCTACACATATTTCTGTATTTCTTGCCTATATTCCAACTAGGTTGCAATAAACCCAGATGACAGCTGTGAAATATCAGAATTATGCACAAGAGTCTGCTGTTTCATTCCTTATTCCCTTCAGATCCACACAGTTGGATCAAAGCAGTTCATGAAAATATGTCTAGTGCTGCCTTAAGCAAAAGAGCAGGAAGTCTGAATGTAAGATTTAGATCAGTGATTTCAGTGCTCAGATACAACAGGATTTGGAAGGGCTGATTAATAGCCAAGACTACACCACAGCCTGCCCAAGCAGCAGGCCCAGCATTAGTCTGAGGGAAGGGCAACAGGACAGGATTTTTGCACCACTTCATGCAGCAATGGCATCAGAGCAGTGGAACTTCAGTTCTGTCTACAGGAAAAATAATCTGGCAGCTTTATTTTTAAAATCACATCCTTCCTGTACCCTGTCAAAGGAGTAGGAGGATGAATTCAAAGGGTAAATGGTTGCAGAATCATAATTTTTCCTCTCTGTTTTCTCATGGCATTAATAGAAAATCCATCAAATAATGGATGACTTAATCAGGACAGATCTGCTGTTTTTAATGTTTTCTACCATAACCATTTCTTTTTGGCTGTTCACGCTAGGAGAACCATTACTGGCAGTGAATGGTTATTCTCCTTGTAATTCTTTACATGAAATGCCAAGTGTTCTGGGAAAAAGAAATCCATCATTACCTCTTTTGACACCACACTGCAGTCTCGCTCTCTAGGGGAGATGATATGATTTACATACTTAAATATTTTGCTGTAGTGTGAAACAGTATTTTGCAGTTGTTATGAGCTGTTATGATGATCACAGAACACTATGGGAGTTGGTAATTAAGAAGGAACCAATACTAGAAGGACAGTAAAGTACTGACATTTAGGTTTGGATTAATTTAGCAATTCTGTCAACCAATTGCAACCCTGGGGAATCATTTGCAGTTTTAGACTTGATACGCTATTTCTGTTTCATATGATAAATCCATTAATATTCCAGTCTTCCAGAAGCACATTACCCCATGTACAGCCACTCTGGAGATGAAGTAAATAGGTCTCTTTTTCCTTAGTGGCCATGCTAAGCAAGGCTCCTACAGCGAGGAGGGTGCCTGCTTGGGGTGGCAGAGGCTCAGTACCAGGAGGAGCTGTTGTGATACCCTAAACTGAGAGCTGGACTCCCTGGCAGGGAACAATCTGTGCCCCTGCTCTGTGGAGGTGGAGAGGGACAGCTCCTCTCACCTGCCTGGCACACGGGCAGGCTCGAGGGGAAGGAGTCCTCTACCTGCCCAGGCAGGGAATGGGCAGGTGCAGCTCAGCAGAGAGAAGAGCAATAGCCAGGAAACCTCAGCGTCACCACAGAGCACCAGGCACAAGTGTCTGAGTGTCTGGTGTGAAGGGCTGAGGGAAAGGCACTGGAAGAAAATGGGAACTGAGAAAGAAGGTGGTTTTATGTAAGATAACATGTGTGTGAGAGCTGACTTGAAGTCATAATTTCTCTATAATGAGAGATTTGGGGTTTTTTCCCCATCAGTTCCCTATTAGTGTGAAGCAATAACTTTGTTTTGATACATAAGCATAAGCAATGATGCTGTCAGTCACGGGGTATTTATGTTCACAAAGTAGTTTCTGAAAGGGTGGGTGTATTTGTGTTCTCTTTAAGCCCTCTCTCTTCTTTTTCCCCCCTGCCCCCTCTGTTACACACAGAATTTATTTAGGGATAATATAAGTTGAAGTTATTAGCTCCCAAACAAACATTGCAAAGCTTCTATCACAGCTTTTTTTTTTTTTAAGCCAAGTGTTTGGAAAACAGCATTAAAGGTAACCCACTTCCTGGCAGCTTTGACCCCAGGCTCTCTTCTTGTTCACACAAGCACACTGTACCATACTTTCCCATGAATTTGGCACCTCTGATGTCAGACTGTTTGACAACTGCACATGTTGGTGTATTTGTTTATGTTGAACAGAGCAGAAACAATACAGCACTGTTACCCGGGCCTGCCTCTGCAAGTTTTTCAATTATTGCCTTGTTAGCTCTGAAGTATTTTGTGATCAGAAGTTTTGCAGTAATAGTATGTGAGAGGAAGAATATCATGGCCATACCTAGTTTTAATTATTGCAGATGTTTTCATGTGCACTCTCTAAAAGTAGCTTAGAGAATAAAACTGTACTGTCTGCACAGTACAAAGTGCTGAAGTGGGTCTGGAAGCTGGTGAAACACTTAAACCCTGAGCTCAACAAAACCTTGAGGCTCAAGTGGTTCCTTTGCCCAACAGATTTGGAGAAGACAATGTAGAATTTGAACTGAGTTCTCCTGCACCAGTAGCACCAGTGCTTTGAGGACACCTCAGCCATGAGAACATGCACTTTACCCTGAAGTGGGATCTTGTTTTCATCTTTGAGGCTTCTTGTGTGAACCTCAATGCTCCTGTCGTTGTACTAACAGTTCAAATTGTGTTGAAGGTCTGGTTCTGTTTGCTTAGCAACTTGAATCAGCCATTGCAACAGTGGAGAAAAAAACAAACATTCTTTCAGATTATTTGACCTAATGTGTCTACCTTCTCTGGAAACCTACATGAGTACATCGATTACTGGTCTGAAACTGCATTCTGGCACAACTCTCTCTAAATATGTAATATTGCTGAAATGATCAAAACTCAGAAATTCTTGTCTACCTTCAACAAATCAGTATATGCAAAATGACAGACACATTAAAAAGATTGATTTGTATGGGTGCGAGTCCTATGATTTCCAGGCAGGAGAAAAATAAGGGGACATTAAGATTTACTTATTTTACACATTAAGGGCATAATATAGTATATAAAATATGGCTAACAGGCTGTTAACTGTACCTCAACTTCTGAACTTCATTTAGTTTCTTTGGTGGAAAGTTACTGCTGTAGGATCAAAGTTAATAAATCCAGCATTCATTTTTTGGGCTAAACTGACATCTGCTGGTGTTCTGTAATACAGTAAGTGCAATTGGTGTGAAGGCCAAACACACACTGTGCCCTGTGTACGTTTCTATTTCCATGGCACTGTTGGCAGCCCTGGTGAAGCCTCAGGAGAGTGCACAGAAGTGTAACAGTGACTCTGGCAGGTGGGGCTGCCCAGCACCTCGTGCCACCGTTCTGGTGGTGGAGCAGAGCTCTCGTGGTTACCTCATCCTGCACTCACACTTCAAGCTTCTGAAATTGCCACGTGGCCTGGTTTACTTATGATTTTTTAAAAAGAAGTTATGTTTATAATCTTCAGGTATGCAGGTCATGGGGGCAGGGGAAGAGATAAACAGAGATAAACAAGATGTATCAATGTCTAGCCAGGTTCCCTCCTGCATCCTTGAGCTGGCACTGGTCATGTCCCCACCCTGTCACCTGGTTTGCCGCATAAGAGAACTGCTGTGGGTTCCAGGGCACAGGCAGCAGCCTCAGGGCAGCTGTGCTGGCTGTGCTGGGGCAGCACCCTGCCTAAGCCAGGCAGGCCAGTGGGCAGCAGCTCTGTTCCACCAGAGGCTGAAATTTGGCAGAAAATAACCCCCCTTGCACTGAGATCAGAGGGGCTCGATTCAGCTGGGTGTAATTTCTGATTATTACCAATTTGGCACTGTAAGACTGGTTGTGTTTAGTAAGAATATCCACAGTCACAGATTCACAAATTGTGCTGCTTTATTGAAGCAACAGAAATACAGATTTAGAATGGCTGTTGATAAATGCATTAGCACTAGCCAATGGTTAATTAAGCTAAGTTAGCAATTCAAGCTAAATTAACAAATTTAGCTTTTCACTAGGCTTAGCGTCACAGTTAATTAAGCTCAGTTTCACCCAGGTATGCTCTGACAGAGTCAGATGCACAAATCTCACCACAAAGGTACCTCTGCTTTGGGGAAGAGAGAGGAGCAGACCCATTGACTCCTCTGTGAAGTGGGATCATGTTCTCATCCTCTGCATGGAGGATTCCAAATACCAATTTAATAGTTTTAGATAAATGGAGGTGGGACTGTAGTCAAATATAATTATTTGCCTGTTGCTGCCATCATAGATAGTGGGGGGAAGCCACTTTCTCATTTTCATATTGGTAGTATTTTTTAATGTAAATGAGGGATAATGAGTGTTTCAGTTACCTTTGTTCAGGCTGAGTTGCAGGATTTACAGTCGAAGCACAGGCAGAACAGAACTGTGACACTTCAGTATCACTTCCTCCTCCAACCAGTTGAGGCAGCAGTAAAGGCACTCTGACCTTCACTTCATCATCTTTGTGACCATCAACATGCTACAACTGCACACCGTTATCACAGAATCACACAATGGTGTGGGTTGGAAGGGACCCATGAGAAGGGTCTAAAGGTCATCTAGTCCAAACTCTCTGAAATGAGCAGAGACACCTTCCACTAGACCAGCTTGCTCCCAACCTTGAATTTTTCCAGAGTTGGGACATCCACCACCTCTCTGGGCAAACTGTGACAATGTTTTGCCACCCTTATTGTAAAAGGCTTCTTTTTTATATCTAATCCAAATCAATCCTCCTTCAGTTTAAAACCATCACACCTCCTCCTGTTGCAACAGGCCCTGCTAAAAACTTTGTTTCCATCTTATAGGCCTCCCTCAAGGCTGCAATAAGGTCACCCCGGAGCCTTCTTGTCTTCACTCAGAACGGCCTCAACTCTCCCAGTCTCCCTCCAGCCCTTGGAGCAGCTTCGTGGGTTCGTCTGGACTCACTCCAGCAGCTCCCTGTTCCTGTTATGTTGGGGGCCGCAGAGCTGGATGCAGCACTGCAGGTGGGGTCTCAGTGGAGCAGAGAGACAGAATCCCCTTCCTTGGCCTGCTGGCCACACATCTCCACAGACCAGATTTATACTTCTAAAAAGGCCTGTTATGTGTGGCTAAGGGGCAGTGAGGCTGAGATCTCACAGGTGGGGGTGCCCTCTGTCCTTCACTGAGACACAGGAGTTTGAGCCCTGCCCTTCACCCCAAACACCAGGCAGGGTCTAAGCCTTACTTAAGCCATATGTAAGATAAGCAAGTGGCTCAACTCAGCCTCATCGATTTTTCATAGCAAACCTACCAATTCTCCACCAGCTTGTCTCCGAAAATTGGGAATAAAACTCCACCCCAATGTAATATTAGCAATTCTGCATTACTTCGCAATAGGAACCAAAGCAAGGAGGGAAACTGCCTGAGCCACACCCTTGGCTCAAAATGCTACACCTATTCATTAGCCAGGAATACACAGTTCATTAGAAAAGTAACAATTTGCTACTTTAGGCGCCACAGAGCCCCGACAATGGAATGGGCTGACTCGCGTTGTTCCTGACGTGTCACAGTTCCACAGACCATTCCATAACCTTCTATTAACTGTGATCTCTGCACCATTGGCAGCTCACACGTCCTGTGGGGACTCCGCCAGCCACAGACTCCCTAAAAGTGATTTCTTCTTTGACCCAGTGTTATCCGGCAAAATGCCTGGAAAGGCAGGAGCTGGCGAATGGTGAGCTGGGTGGGAAGGAGGGTGGTCAGTGAGAGGAAATACACATTCAGGCGCTGGGAAACGGATGCCGAGTGCCTGCTGTATTTGGGCAGCAGTAGGGCAAAGAGGAGAAATGGTGCTGGGGTCCCCAAGGAGGAGCATGAGCCATCCTCTGAGTAGCTGCAAGAAAAAACACGTGAGAGAGCGTGGCAATTGGAGTAGGAAGGCTTTCAGTTGAAGGTCGTGTCTTATCCCACCCCGGGAGATGTGTGCAGTCATGGCCTCTCTCTCTCTTGTGCCACCTGGGGAAGGGGATTTTGTTACTAAGAGAACAATTATTCCAATTTTAGTTAATCCAGGGCACCAAAGCCAAAATTACTCATGTTCTGCTCCTGAGAAAAATAACATATAATGTGATTTCTTGATAATTATGTAAATGTATTCACTTCTGTGTCTAGTTCTAATCTCACTGAACGCTGCCAAATCCCACTCCACACCCCTCTTCCTGTCCCCACCAAATCAGGGGACTGGGAGTATTCGAGGAGTGTTTATGCCCTCAATACTCAACACTTGATGACATCCCCAAGCACCGGCACCTTCAGGCGATTCAGTAATTACTGAGATCGCAGAGATTGATGTTGGGTTTACTGTCACTGGGGTAAGAGCCCCTTTTGTCCGGTAACACCTGACTCCTTGCTCCAGGATGGATCTGAACTGAAGCCTTAGGCATGTTAGTTAGGGCGAGGTCCAAGAAAGGATTTAAACACAGAAACAGGACTTCAATAGATTTTAGGTGCTTTCAGCTAAAAGGATGAAGGCAAATCCCTCGGGAGTGGTCGACTCCCTTCCATTTGAAGTAGATTGACCCAAATTACAGCATGTGAAGCAATCCCTGCCGAGTCACTTTCAGGGATCTGGCCAGTAATTCACTTTTGTGTCATCTTGGAGCTGGATAGCGCAAGCAGTGACATACTCTGTGTTTTCCAAAGATTGAATCCAACTTAATTACTTGTCGTTAATTGCCAGCTAAAGTCACTGAATCTGCTGAAGGCTTTGTTGATCATTTTGTGTTCTCGTATGTCGTCTGAAAAAATTGACTTGGCAACCCAAGGGGCACTGTAGGACTAGGGGAGGGTTTTCCTCACTGTCCCATCCCGCGAGCCCGGCGGGACAGGGAAGGTCCTGCTTTGCCAACTGTGAGCGAGCTCTTGGCAGGAGCCGCGGAGTTCCCGGCACGGCGGAGCGCGGCGGCAGCGTCAGCGCTCGCACACAACTTCCCTTTCCCTGCCGCTCCCGGAGCGTCCGGGGCAGGAGCGGGAGGGAAGCGCAGGAGGAAGCGTGGGTGGGCCGGCCGGGACAAGAACGGCGCTGCTGTGAGCTGCGAGCGGAGCGGCGGGCACGGCTCGGAGCGGTACGGGCTGTGCGGGCACGGCGGGGCACGGCTCGGAGCGGTGCGGGCTGTGCGGGCACGGCGGGGCACGGCTCGGAGCGGTGCGGGCTGTGCGGGCACGGCAGGGCACGGCTCGGCAGGACCGGGAGGGCTCCGCGGGGGCCGCTCCGGGCCAAGCGCTGCCCTCCCCGGGCCGGTCCCGGCCCTCTGGCCCGGCCGAGGGGACAGCCGGGGCTCGGCGGGCCGGTCCCGCCCCGCAGCACCCCCGGGGCACCGCGGGCAGGCTGGGGTTTTGCGGGCTCAGAGGAGACCCGGGCGGGCGGCCCCGGTCCCTGTCGTGGTCCCGGCCCCGGCCGGTCCTCACGCCGCAGCGGGGCCGTGGGCGGTCGCTCCTGCCCGCGGGGCCGGGGCCGCAGTTTCGTTTCCCCGAGTGCCCGGAATGTCCCGTCCCGCAGGGAACGCGCTCGGGAGCGGCTCAGTCGGGAGGGCTCCGCGACGGGGGTCCGGCCCCACCCGGGCTCGGGACACCCGCGGGGTTGTTCCGAGGCTTGGTAAAATTCCCATTCCTTGGTAAAAATGCACAAAACTTCTCCTGCAGGGGACTACGCAGCGTGCGGTGCTATTTATACTTTACTGATATAAAAAATTGAATGTGACGTAAGTGCTATTGGTTATCTTACTAAAATAATAATATGTCAAAGTCTTTTTTGGTAATGATTACTGAATTTTACTTTCCCCCAAGCACCTGAGAGATTTAAGCAACTTCAAGATCGTGTTTCTCAGCAGATTGGTACCATAGGAGGTTGTTGTCCGGAGTTCAGAGAACCAAGGGGGTGGCCCAAGGGAGTGCTGTGTTAGGGCTTGCTGCTGTGCACTGCCAAAGTCCCAAGTGCTCCCATAAACCTGTATATCCTGCTGGATTGTTAAAAAATTTGGCTTCCACCTGTGTTTCATTCCAGATGCTGATCGGTAGCTGTCTTAAATTCTCCTGTGCAGGGAGCCCCTGGGGTTGGAGGGCACCTTGGGATTTCCAGTGAAGAGGAATTGTTTAATTTAAGGATTAAATCGTGTCAGATTTTAGCAAGAGATTATGGGAAGCCCAGCAACAGATTTGTTTGGGTTAGGAAAGCTGTATTTGTAAGCAGCTCTTTACTGGGTGGGGTGTTGGTTAGTTGGTTTTTTGCATACCAGGCAGAGAGGTGGATTATTGCCTTCTGTTTCGCTTGTCCCCAGCCCAATATCCAAGTAGTGACCCAGACTGTGAGACACGTTTGCACGGGCTGTATGAACTGATAGTTCAAATATGTCTTCTAAGCTGTCATTTAAAGCAGAAAGGACATTAGAAAAACGAAGTTAAAAAGCTGAAGTTGTGGTTATCTCCACAATACTCAGTATTTTGATGAGATTTTTTTGTAGTCTTGATGTCATCTTGGATCTTCATTAGTAATTTTTGTTTTGATAGGTAACTTAAAGGGATTCATACACAATTTTAGTTTTATATCATTCACTGTAGTACTTTGTAAATGTTAGATGTGCTACAGATTTGAAACTTTAAAAAAAGAAAAGGCAGACACAGAAGAGGTGGTTGCCATGCCAGGGATGCCAAAAAGTGCTGCAAAGACCTGAGACCTGTTTGCATCTGTCTTAAGGAAGGTGGGGGGGAGGGGGGTAAGTGAAAGTGCAGAAAAAGCATAGTGGTCATTTTTAAATAGAAACAGTTGTTCAAACCCAATCAGTGGTAAGAAATGAACATGCAGCATAGTTTAAAAGTGTTGACTTTTAAATATCAAGACTAGACGTGTTCATGCTGGAAGTTGTGATCTTGATCATTTTGATTTCTGTGAAAGGGTGTTGATTTCTTAGAACTCGCCCTTCAGTGAAGCAGAGCTGATGATGGTCTTTGGTCATGCAGTGTCTGCGCAGCAGAAGTTGCTGTGTCGTGGCAACTGAGCACCAGCAACTGCTTCCTCACTGCACCCTCAGTGGCACAGGTTGGAGAGAACTGGAAGGGTAGAAGTGAGAAACCTCATGGACTGAGACAAGAACTGTTCCATAGTTTAAATAAAATAATAATAAAAATAATAATTAAGAAGTTGTAATGCAAATGAAAATAACAGAGAGAAATAAAACCCAGCAAGTGATTCAAATGAGAACAATTGCTCACCACCAGCCACCCAACTGATGCCCAGCCAGTCCCTGAGCAGCATTTCCCTCCCACCCACCTTCCTAGTTTTATTGCACAGTGCGATGCTCTATGGTCTTGAATATCCCTGTTGGGGTCAGTTGGGGTCAGCTGTTGCAGCAGTGTCCCCTCCCAGCTTCTTGTGCACCCCCAGCCAAAGCCAGCACACTGTGACTGTGGGCAGTAGATCCTGATTCAGCTCTGTGGTTTGGTCACAAGGGGAAAACTTCTCTAAAGAAAACAGAAGGTCAATGGGTTTTAAAAGTATAGCTGTGGAATACTTGATAACACAAAAATTGTCACAAAAACTTAGACATCTTTGACTGCTGTCTTGTTCCCTTGTCAGTCTGCCAGAGCTGCAGTGTGAGCATCAGAACAGGGGAAGGAGCAGTGCGTATTCCCAGGGTTCCCAAATGACTGTCCCTGTGTACACCCTGCACCCACAGCCACGTCTGGCCTTCTGCACCCGCTGCTGTGTTTGTCCTGGTTACGTGGCTACTGCAGAGCCCACACTTGGCTGAGTACACAGTTGCCTTTCTAACAAACCTTTTCACATTTCTGATTAGTCTACTGGGAAGACTGTTGGACTGCTGGAATGTAAACCACTGGTGTTTGCTGATGTATCACTGTGCCTCCAGTGCAGCAGATTAGCCCTGTGTAACCCGGAAGAACGAACAAACCTGTGACAAGTTCTTCATAGAAATGTTTGTAGGCTTCACTGAAATCCTGATGAGAGCTCTGTCGTGTAAGGAGGGCAATCACCAGTATTCCAGAGACTTTTCCATGCTCTGGGAAGGCAGAAGGGCTTCTGTCATTTTTGGGAACCTTGTGCACCTGATGGAGTGACTCCAGCCCTGGTCAGATACTTAAACCTGAAATTATTTTTCTTTGCATGTTTTCTTTTGTATACCTGCAAAGTTCTCTGTAGGTGTCTTTCAGGTATTGAAAGGGCTTTTTGACTTGAGAGACATAGTCAGAAAAAGAGGTGCTCCCTGGAGCCTGTTTTGAAAACTTTGAAGAATGACCATGGAAATATGTATGGGAATGAGCTTGGTTGGAGAAGAGCCAACATGGATTGCAAATAGATTTGGTGTTGTTGCTTAGAAATAGCACTTGCCTTTTTTTTTTTTTTTTTTTTTTTTAATCAAAATGCCTTTCCTAGCTCTAATAACCATAACACGAGCAAGAACAAAAAAAACCATCTTGGAGTTAACTGAGTTGCCCATCACCTAATTTTATCTTTATTCCATAATGTCTTTTACACAGCATGTGGATATGGGCTCCAGCAGTCCTGAGTCAGCATAGTTCTTTATACGGTTCACCTGCGTTCTGTAGATGCAGTTTTGTGGAAAAATGTCATCTTGCTAATGAATACAAACATATATTAAAAAGAAAAGCAAAGATGCCATTTCATCTAGGCATAAAAGCTTTTGTCCATGAGGCCTTGTATCTTCCAAACGTCTGAACCTTCTGTCTGAATGGCATAAAGCTACTGGGAAGATAAAGTGATCTATCTTGGGAGTGAAGAAAACCTTTGGAAATGCAAAACAAGCCTTTGTCTTTTTAATTACCTAAAGAGTGATGTTGAAAAGAGTAGGATGATGGAGAGTGCAAAGAGCACCTCCTGGTTTCTCAGAGCTGAGCTTGCCCAAATCTGTAGAGGCAGGAAACAGTTTTCCAGTTCATTAAAGGCAGGGAGCTGTCAGTCAGATGCTTGAGGCGGCTCAGTTGAGAGAGGGCACATGCCTCAATTGTTTACACAGAAATCCTGTGACTGCTGGACGAACGCTTTCACAGCCACTGTTGGCAGCACTTAACACAGTGGCACGTTCCTTTGATTTCAGTCATCCTTCCCGGTTTGGACTTACTTTCCCATGTCATCGCAAGATGGTTCAGAGGGACAGGGAGCACCTTAGGCTTTTAAGTATTTCAGAACTAAAATTTATATCTGGTATTATACCTGGTGTTGACTGTGTGTACCTACTATTTGAGTTACTGGTCCTAAGAATAAATTATGTAATAGGAATCTGTAGTACAGAAATAGAATGGTTTCCTGTAAATCCATTCTCTCCCCCACTGCATGCTGCAATAGGCAGTACAGCCGCCATCCTACCTTAGAGGCAAAAGAATTACCAGGGCAAGAGGAGGAATGAGATTAAAATTTTAAATGAATTTAAGAATTTCTGACAAAATAGTTTTTGCCTCATGCTTTTTCTAAAACATGAGAAGCACAAAATGAAGGTGAGAGAAAAACAAACAAACAAAGAGAGCAAAACAAACTCCCAGAAACATGGAGCTGTAAGAATTTATGAGGTGTTTCATTATGCTGGGGTTTTTTTGTTTGTTTTTTTGTGTGTGTTTTTTGAGTTTTTTTGGGTGGGGTTTGTTTGCATGTGGGATTTGAGGAGTACCCTTTAACTGTGTACAGTACAGAGCTGCATGACCAGCACCACATGTATGAGTGTAGAAAACACTAAAGAACTCTGACATGAAAGGTGGTGCAGAACCTGGGACCATCCTGGGCTACCATTGCCAGAACACTGGATGTACTACAGAGAGATGACATCAAATGGAAAACAGTGGCTTGCTGAGAGGGATAAAAGTCCCCTAAGGTGGCAACACTTATGAATCCCTTATAATACAACAGATTATTATGGCTTAAGTGTCACAGCATTGGAGTAATACAATATTTTGGTGCAAGTGTTGTGAAAGATTTATGTGTATTCCCTGCTACCCAAATGGAAAGAAATGTTCTGCCAAAATAATAGTTGTGAAAATGGTACTGGCTGGAATTATACTCGGAAAGATATCTTCTTTTTCACTTTATCATTTGGTTGCTCCTAGAAAGGGAATAATTCAAGGATTTGGGAGATGTTTGTTGCTATTTTCCCCATGTACTGTGAATTTCATTACTTGTACTTTCACCAGCAAGCAAGATGATTTGCAGATGTAGAGACTGAAATTTATGGCAAAAAGTAGAGGACTCCAGTGGCTTTAATACTGTCCAGAGCTAAACTGAAATAAATCCAGAGCAACCAAATTTAAATGTAATAGTTGCTTCAGAACTCTTTTTTATTGCAATACCTTTTCTCTCCAATGGTGTTTTTTTCCTTAATTTTTATTGCTACTTGTTTATCAAGAATCGTGTAACTCGAGACAATTAAAAGGGGAATCATGCATTAAATGTATATTAGTAACTCATATTTGAATATATGATTAATTCTTAAAAGCCAACCTGTTGTGGTAGCAGGTTTTTTGTTGATGCTTTTGGGACTTTTTTGGTTATTTATTTATTATAAAACAATGCACAGTGTAATTATGCAAAGACAATCTCTTACATGGTGGAGATTTATTCAAAAGAACTTTTATCTATATTACACTGATGTATATACATATTCTTGATTTGATCTGTAAGATCCTTTGTAAGGTACTCCATAATATAGTACACTGCAGAGCCATGAAAAAAGCTGCTCTTTCAGGAAATTGCCAGTGCACCTTGAAAATGAGAAACGAAAGCATTAAAGAATCTTAATTGTTACTTTCAATCATAGTTTTTTAACATACTCATGGATTTGTGATCTGAAGGTGGAGCAGGTAGTGGAAGTGCAGTTATACTTGATGTGCACATTAAATAAACATTGTGGACTGGGGGGGTGTAAATGTATTTGTTATGGTGCAGTTTCACTTCTTTTTAAATTACATACCTTGACAGAAAGTCCTATGGAAAAATATGGGAATTGTGAGATAAGAATCCATTTCAGAGGAGTGCATTCTTTGCAAAGCATAATTTATTGAAAACCATGAGGTATTTGTTAAATATCTAGAATGCAGTATGCATGAAGAAGTGAAAATAGGTAAGTATGTGCTACTTTTTAGTAGAGCCAGATTTGTTGCCTAGAATAGTCAGAGAATTCATGCTATGAGGTGGGTGAAGTGAATGGGGGAGAAAGGATGCTGTCGTTAATGATGTTTCAATTCCATTCTCTGTAGTCTCTTTAAAAAACAGGAACTGTTTCATGACAATGAGTACAAATATGTTCCTTCAATAAAAAGAAGGTGGGTGAAGAAAAAGTATCTCAGATGTAGGTCTAATAAATGGCTCTAAATGGTTGTGAACAACAATATTGTGGAATCATTACATGCTCATTCCAGAAAATCTTAGTTCTCTCAGGAATAGGAGTGCTGGTCCAGCACTCGGCACAATTCAACCCAGTTCTGGGCAGTGCAAGGCATTTGCTACAGAGTCTTGCACAGGAGCCTGACTGGGTTCATCACCCTTGTTCTTCCCAACATAAAGGATTCTGCAGTAAATCTTCCTCTTCTGCTGGATGTGATAAGGAGCTGTCGTGTTTTTTTCCATCTTATGAGGGACACATACTGGAGACTTTGATGCTATTCACATTGGTGGTGATTGTCTTCTTGATGGCGACTCTTAATTCCTTCAAGTCCTTCCTGATTAGTTTCAGGGCGTTGGCATCCTTAGATTTTATGGAGAGTGCAGCAACCTTTTATTTGCTCTTCCAGGCCACCATAGCTGTGTTATCACTGTATTATCATCAAAATTAATTTTTGCTCGTTATTTTTGCTTTTGTGCTTTTTGAGCTTTTCACTCAGCTACAAAGAAAACACTATTAAAAAGTGGAAGCTCATTGGCTTGTCACTGAACCATATGCCTCAAGGAAAAAAAAAGTGCTGATAGTATTTCTGACAGTGTTGTAGAAGTTGGCAACATGCTCATATTCTCTGTATATTCTTGATGGAAAAGGCAGACTGACTTTGACATTTATATTTTGACACTTTAAATTATTTGGCTAGCAAACATGTTAAAAACAGAACCCCCTACAAATAGCAACAAAAAAAACTCCCCAAACCCTATTTGTGCCACTTCTAGTATCTAAACAAAAAAATGAAAATCATATTTAAATATACTAGTGTCCCAAGTCTTCCATTATGGTCCAGCACAGGTATAAAACCTCATTGTCCCAAATCTCCCTGCTCCCACTCCAATCTTCAGTTTTGTGTTTCCAAATTGTTCTGTCTCTTAATTTTTTTTATTTTATATGACTATTCCCCCCCGCCCCCCATATAAACTTTCTTTCCTTTTTGTTTTTCATATGCTATCCTAAAAATTACCCTCTCTTAAAACAGATACATGTTTATTCGATTGGTGAATTGGGTTTTACTGCACTTTGCTACTTTCAATATGGCATAATGATGCAAACAATTTAAGGAAAGAGTGTTTTAATAATAATTAGTTCAGCTACAAGAGGTATTCCAATAGCTTCAACTGCAGCAGTAATGTTATTTTCTGTATATGTTTAAAGCCATTATGGAAAGCATTAGCAATAGTAGGAAGGGCTCTAAGCTTTACCTTTAATGTGCTGATGGACAGATAACCTGTTATCTGCCGATGGTGATGCCTAAAGGTTGAATGAAGTTATGCTTCAACAAAGCTAGAAGTCAAATCTTCTCTCCTGATAAATCAGCTGAAGGGGGTGAAAAATATTTATTAATTGATTTAATCTATACCACCCTAAGTAATTCTGTAGTTTAAATTCTATATTAAATGTCAAAATGCCAAAGCACAGAAGGAAAAAGGGAAAGCTTAGAGGAGCTTAAAGGTGCTCCTTAAGCTGTCAACAACAGTCCTGTACTGTTTGCTAAATTTTAGTCATTTGGTTCAATACATTTTCCTTTAAATTACTTTTCTGTCCAACACAGCTCTTCCATGCTCAGAAAATAATCTACTTTTAGTTGATGCCTGCAGTTTAAACATATGATTTGGTAACTGTTATGTTGGGGATTATTTTTGTGTTTGTCATGTAAACAGAATCATTGACTGTATGTGATACTTTCTTAAAGAGGCATCAGGAGGAAAGCATGTCAAAGGCAGGAGAAAAAGTAATGTGAAAAAGTCACATTATAAGTTATGTATACAGGTTATTTCTAAAAATGCAGTATCGATGATTTATTTCTAACCAGTTGATCCCACTTGGTTCATCTTCCTTCAGAAACTTCAGTTATTAATGTAATGCAAACAATAAATCATTCAGGTTCTCTTTACACTTGTCAAACACATTTCTGTACTGTCTATTTTGGCAACAGCAGCGATGAAATATGCTTATTGACTTCAGTCACCGCAATCCAAGTAGACATCTGTCTTTCCCTAACACCATGTAATAGGAATTTGTGGGTTTTATCCCTGAAATAAATCTACTTAGAAAAATTTTACTACCGTAGTCTTTAACATTCACTTTTGCCTAGTGTGTTGTTGTTAACTTTTGGAATACTTACAGAAGACAGGAAGCTGGTTTCCCATAACATAAAATTTCTTTGCTTATATTTTACTGTATTTTCTACTTTGATTTTCTTTGATTCATTTTTCTTCTTTCCAGGTTATCCAGAGGACTTCTTCACTTAGTTGTAGTTGTTCTGAGGACTGTGAAATTAGCTACATCATGTCATCAGTTAGTTTAATGGGGAAGTCCTCAGTCTTGTGGTCTCTATTCTGCTACCTGTATCTTTATCTTGCATGAAATAATCATTGGATAAAACAAATAATTCTGTTAGGAAAAGATTTTGGTTGGCAGAACACTGATGTATGCTTTTGTTTTAGACTGATGAGTTATTCACTTCTTTTCACTCCCTCTGGCTTTCTTTTTAACCCTAATGATGTTGTTGTACAGACAAGCTTTGCAGAATTCAACAGGAGACTGGAAGTGCTCTGAAGTGTTCTAGCCTGTAATTTGATTATTAGTATGTGCTCTGGGGAGGTGAGAAGCCTGTGAGGGTGAAGAGCAGGTGGATGCCTGAAGGAGTCTGTCACCACATGGTACTGGAGCAGGCTCCTGGCAGGACCTATGAACATGTGGAACCCAATTCTTGAGGTGGTTTGCTGTCAGGATCTGTGACCCTGTGGGGGACCCATGTTGGATCAGTCTTTTCCTGAAGGAACATGCACCATAGAAGGGACGCACACTGGAGCAGTTTGTGAAGAACTGCAACAGTTTAGGAGGGACTTTCATTGGAACAGTTCTTGGAGGACTGTTTTCTGTGTGTGGGACCCTACACTGGACCAGGGGAAGTGTGAAGAATCCTCCCTGTGAGGAGGAAGGAGTAGCACAGGCACAGTATGTGATGAACTGACCACAGTCCCAGTTCCCTGTCCCACTGCACTGCTGGTGGAAAGAGGTGGAAAAATCAGAAGTGAAGCTGACCTTGGGAAGAAGAGAGAGATGGGGGAAAGGTGTTTTCAAGATTGGGGTTTATTTCTCATTATTCTTCTCTGATTTGATTGGTAATAAACTCAACTAGTTTCCCCAAGTCAAGTCTGTTTTGCCCATGACGGTAACAGATGAGTGACCTCTCCCTGTTCTTACCTTGACCCATGAGCAGCTGTGGTGGCCACCTGGTGTCCAGAAATGGTCAACCCACCACAACAACTTTTTGCCCCATCTTTACCCAAGCAGTTTTTCAAGGTTTCTCTAAGTGCTCTCTCTACTCACTTCTTGCTCAGCAGTTTGCATTATTGGTGAGATGTCGTGTGTTTTGGAAGCACTGGGCCTATGGTACACAGAAGTTTGCAGCTACTTGGTAGGACAGAAGTTAATGACAGGTATCAACTGAACTTATGTCGTCAGGAACTTCTGGTTTATCATACAACTGTGGAACTTGTAGGCATCTGTGAGAAGAAATACTGGATTTAATAGTTGCATCCAAGCATTATATTACGGGTAAAATAAGCACCCTGACCAAAGCTAATCGTGATTTCAGTGTATTTATGTCAGTTTCATTTGAGTTACAGATTTCTTTCCTGATGTCATATAGTCTATTACAATAATCTGACACACATTCGTGAAGAGATTTATTTGTCTCAGAGGAAGTTACGCATAAAATGATGTTGTAGAATTTAAAAAAATATCCTTCGTATCTCTCTTCTGGATTGAGATTCTGTGAGGCACTCGGTGAATTTTTAACTAAGTAGTTTTTATAAATTGATGTGGTGTGGTTTCTTTCAGTCTTGGACTTTGCCAATACACCTAGTTTTCAAAAAAATAAAGAGCGTGCAATGACCTAAACAGTTTGAGAATTCATGAATGAAGGAAGATGATACCATGTCTGCAGAAACAAGTACTCAAAACAGGCAAAATGTCAAGCTGAGGCTATCTGTGCAATTTTAACTGCTTTTCCCTTTCCCTTTTCCTTCAACAAGTATGCTGTTTCATAGTTATTTTTTTCCAACTGATTTTTACACACATTTACATGTGATTTATCACATGGGATATTTTGATGTGCAAAATGTTACTTTTTCCTCACTATATCCCTGGTACATATTTATGCTAATTAAATTATACGTAATGCAAAATTACTCCATTGTCTGTGGGTTTTTAAGGTGGATGGCAGTGAAATAACTTTGTACTTCACTGATTTATTTTAACAATATTTCTTGATATACTATCTCCATTATACATTTGGTAACTTAGACACAAAAAAGGAAAACCAGTATCAGAATTTTTAGCACATTTAATATGCTATAGACATACTGTCAGATTCAACTATGTTGACAGGAACATTCTGCAATGAGGTCTTTAGCTTGCTATTAAACAGAGCTCTAAGCTGGCTGTCACACATTGTGGATGATTATGGTTTGTATGAAATACTTCATACAATTTCAATATTTCTTTTCTAGAAGGGGATTTATGGCAATTTTCTTGGTGAGACAAGGCAAATAAGATTATTCAAAAACACTGCAGGCTTGTCATAGGCTCCTCTTTGCCATTATATGTCACTTGCATACCTTGATGATTTTGAATTAAGTAATATTCATGGGCTGCCTTGGGGTTTCGTGTAGCCCCACACAGGTTTGGTGTTTATTATCATTTTTCTCAGATTCTCATGTAGGTACCATACTTCAGATTCAAAAAATAGATAAGTTATTTTTAATAGCATTTGTCTCCAGTGGTATTTATGCTATATCCCAGAAAAATCACAGCTTTTAGATTTGCTCTGGATGTTTCTCTGGCATATACAGTCTTGTAAGTCTGTCAGTAGTTAGCTAACATGTTCCAGAAATGTGAAGTTAATCATGCAGATGGGCATTTAGGAAGTCAGTGTTTTCGCAGCTCTATGGGTTGGTGATGATTTTCTTTAGGACTAATTAGTAGGGTTATTAATCCAAACAATTAAATTCTCTTCTAACACTACAGCTGTCTAATTAATTAATCTATTAATTAATCAGTAGGTTCTCCAGATGTCTACTGAGATACTGTCCCTTGAGCAGCAATATAAGTTGCTGAATTTTTGTAAACCGAGAACTAGAATCATTCATTCCTTTGGCTGTGTATTAAACAGGAACCAGGTTTATTCAAGTGCAAGAGTTGTATCTTTTCCTCTGAGTAAAAATCTGGTTTTTATTGGTTGTTTTTCACCTGACATACTTGTGAATAGATAATGTGTGATTAAAATGGAAGGGAATGTTATTCAATTGCCTCCTTTCCAACGACCCAGAAAAAGCTCTTGCAGAAATGAATGTTACCATACAAACATGCAAATAGCTTAATTACTTTCCATCTGAAAAGCCTGTTTACCTTGTGCCAGTAAGTCATGATCTTACCACAGTGTTCTTGTCTGCTGCATAGTGCCTTGCAGTGCAGCTTGAAAATGGACTGTCATTTGGGTCTAGTCTGGCTAAGTCATCCTGTGTGGTTTAATTTGACAGATACCATTCATTGGGCAGGAATGGAAAGTGTTTTGACCACACACTATGTGCACTGGTTTGAGCAATTAAAAAAAAAAAAAGTTCTTTTTCTGCATACTGCAGTATATAAGACATGCTGTGCATGTTGTGCTGGTCTGCTTGGTTTGTAATTTGTTTGGAAAAAGTGGGTTTTTCAAAGATAAATATCAAAACTTGATATTTGACATCTTTTTTTTCCCGATTAAAACTGTTCTCAGTTTATTCAGTAATGAAATCTTAGTCATCTAAAAGTAATGAAAGTGATGTTCATGCTTCCCTCTCAGTTCTGTAGAAGCTAAGGTATAAGTGACCTCGTCAGTTCTAATTATCGTACAACAGGCTAGAATGTAATTGCTAAACTACCATGGCTGCATTTTTTTAGCACATTGTCTTTCTCAGAGCCAAGAGCCTCTTTTATTTCTGTTCTCCCTCCTTCCTATTAAAATTCCCTCCCTTATAATTTATCAGGTACAAAAGAGAATAGGAAGGAGGAATTTAAACCTCAAGAAAATTTTATTAATTTGAATTAAAATGTGCCAATGCAAACCCCACCTCTTCTATTCCTGTTTTGGTGTGCATGAGACTCCAAAACTTGTCAGCCCCCAGCTGCCAGTGTTGCTGTGTTATTGGAGCATATGCAGAGTTGGCTGCTTTTCCTAGTGCCATGCAGCCGTGCTGAGGGTGGTGCCACACTATGAAAGGACAGTGTCAGAGGAGCCGAGAGCATATGTTCTCAATTGGAGTTTGTCCATAGTGACATTTTGCTGGAGGCTTGTGCTGTTTGGGAAAGTGGTTTTACTGAGGTGACAGGCTGGGTTTGCCAGCTGGCACCAAACTTACACAAAGTATTGGGTACAAGAAACAACTGCTTTGCATTAAATTTCGTAGGAGTTTAAACCTGAGCAAAACCAACTTTCCCTAGGAAACACCTTGTTCAAAGTCCTTGAGCTTCTGTCCTTTTATGTAGTGTTAACATGGATATTTTAGGGAGCTTTGAGATTACATTGGCTTGATTTCCAGCTGATTCTGGGAACTGAAGACTGATTGGGGTGTAATTCTGTTTCTAGCTATAGGCTGAGCTAGAGGTAACTGTTAAGTGTTTATTGCCTGGACTATGCTGTGCAGAATCCTACAGTTGCACTATATCAATAGCTGTCTGCATGTGGCTAACCAAGCCAACAGGAGTATCTGGCAAATAGAAAGAATGCTGGACAACCAAGGAAATAAATCCTCAATCTATTAAGGGAAGAAAATAGAAAACCTAGCTCTATAAAATGCTTCTGCATTAGGAAGAGCCTCAGTCTGCTCCAAGGGCACAGTCTTTATTTAGCTCATCTTTAAGAATTCTCAGTGTTCCTGTTCCTCTAAATTCTTGGGATTTAAAAGACAAATCTGATCTATCATTAATTGAAAACTTTTCGGTGGCAGCTGACAGGTAGTAGTTTGGTGTTACGTATTTCTTCTAGCTTATACAATATGATTGTCTTTCTATATATGAAAATAAAACCCAATGAATAACCTCTCCTCACCCCTCCAAAACCCCTCCCAAAAAACCTCAAACCCCCAAACCCCAGGGAACAAAACCTTAACTGTGTAAACATTTACTAGAAAAGAGTAACCAGCAACACTGTTTTAGAGGTGGAGATCTTTCTGTAGTTGCATCTTACATTTTTTCTCTGACTAAAGAATCTTTGGAATCTGGCTAATCAGAAACTGGAAAACAGTTTGTCTGTCTCTCTCTTTCACACACACACACACACACACACACACACACACACACTCTCACTCCCCTCCTTGGTTTCCTCTTTTTTTTTTCCTTCGAAGATCAACTCATTACCTAGTTTTAGAATGTCACTGTCACTTGCTATTACGTTAGTCCTTGTATGGACCGTAGATTTCAGGCAACAGTGCTAAGAATTTGAGTAATAAAGGAAAATTAGCAAAACTCACTGTTTGTCTGCTTTTATCTTGAATTTCCACTGTATCAGAGAGGTTTTTACTCTGTGGTTCACACATGATTGGTGGTCTGGGAAATATGTGGCAAATATTTGATCGTTAGAGAACTAGCTAATCAAATGGTTTTAACTGTCCTCTTCATTTTCAATTTTAAAATTTCATTAAAAGGAAGACAAAACCACATTGCCAATATTGCTCTCTTATGTAAGCAATTTATATAGTCATTGAAAAAACATTATATGACTTGTGAATGGAAAAGGAGTTTTCTGTTCTATGAAAGGAATGATACATGTTTAGAAATGTAAGACTATGTTAAGACATAGTCTGCAGTATGAAAGTATTTGAGAAATCCTCTCTCCAACCTAGGCCTCAGTGTGTTCATGAATTCCAATTAATGGACCAGTGCAGTCCAAAACCTGCATCTAGAAGTTTTCAGAGACAGAATTAAGATCTGCTGATCTACAAGATACTTTGTAGCATGTGATTGTATTTTGTGCCTTTGAAATTGTTTCCTGGCAGTGAAAGCGCAAGGTCTGTTTTTTCAGTCTTGACTCTATTAATATCTTGATTTTACCCTTTCTGTGTCCTAACCAAAGCTATATTTATAATATTTACTTCAACCTCTTCAGTCAGTTGAGAAAAAAAGCATTATATAACTATTGCTTCTATATTACTCTGTACCTTACACTTGCCCTTTAGTAAATTAAAACCTTTTCTGCATCTTGTTTACATCTATTTTCTGCTACAGATTTTTACATTAAGTGCTAAAGAAATAGTTTTATCATCTTCACAACTTAATGAGAGTTTTCCTTCTAGGATGGACAGAGTAGGTAATTGGTTGCAGTGAGGTCCATTTTTGGCTGGGGTTGAGAACTGCCAGACAAGCACATGTTAAAAGCATATCTCAAAGGTGAGATTATATGAAGACATAGTAGTCTTTACCTCCCTGCCACACTCTTCTATGTGCTTGAATTTTTCACTATGCTGCTCTGTTTCATTCCTTTGACATTAGCTATTTTTAGTGTTTACATGCACTTTTACTCCATCAGCGTTGTCTGCAGTATTGTTGATTCTTGCTGCACGAATAACAGGCTGGGAGATGGTGATGTGCCAGCCAAATTACAAGTAGGCATAAATTAATTCCAAAGTAGGTTTCACAGAAATGAATTCATACCTTTGGTCCCATTTCTTCAAAGAATAGGACAGCATTGAAGCTATGCTGTTTGTCAAAGACAGGTTTTTAAAGACAATTCAGTTTGAACCTTCTGGGTTTTGATGTATGTGCTAAGGATCTTTGAAATATGAATCACTTTTTGTTCTTCCAGCCTACCTAAACACAGCTCCTGGAATGTCAAGTGATTTTTGAATGAAAGTGGAAGGGCCCCTTAGTCTCCAATTTAGGCAGACTCTCTCTGTATACAGTGCATGATACATCGGCACTTTAAATAAACATGCTGTGTCAGGCATACTTGATCAAAGGTAGTCTTCTACTTCTGATTAGCACAGGTATGCTTAGCATCTGCCTTTTCAGAAGTGCTGAGAACCTACAAAGCTCTGAGTCACCTGGATTTGCAAAGACTCAGCATCTTTAGAAGTCACAGCACTAACAATGACAAAGTTGGAGTATCTAATTAGGTGATCTCCCTATAAGTCTAGTTAAATTATAGATGTTAATGTGCTTACAGAGGCAGGTAATCACGTGAATGCATACCCCCACTGAAATCAATACATGGTAAATTACTCAGTACTTTTAAAAATCCAATTAGGCACTGAGACAGCTGAGTAACTTTAGAAATCTGATGTATGGGTACATGTTTTTATATGTATGGCATCCAATCTGCTAGGAGATTGTGAATGAAAGCTAAGGAATTAAATGCCTGGTGGATGGGGCATTCAGTGACTAACTGTCTAAAGCTGCTTTAAAGCCTTAGATCGCTGCCTCTGCTTTCAGAGGTTTATGGTCCATATGCAGGAAGAGTATAACTTGGCATACAACAAGCCTGAAGCCCAGCAGAATGTTTATAATACTGAATACTCTACTGCCCTTGGCAGTGAAGTCTAAATATTGACCCACTGCCATAGTTTCTAACCACTGTTAGGCAAATTCTCTTCTCAGATAAGTTCACGTAATACCATTAAGTTCTGTGGATTGAACTAATAAACATGCAAAGGAGCACTATCTGGAAAAGCAGGAATTCTTTAGAGCTGATTTTTTAAACTTATCAGTATATTTCACTGGATTTTCTTTTTCTCCTGATCTTTGTGAAATATAAGAACATAATATTTTGTATTTCTTTCTTGTAACAAAGAGTTATAATCTCTTGGGGGGGAAGAGGGAATTGTGGATGATAATCAGAAAGTCTGAATGAGAGAAGTCCAGTTATAGTGTTAGTGGGGAAAAATAGTAGATGCTTGGCCAACATGAGTCAGACAAGGCAATGCAAAGATAAAAAATTTCATTCATTTGGTGAGTGTTCAAAGCCTTATTTCAAAGGCATTCCTGGAAGCTTTCCGTGAATAAGAATGTATTAACAATGTTACTCTTTTAATTGTTTAAAAAAAAAAACCCAAACCAAAAAGCATTAAAGCTACCACTTTGCTATTAGTTCTCCTGTACAATTTTTCCAAATGCCAGCCACAGATAATAGCAAGAAAGTTTGTTTCATCAGAATTATTAAAAAAGTCAAATTATGCCTAAGTTTGACTTTATTGAAACAAGTAGCATACAGAAAAGGATTCAAAACTCTATTTGAAATTTCCTTCAATTGTTTGGTTGTTCTCTTACTTTGCCTTGACTAGTCATGGCAGTTTTATAAAAATACATTTTTGAGATTTTAAAATCTTGAGAGACTTTTATAATAAAATCTTTACAATGTGGTCAGTTAATACATTTAGAAAAGCAGTAAAATGTGGGATGCATTGGTTGAATCTTTGAATACAGAAACTGCTAAAATGAAGGACTGACTAACAACTTTGTAGGGTCTGAATATATTTATGGTCTCGTTTTGTGCTAACAGCAGTAAACAAGCTATAAATTTATAGCTAAAAAGCATCTAGTGAAATGCAGCTAAACTGCTTTATGTTGCTGCAGTGCTATTCCATTTTCTTAGTTCAAGGAGAAAAGTGAGAAGGGGATGGGTCTGGGGGCCTTAGGGGGGTGCTTTCTTGATAGGGAGGGATGTGGGGGTTTTGGAAGTTTTGGGAACGGACATTTAGAAGAGCTTTCAGCCTTCATGGTTTTTTGAGTTTTCTTTTTGAAGGTAGGGATCTGGGTCAAAAAGTATTATATGTGCTTAGTGGTGATAACATTTGATAGTGCTGCAAACTGACCTCTGGGGATGGGTTGTTGTACATGACAACAATCTATGCGTGATGTTATAATTCAGTGTGTAATAATGCTCAGTAAATTCCTGTGGTGGCTTTTTTCTCAATATGGCATGTATTTAGAGGTATGATAATTTGCCACTGCTTGACTTGAGACATTTTTGTACCTCACTGAAATGACTTATGGTAGTGAAGACATAATATTCTTGATGGGCCTGATCATTCCATTATATGCACTTGTGTTACATTTTCTGTTATAGCTGAACATTTATTTTTTTGTATTTTTAAATTTTTTACAAAACCATTGCACAGTTTCTGGAAATAAGATGAGGAGAAAAAATGTTTTAAATTTTAAACCTTTCCAGCAGCTAATAATAATAGTTAGCCTTATCTACTGAGATGCATTATTGAGAACACTGTCTTGACATTTAAGAGCAGGTGGCCTTTTTGTCAGGGGTATGTCTTTCATTAATCATTTGCCAAATTATAAACTTTTAAAGTCTGCTTGCATGGGCTGATTAGAGACAAAAGGGAAGGCATTGGAAAAAAACTCTCTGTAGCCAATGGCAGACAAGTTCTTCCAGGGCTGATTCAAGGGATCAAAGTAAGGTTCCTGCTGCGTTGATCTCTTCTTTCATTACTTCTGGAGGAAGTCAAGGGAGAGAAAACTCGGTTGACTCAAGTTAGTCCCGGTGAATTCTTTTAAGGTTTCCTGAATTCTCTGCATTTGCGAATGAATCTTTTAGTTCTGGTAGTGCTGACCAGTCTGCCCACATACTGCCCACACCCTCAGCCCTGACACACTTAACATGCTTTAGCCTGGAGCTACATCATTAAAGCTGGGTTTCTGTTCCTGCAGTTTCTGCTCCTGGTTGAAGAACTAGCATTGAATCTGAAATCATAGCACCTATCTTGATGTGCTCTTGGTGAACCCTGTGCTGGCCCTGAGGCAATGCTGTGTAAAGAGCTGGCAGACAGGAGTGTGCACAGAAAGGGGGAAGGGGCAGGGCGGAAATTTTTTGTTTGCAGTGGGACAACAGCAATGGGAGGAAAAAAGCAATGGTAATCCTGAGAGTTCATATCTTTTTGTGATACATGGGAGGACAGGGACCGCAGGAAAAATAAAACCCCAGCAAACTTATGAAAACCCCAATAACTCAAAGAAAGCAGCCCCTCCCTTGGTTCTTCAGCATAACACCAAAACCCTTGCTCTTATATGTTCTCTTTTACTTTATTTCCTGTTGTTGCCCATTGCTTTTTGATGTCAGATTTCCATAATAAACCTGTTTATATTGAAGTGTATGAGAGCATGGTGCTGCTTTTGTGTGTTAAATGTGCTTTGACATAGTTTATCTAGAATTTGACAGAGATTCCATCCTTGATGATTAAAAAGGAATTAATGAAGTGGCTATTTGTCAAGACTGGATTATGGCCATCTCTGTTAGTGAAATGGCAGTGGAATGACCCCTGAAAAACAAATGTGAAGCACACATTTTTGCAATGAATTATTGATTGTCCTTGATAGAAGAATAAGGAAATTGGAATGTCCAGAAAACAAAATATACTCCCTGACATTTTAAATAGGCATATTATGACGTTGTCAATGTAAGATAAAAAGCTGCACATGAAATGAAGTAATTTCTTTTTAAAGAAGCATAATTCAGTTTAGAAAGGAAAAAATGAATGTGCATGGGGTTTATATTTATTAAGCCATAATGCACTATGGTTTATGTAACATGCAAATAGAATTCTTCAACATGTATATGGGAATTCTTAATTACCATCAGATGAACTGCTCATAATTCAGCTAGATACTAAGCATATGATTGACATTACATCTGTAACAATTCTCACAGCTTAAAAATTTAAGCATACACTAGTGCTGATTGAATTTCTTAGCTATTCAGCTATTGTTATTTGACAAACTGAAATAAGTGGCATCTTGGGGAACCAGATTAAAATCCGATTCCTAAAGACTTATTGTCTTTACATAGTGCTTTGTAGACACTGCTTTGCTGTGAAAGTCTCTTCACAGTTTTTTTATCTTGTAATGTCAAAATAATCAATGGGAAAATAATAATTTCAGGATGCTTTATCTTGTCTTCAGTTTGTTAACGAGCTCATGTCTCTATCTCTGGAAGTTTTTAATATGTATGTGTGAGGAAAGATGGAGCGCAGTGTTGCTGCTGCTTTGTGGGACAGTAAGGTTTCAAGAAAAATATAACCTTGAGCAAGTGTTTCACACACACGCATCTAATCTCAGAAGTATGCAATGTGAGATACAGTAAACATTTCCTGCTCACCATAAATTTGTACGTCTTCTAGCAAGAGATAAAACCTTTGAAGTATTAGGGGTTTGACTACTTTGGCTAAATGTGTGGAGGTGCTTTGGGGGTATATTGGTCTCTAGAATTGGAAAAAGAAAATATTTCTTTCTGTAAATGTATTTTGCTGTTCTTGTCGTGCAGTTGGAGAAGAATGCAGGAAATCAGATTTACTCACTTTTGATTTTGTAATAAGTTTTTTAATTTTTTTTCATGTTTATAAAGAACAGGCAGTCTTTATCCATTATGTTGTTCGTTACCGTACCCATGTGTTTTTCAAACCTCATTTAAAAAATGGTAGCTCTAATTCTGAGACATGACAAATGAGTGTTTCTGAGTTTTTGACATTTGATGTGAGAGTTTTAAAAAGCTTTAATTTTCAAATTTCTTTTTTAAATGTTATTATAGGAAACTTCAACGAAGTAGTAGTTAGGACGATCCAGTACTGACATTAATAAGTCTGGCCTTTTGGAAAGCCAAGCAGTCCTCCATTCCGAGTTAGCCACATACTTTTGTTGGCACTTTGGTTTTTGGGTTGCAGCACAGAAATTACAGGATTACATTGTTCACTCAGTAAATGATTCATGTCTGGATGCAAAGCAAGTATGTCACAAGGTATACCTAAATTTTAGCTCTTCTTTTTTTAACTTTTTTGTTTCTTAAAGGCAGTAACTTGGAAAACTGCTCCCCTTCTCCTGTTTTTTCTGACTGAATAGTGGTTTGCATGATGGCAGGCAATTTCTTTTATAAATAACTAAATATAGATGTCTTTTAACACTTTTATGGGTGGTAAATACCAGAATACCCTAGTTAGGTACAGCAAGTGTGATCATCAAGCCCATGATCACTTGTTCTGACTTTAACTTCCCCCATTTGGCGATAGCATGGGATAATACGCCTTCCTTTAAGCAGTGTCAAGGAAACTACCTTATTTCCTGCTCCCTGGCCAAGCAGCAATGCTTGATCTGAGTGCATGTGTGGTAGTGAAGCAAGTAAAGACCACTTTACCCAGACAAAAGTTTGGTCTGCTGGCTTTTTCAGCAAACTTAGTGCTCAAGCTAATAGGAGGCAACTTGCTCAAGCTATAAGGTAACTCTTGGCAGAACAGCAAAGCACAGACATTTCCTGTCTGGTTGGATTGTACCAAGATGTGAACAGCTACATCTCAGATATGATGTGTAGAGTAAAATTCATTCAATTTTGCAATGCACATTGGCTTTTTTATTGTACATGGTGACTTCTGGAGAGTTGGGTGTGTGTGTGTGGTGTGTTTGGTTGTTTGGGGTTTTTTTGTTGTTATTTTGTTTTCAAATTGTTTCTGTTATTATAAGGTTTCTGTGTTTAGAGGGAGAGAGAGAGAGACTCCTTTTTCTGTTTTTGTGATGCTTGTGTGTTTTACCTTTATGTGAACAATTTTCAAAACAATGAGACTATTTGGGGATTAAAATTCTTCTCTTACTGAAATCAGTAGGAAAAAATCATGAGCTTGTCTTCAAAGAGTATCGAGCCAATAATGGGTAGGAAAAAGCTGGTTCTCTTTCTGCCTAAGCATTTTCTCACACAGTGACTGCTGGGAGGTTGTGTGTGGTCAGCACCACACTGGTAACCCTGAACGAACTGGAACTGCTCCAAACAGACCAGATCACCAGATACAGAGGAATCAGTTGCATGTTCCCATTGTTCCTGTCCATAAGAAGCAGCTCATGGGTAGGCATAGGCAGGCAAATAGTCTGGTTATCTTTAGTTTAGGTTGCAATGACACTTTCATCAGCTCTGCCACCAAACCACAAATTCAAAAGAATGGTATGTCATATCAAAACCTGTTGTGTTACATCTCGGTGTGATTTAGTTCTTGCTGAGAATTTAGCCAGTATAGCAAGTTGTAAGGCCTTATGACAGCATTTGCAGCTGAATCAACACAAAATGTTAGACTCACAAGAACTGTTCTTAATACAAGTCCAAGCGTACGGTGAAAATTGTTTCCAATAGGAACTCTCTTAAAATACTAACATTGATGACTCCACTATTATAAGTTGTTATATCCTATTTAGTTGAAGAATATTGTGGACATACAAGTAATAACTGAGTGGAGAGAACTGTGAGAGAAAATACGTTCTTTTCCCATCTGGTAGGTTTAAAAGAAAAATTACACTAAATAAGAGGTTTATGTTATCATTTATTGATGGTATTTTTATGCCTCTGTAACATCTTAAATTTGAAAATACCAGTGCCTCAGGAAGCTAACTCATTTCTCTGTAGGTGCTAAAATTTCCATAAATGAGTGGTGTGAAATCTGATAGATTTGTTTTTACAGAATTGAGATGTAACTGTGACTGTATTAACTTGTTATAATCTCTGCTAAATTGGGTTCTGCATGTTTTCCCACTGTTATGTTTCACTATGCATCGTACATATTTTTAGATATGTAACTCTGCAACTGTCTGGGAATAGTTGTGAAGAGTTTGTTATGGCCTCTCTTGCATAAGTAATACATCTTTAGAAAACAGAATTAGGTCATTGGCACACACATTTACACATTTAACAGTGATTTGACCCAAACAGAAGAACTGCAACTGTTTCTTTATGCTCTGAGAAAAAGAGCAGTTTTCTATATCCTGAAGTCCTCCTGACTTTTCATCTTAGGTTACATTTTATGACTACAGTCCTTCCTTTGGAAGGCAATTAGATCTTTTCGGTTACTTTTAGTTTAACTTTTTCTCCTGGTAAGTGACACACCAGTAAACTTTGGGGTATTGCTATGGCTGTACACTAAATCAGTAATGCAAGAGGTAAGAAGTTCAGAAGTCCAGACTGCTATATGTTACTGTTGAACTTCTACTTCCTCTGATACACGTAATTAAATAGTATCTAAAGGTTAACTATACATCCAAAAATGGTAAGTAGTTTTAACAGTTTCTATGAGAACAAGCCTTACATTTTTAAAGAATCTCAGTGGCGTGAAATTATTTAATAAAATGTGTTGCTAACGCAGCGTGTTGGCTGGCTGGAATAGCGCTTGTCCACACGAGTTCCTCAGTGAAGGTGTGATCTGCTTTATGTGAGTGTGTGGTCGTGCCTCCATTCTGTGGAAAGTCACTCTCAGTGATCTTCCTGCTCACCCCCTATGCTGGTTTGAGTGTGAAATGGCTGTACAGAATATTACAAGTTTCTTTTCTTTTGGCTGCAAGAGACTCTGTTAATGCTGGTTCTTTCTTATTCAGGAATAGTTTTACCCTACCTTCACCTTTTAAAAAAGACTTCCCATGGCCTCAGGTTGTATCCCCCACTAGTGGATTGTGCCTCACTGAAAATACTCTTGTCTCTTAGCTGCAATGCAAAATGTGAGCAGGTAAACTTTGCCAGACCTGCACTAGTTTTCTGTATGGTCAGTTTGTAATTTCGGTCCCTAAAACTTGGTATAGCAATTTTGTAGCCAGGATGGTTTCCCAAGAGCTGTGGCTGTGACGAACTTAGGGGCAGTGCACTACAATGTGAAAGAATGTACAGGAGTTCCCAGTTGTTAAAAATCTCTTCATATGCTGGTCAAAACAGAATAAATTCATTAAATTTAGTGTGTATATTCTGGACTGGCATCCAGCAAATACAATAGAATTGTTGCTTGCTCCTTGAATGTTTTGTTCCATACTTAATACAATGCCCTTGACAGGAAAAATTTCTTTGTATTAAACACCCCCCCCCCCGCCCCCAACAAGCTGGACTATAGTAGAAGGTTGCATAAGAATCTCAGCATGCTTTCAAAATAAATGTATGAAGTAATTATATATGTAGCAACCATCATATGGCTTAATGATAGTTTAGTACAGCACAGTTCAGCCTGAGTCCAAGAGATAGTTATCCTGTTAAAATCCAGTATGATTACAGAGCTGTTTTCAGGAAAGAGGGGGAAAAGGGCTTGTCAGCTTTTGGCAGGTGCTGAGGTGTTGGACGTTCATCAGAAACTTTGATTCCTGTGGCTTCTATTACACAGGAAAGGAACTAGTCTTGGCACATCTTCTAAAAGGTTGTGAAAGATCTGTTGCTCATGCCCATTGAAAGAACTTTCTTGACTGTTGGACATCTTGGTTTCATTAAATAGTTTCGGAGAAGTCATGAGTTAGAACCGGAGCATTCACAGAAATTGTTTTAATGATGAGTTTCCAGGCACCATATTTATGAAGCATGGGAGAATATCACTTATCTATCTGACAGACATCTGGAAGGAAAAGTTTTTTTTAAGGCTATAAGACATAGTACTTGGAGACTAAAACAGGGTAACGGAACAGAAGGTGAAAAGTCTTTTGTAAATACTGGTATGAAAGCTTGAAGCTACTGTATATGATTTATTTTAATAAGCATATTAAACAGTACAAAGGGTTGAGATTTCATGTATTTTTGTTTTTCTATTTATAGTTGGTATGATTTAATTCCTCTCTTAAAATCAATGTAGTGATGTAAATGGCCAGGTTTTTCTGGGTTTACCCTTCAAAAGCTACTGAAGGACTTGAATCAAAGACATGTACAATCCCAAAGAGTGTTATTAAAAAGAGAGTAAAGAGTGAAAACCTACTGACTTAATCCACCTTACTTGTTTTTCCTCAGTAAAGGTGAACACTACAAACCCTGCACAGAGCTCCACAGGTGAAGAATGGACCTAAATGGATATTCAGGTGACAATTTTGTGAGGCCTCTAGGCAGGCATGGATTTTCAAGAAGTGGACAAGTGTTGCTGCTTTCCCAGCACTGCTTCAGCTTCCTCCATCTTGCCCATGAGAGATGGGAAACTGTGTATTCTCTGCTTGTTGAGTAGCCAGCCCAGCTCCAGGCCTGCAGATGAAGCTGGCCACCTACTGCAGAGCTATGGGGCTCTGACTGCTGATCTCAGTAACATCCTAGTTGTCAGCCACCTGAGGCCTCGATGTGTCTGAAAAATTCAGTCTTGGGTCCCCTTCCAAATGCTTCTTACTCTAAGAGAGCGTGAATTTAAGATGTAATAGCTGTGTCTGTTCAGCTCCACATCCTGTTCTTAGCAATAGGGGTGCCTGCACATGGAAGTAATGAAAAACCCTTTCATATACTGATAGCCAAACTGCTTCATCCAACATGAGGAAACCAGGAAACACAGATGTCACGTACTGTAAGGTTATGTTTGTAACCTTAAGGCTCAGCTTATCTCTTTCTTTAAGTGTAGCTGTTGTACTAGTTGATGAGCAGTGTGGACTGACTGTGAGTTGGCAAGTATGTTCCGAAGACCTGGGATGCCCTGAGGTTATCCCAGCCAGATGTGGAAAACTAGACTTTCTTATGGGGAAACTGGGACTTCAGGAGGGGCACTGGAGGGTTCTCAGTGTTTTTATTTGTATTCTCATTACAAAATGGGCAAGTGCTTGCTCAGTTTAAACTAGGCCCTGGGCTCTAAGCCATGCTGCCATCTGTGCTCACTAGTCAGGATTCAAGACATTCAGACTCACGTTAACCTTCTGTTTCTGTGGAGGCGGGGAGGTTTCACACAAGATTTAGTAAAAATACTAACATATTGATATCACAAAAAGGATAGGGCTTATTTTATTTTTCATTAATTTTCTGTACTGAAGTGGTTTGCTCTTTTATCTGTAGTTGTAGATAATGCCTAAACAGATTGCAGCTTTTAAAAGAAGCTTCAGGTAATTGTTCATTTCCATGCAAAATAGTAATATTAAAAAAATAAAAACCCTGGGACCTGATGGGAAGAAGTAGTTTTGTTTTTCTATTTACTATTCCAAGGAAGAATTCTTTAGTTTAGCTCTGGGCCTGATTTTTCACTTTGGATGATACAGCTCTTGTTTTAATGGAATAGCTAAAGCTGTCCTGATGTTGTAATAGTTTTTTAAGCCAAAGTTATATGTAATTTTTTAAAATGCTGCCTGGTTCAGGAAAAAAAAAAAAAAAAGGAGAGAGAAAATTAAAAACATAAGGGTTTTTTTCCCCTCCAAATCTTTCTATGTTTTGTATGCCATAATTTCATATTTAAACTTTTAACCAAAATCCAGCATACTTAATGAAATACAGCATGCAGATTGGTAGTTTCCAATTTTCTACTGTTTGTGAATCCAGTCTCGTTAGCACAATATTTTTTTCCAGTTGTGCTTTTGATCTGTGAACCTTGATTTATTTAAGAATCACTGAGTTTGCAAAAACATGGCTATGGGAAGCCTCAGTGATGAGGAATGAGCCCTTTGTTTGTGGGAATACCAGTTCCCACTGCTGCCTTGGCTGGTGTCCTGACTCTGACAGTGCATTTGACAGCATCAGATAACTGAAGTTGTAAAAATGGCACAGTAGGCATGTAATTTTTTCTTCCAACTGTTTTCTCCCTGATTACAGATATTTAAAGACAGGTTTAAAACTCTAAAACTTTAATAGCCTTTCAAAATGTTAACGTTAGTTTCACAAAATCTGAGTATCCTTGACAGCTATGCAAGTTATAGGTGTCAAAACTTTAGGTATATCCTTGCTCTCCTTTTGTGTTTTTTTGTGGTTTGGTTTTATTTTCTGTGAAAATACGCATTTTTTTTTAATTTCTGCATTTCTCTGCCTTGAGTTTCATTGCACAACTCCTTTTTTTTTTTTGTCTTGTAGTGTAAGAGACTCTGATTTTAAGTTCTTTATGCAATTGCTATTTTACTTTCATATCCTCTCTGGTTTTTTTCTTCTTTTTTTTTTTTTTTTTTTGAACAAAGCAAAAATACTTAAAATTGCAGTCTCTTCAGTTCTATACTTCCAAGTTTTCCCATTTCCGATATTCAAAATGCTACAACTTAGGTTGGTGGATGGACCATGGCAGATCATGGTGCATTTCTTTGTGTATACTGTCTCTTCGTTTTTCCCTTCTCAGTGTTCCCAAGGGCACATTCCTCTTACTTGCCTCTGCATTGTCCCCACTAGTTCTATGGTGTCTTCTCTCTTTTAGTATTTCAAGTATTTGGCCTTCTCTGGGCAAGAGGCAGAGCAGCTGGGTGGATGAGCTTGCACTCTGGCTAGATGAGTAACAGAGGTGGCTGGGAACTGGTGGACCAACCCAGCTACTGATTCTTGATCAAGCCCTTGTGGCAATGCAGCCTTCTATGGTGTGCATGGTTCCATAGCACAGGTGTGATACAGGGCTGATGAATTTAAATTCTTCTCTGATGAACCTGGGTTTGTTAGCTAATATGTCAGTATATTATTGATCTGTTTACTGTTCAAATACACAACTTCAGTTTAGAAAGGAGCTGTTGGAGGAAAAATAAGCAGCAGTGAAAAGGAGTATTAGAAGGTAAACTGCTTCTGGACATGTCACACAGAAATGCCTGTTTTCCAGAGGCAATGTGAATGCTGTGTGTCTTTTAAGCTGACTGTGCAGTCAGTCACTGGTCACAGGCAGCTGGAGGCACAGCCTGACAGACCCCACCATGCCTGGGCCTGTGGGGTGCAGTGGAGTCTGTGATGTGAGGGGCTCTGCTGTAGGGTCTGCAAAGGCTGTAGTTCTCCAGGTGTGACTGGATCCATCTCTCCAAGCAAAACAGCACTTGTGCTCTCTGGAGGTGAGAGGCGGACAAGGAAGCTGGCTCCCCAGGAGAGGGGTCTGGGTCTTTCTCCCTCAGGTAGTAGGCACTGATGTGCCTTGCACCCTTCCTTAGCATCACTGTCAGCCATCTCCCTCTTCAGAGGTCTGCACAAGGAAGCAGCAAGGACAGGACCATTTTCCTGCCCCCAGCAGTCTGCTGCTGTAGGCAATCATCTACTTCAGCTGCACACATTAGAGAATCCTCCATTGGGAAGAGTTTGAACGGAGACAGTCTCACACTGTGGTGGCAGGTGAGTTCTGCCAAATGTCAGCATATTGGAAAATAGGATTTGAAGAGGAATGAAATTTTATTGTATCATGATTCAGGATGTCAGTACTGATTCTTTTATATTTTGTATAAAGCCAAAGGGAAAAGCTACATGGAAAGATCCTGGCACTATCAATTCACAGTCCAAAGCAGACTGAGGGACTGTCCAATGCACTGGAATAGAAGTGGTTTTTGAAAGATGTAGTTTAATATGCTGTTCTGGGTGGGGCCTTTCTTTAGTAAACAGAAGAAAACCAAGAGCAAAACTTTTTGAGCTTGCTAAAAACAAGGGTCTTTAACATCAATCTGTTGAAGAGATATGAAATTATTTTGCAGGTTGTTTAGACATGCCCTCTCTGTAGCTGGTGTTTGCACCTTGTCCCATGACTTTTGGTGACAGGCGTGTTATACTCCATCTACACTTGCAATGGACCCCAGGAGTCATCAGATGGAATTTTCTGGCAGGGTTGCAATGTACATTTCAGTAAGTGTTCTTTATAGTAACACTGTGATAAAAGATATGCTCTGATACAATATGCATGATTTTTCAAATGCTGTGCTCAGATTAATTTTTTTATTCCCAGCTATTTTGATAGCAACTTATTACTGGAGTTTTTTCATTAAGTTGTTGAAAATAACTGTGCTGCAGCAAATGATAAATATGCTATATTATTCTGAAAATTCTGCACTGTAAAGCATGAACATAATTTTCTTACTTATAAGATCTTTTCCATGCTGTGCACAAATCTCTTATTATGTGTCTTGTGTTGTAGTTATCCTTATTTTCATTTAAATTTATTGCAGTGCTTTGTCTGAAGAAAATATTTTGATTGGTTAGTAAACATGCCACAGGGGGTAAGTAATTTACATGAACAGCAATTCTGTTGAAATTGCTATTCAGCAATTTAAACTACCTGTTTCATCCTTGCTGTAGTTGATGGAAGGGAATGATCTCCCCCAAAACATGACCAAGGTGGAGAAAACAAACAAATCAAAAGAAATGACCCACCAAAAAAAAAACCAAAAAAAAAAAAAAAAAAAACCAAAAAAATACAAACCAAACCCTGCTAGTTTCAGAAATATGGAATAGGTGGCTTGTTTCTAATAAGGGAATAACTTCCTGGGAAAATAATAGGAGCATGGCATCTTAGCCCCTGTGAACATGCCAGCAGTGTGTTTCTATTGCAGTAAATTCCTGTAGCCACCAATGCTTCTCTTGTTTTTCTGTAAAACTAGATGGGATTGAAGTTCATTGTAAGTAGCTTGAGATAACTAAAGTTAATTTCTCAGCTATTCCAATTAGGACTAAAATATGCTCACTAAGTAGCAACTTAATTGATGAAATTAAGAGCATGAAAGCAAATGTGAGAGATCTGTCAAGTATGAAGATTGCTTTTTTCTCCAAAACATGAAGTTTCTTAAAAATCTGCTGTTTGCTCTTGCTTAGGTTAACTAAATCTGTAAAGTATTTAATTACTAAGACATAAATTTGGTAAAATCACCTAATACCATAGTCATCACCTGAGACTTGTTAAGGAAGGTTTAAACTGTGAATGGCCTTCTAATTCTGCTACAGTACTTTCAAAAGTTGTGCATTTCTAGACATCAGTTTCCCAGTCTTTCATGCCTCTGTCAGGCTGAAAGTGAAAGCCCTTCTGTTTGGGGAACTGAAGCATACATAATGATTAGCACTTTAAATATGTAAAAGATTCTGTCTGGGACAGGATGTGACAGAAGGTGTCCTTTGTCCTTGGGCATTGCAGAGTGTCTTCGTGAACACTTTGAAAGTTCACTGACAAACTGCTTTCTGCTGTTTCACTTCCGTTTTCACTTTCATGTGTCCTGGTGACATAGTGATATCCACACCCCAGCAGGCCAAAAACTGGGTAGAAAAAGAAATATAGAAGCCTAAACCTAATATGTTTAAAGTCAATTAGTATACTCAGGTGTTCATTATTTAAAATTTTCCAAGCTGTTTCTACCTAGGCATTAAAGTGTCTGCCATATGCACATGATTAATGCTGTCATTTTGTTACATTGAAAAATCCCAATATGAATGAAAAAGGATGAGGTAGAAGATCGTTTCTCTCTTCCAGCTGGGAATGTACTACTCCAGACTCAGGAAAGTGTCCTGTCTTGCAGATGTTACTCACCTGGGTCAAGGGACAGTTCTCAGTTGAAACTGCTTTTTTAGACTTACCTAAAACCATTAAGTAACAGTTTAGATTTGTAAATTTTATGTATCTCTGAGTTCATTTAAAGAAGCTTAAATGGTCACATTGCTGTTTGTCCTACAGGGGAGGCTGGGTTGAAGATGCTCCCCACTAGCTTTTATGGCCCCTGTGGGCTAACTGGCGTATTTCTGACAGGTTGCTGGTTTCTGAAGCTGCCCTTTGAGGCACCTCCTTCTGTGATTGCAAAGTGCAGTGCAAAGGTAGGTACTCAGGTCTGTAAGGGCAGTGCCTCAAAGTTCAGTAAGATACCTAGGCAGCAGGTGGTTCAACTGAGCAGGGGCTGTATGTCTTCCCAGAAAAAGTATTTATCAAGTTATATTCCCTGTCCAAGGGAAAATAGCCTGTAAAGTTCCTTTTTAAAGTAGTATTTTCAGCCTACCTAAACATTTGAACTTCATGGTTAGTGTTAGCCCAGGCCATTTCCTCATACGAAAACTACAAGTGGTTTGTACCAGGACATGTGCTAAGCATGTCCACATACAACATGGTGGTTGAAAAGGCAAAAATTTACTTTCTGCAGACAGTCTTCTCTAAAATATAGCAACACTCTTAAATCCTGTACATCTAAAGAATTAGTAGTAAATCTTGAGAGCAGCTGTAACACATCTAAAGATTAAATGTGGTTGATCCAGGGACAGAATAATTCATTCAGTGCTGAGCCACAGATCTGCAACATCCCTTTTTGTATTTTATGATGCCTGTGGATGGTTTAGAGCATGAGATTGACTCACTACCCAGAGCATATAACAGAAGCTCATTAGGTTGTCCCACATTTTTCAAATACTTTTTGTTCCAATAAAAACAAGGAATTAAAAATCAAAGCATAAGATGCTGTAATATTGCTTCGCATAGCTACATGCAGGCAGTTTCTGTTTTTTCTTTTATTCCTTATTTAAGCTCTTCTGGTTTAGTGACAATTCATTTATGTAAATATAGTTTATAAAATGTACTCACAGTTCCTTCCAATTTCTAAAACGGCTCACTTTGGAATGCTATCTCTTCACTTCAGTTCCATAATAGAAATACTTCATGTCAAGTACACAAAGGCCAGACTAAGCAGCAAGCTACACCAGAATTTTCCTGGCTTCAACCTTAATAGGAAGTGCTCAGGAATTTCCTGGTTTGAAATGTTTTTAATGGAATTTTGAAATTGTTGTGACATTCTAATTTAACACTATTTAAATGAAATAATTTTCTTTGGTGTTTATTTCAAAAGCTATAACAATTTGGTGAAACAAAAGAATTGCAACCATCTAAATAAAATATTTTCATTGATTTAGGGTTACTTCTGGCTTGAGGCCATGTTTGGATTTTTGGTATTTTACTCAGAATAAAAAAAAAAGGAATTTTGTGTGACAAAAAACCCTTTCGTGTCAGTTTAGTGTTAATATTAGCGTTAAGTAAGCTTTTCTTATTGGAAGTTACAAATGGAGTTAAAAATATGGTAAGGCTATATTTCTTAAACATCAGAATAAATCACTATGAATGATACAAAAATTTGCTAAACTTCAATTGAAAAAGTCCGTGTCATAAATACAGAGATGTATTTGTATATGCTTTAGCCTTGAAATATTAAAACCAACAGCCACTGCTCTCCACTTGGGCATTTTCTCATCGTTTAAAAATTTCCCTCTTTTCCCTTTTGCTCCTTTTGTGTCTTCTCACGCACACAAATGGATTTGGTATTTGTAACATTACAGTTCTTGTGGCCCTGAAGTTTGCAAAAGCTCAGTTGCTGATGAATATACATCATAACAACAAATCTGATAATGAAGACTAATTTACTACGCTGTCCAAAGCCTAATCTGATGCAGTTGTCGATCTCAGAAGCCTTTGAGGTTGTTTTTCATTCCTTACTCCCAAGTTAGGAGAAAATGGAGTTTGCAAAAGATGGCAATAACATTTGCACTTAAAAATTATTTTCTACGTTTATAAAATCCCTGTTGCCATTTGACCTTTTACAGTTAGTGTTGCTATTTGGTATTTTATTTTTGGGGCGATTTTTGTGAAGATGTGTTGGTACTAAAGTAGAGAAGAGGAACAACTGTCTACCCCGGAAACTATACTGTTGTTTTGAAATTTTGAATCAATTTGAATGTGGTTTCTTTGGAGAGTTAATATAAGCCAACATAGCCATCAGAGTGGTAGAAAGCCTAACAACCACCTCCTTTTTAGGTATTTGCTATTATATTTTGAAGCATTTATTTTTTTGCAAACATGCCATCCCAACAAAAATTAACTTCCTAATTGCTGGGCAGTTAAACTTCAGTTGCCAGAAGCACAATTAATTTTTTTTTCTTATCTGCGTGTGGAGGAATTTAAAGCCCTGTCTAGAAGCAGGCAACATCAAACCTTGTTAAAAATGCCAACTTGGCAAAAGTGTGATGTAGTTACCAGAAAGAACTAATGTAACTGATTATTTTATAGGCAGAAAACTAGTTACAGGCTACAGCTGTGGATAGGGATGAGAGGGAAGAAAGCATGCCAAGACTGCAAGAAAGAAATTACCTTTTGTCAAGCAAGCCTATGATGCTCAAGGCAGCCTCCCAGGTCCTGGGTGCATCGGCTGTTTGCCTACCTGAGAAGCAGAAATACTCCTACTGGGGAAAGGCTGACAATTGTACCATGTTGTTAACTGGAGTAATTAAATGCCTTAGAAATAGTAGTCATTTGAAAGGCACAAGATATTGCAAGGCAGTTTAGAATCAGTGTCATTTAAATTGAGAGAGACCTCTGGTCACCTAAGTCCAGCGTTCCACTAAAATAGGACCAACTACAGCAGGTTGTCCAGGGCCTCATCCAACCCAGTTTTATCTCCAAAGAGGAGCATTCAACAACTTGACTGGACCCCTCTACCGGTGCTCAACTATTTAATTGTTAAAAGGGATTTCCTAATACCTCATTGGAATTTCCTGTATTACAGCATGTGTCAGGTCCACTCATCCTGTCCCTGTGTACTTCTGAGAAAACTGCACACCGTCACCCCACCTCAATTTAGCTACCTTATTTTGCTGTGTTATCATATTCATGCTGTCTGTAATGGAAAGAAAGAGCCAGCAGCCTTATTTCAAAGAGGAGCTGAACATTCCAACTTATCTCATTTTTCAGGGACTTAAAATGAAAAATCAGGAATACAAACCCAACATTGAAACTGCAGCATTTTGCTTTAGTCGTATTAAATACTGGTAGTAACAGAGCAATAATTTTGTCTGTTTTTTCTTGTTTTAAAAACTGGTTATCTTAATGATATTTAAAATAAGAATCCACATCCAGATGGACTCTAAATATTACTGTCAGGAGTCTAGTAGACACTTTTCCTCCCTTTTATGACTTCCAGTCTAACTCTGTGTTGATACTAATTAATTAGATTTAATAATGACATCTCTTCATTTCAAACGTAACTTTATCTTCAGGTGCTCCTTGATATGTATCATAGCAGAAAAATTCCTTCTCTTGATCATCCTTTCAGGCAGTCCTTTGCCTGCCCCATTTCACAGCTGAGCAACTGCTGTGATGTATAGGATAGCTTCTGTGCCAGTTAAATACAGTGTGGGGTGGTTAAGTTCATGTTTGGTAAAGAATATATACAGCTGATCACAGAAAAAAAAAAAGATTCTAAATGTAAGGAAATACAGTACAACACTGATGTCAGTGTGGTGCTTTGACGAGCCAAGGAGAAGTGCTTGACATGTTTCCATGCATATAATTTTGCTTTATTTTTTTTGCCTGGGATGTGTTTCAGGTCACCTAAATCTAGCTGTCTGGGCAGGCACCAGTCTTGAGCAACTCTCCATTGTGAATTTTCTTTCTTATCTTCAAAGAAGTTCACGCCTTGTTAGTTTTATTTTTTTTTTTTTTTAAGCTGGCCAAAGGTAGCTAGAAAAACTGCCCCTAAGCAGTATTTATCCCTTGTGTGATATCCCAACTTCATTTTCATAATAGCATAGTTCTTTTCATACCTTCTACTTCTCATTTGTGGATTTCAAAGCACAGTAGAGACCAGCAGCAATATGCCAGTATGTGGGTAGGAAACTGAAGTATTGTAATCTGAGAGTGGAAGCAGATAAGAAGAAATTCATAATTAGAACCTGCATTTTGTATTGCCCAATGTACTGCCCTAACTCCCAGGACAAACTGGAACATGAGTCCTTTAGGGACCTTTTTTTACCCTTCCCCAGAAATGCTAGAACTTGGGAATGGGTTATTACATGATAATTTCCATTTTCTTTTAAAATTTTAATCAACTCCCCAGCTTCAAGATATATGACTCAAAACTCCAAATGTGTGAAGAAAATGAGGGGCTTTATATGCAGTCTCTGGAAGAAAGTCTATTTTTGAACATAATCTCCTGAGCTTTGAAGAGGACTTTAGTCATGGCTCTCTCCTCTCCAAATGCTTAAGATGTCATGTTTTCCCTTCCTAGTCTTTGCTGTCTCTTATGTGTGTGAATTCAGCCAGCACAGTATGCTCTGTTTATGCAGTGGTGGTAAATAGTGGTAAATACACTTCAGAGTAGCAGGTCTTTGCACAGAGAGCTGTGGTAGTAGTCTAATCTGTCCAGTGCAGAGATGATTCAGTTCTGAAAATCTGGGTGGTCTTGGAAGGGAGGGAAGCAACAGCCTGTTTTACGTAGCTATATTTTAAGCAGGCCACCTCCTTGCCTTTTGGGAGGGTGGGAGTCGGGGAGAAGTAACAAAAATGACATCATTTGGTCCATCATCAAAAGCCAAGCAAGTCTGTAAGGGCCCCCTTTCAAAATTCATCACTTTTCTTTTTTCTTGTTTGAAATAGAATCCTGTTTCAATTCTCTGCTGGATTTGGGGGGGGGTTGCATGTTTTTTGCATAACGATTCTGCTGAGATACAGTGGGGGGAGCCTCTCCTGGATCAGTGGCAACTTACAGTAATGCTGTGTATCTGTTGGTATGGAGTATTTAACAATACAGACCAATGCAGATGCTTATCCCTAGAGTTTAGCTACAAGGAGACCTTTTGTTGGTTTAGAACTAATTGCAATAACTCTATATAGCAGGGCATTGTACTGTAGAAAATACATCTTAAACACTGCGGTTCAGTCTAGTATGGAAGAATTTAGCAGTAAGGCTGATTAGGATGAATGACTTATGTGGGTCAAGATTATTTCTCTGATTGATGATTGTAGACTAAAATTAATATGATTTTGCTAGTAATTTTCAGTCTTCTGCAAGGAGGTGGATGTCAGCTTTATGCCTAATATTCTACATGATAATATTCTGTATAGTGTTGGATAATGCTGGCTTCCTAAACTTAACAAATATAAGTACAATAAATATGAAAAATGCTTCTGGCAGCCTAGAGTGTTGTTAAATGGTATAGAAGGGAGTTCAGAGAGGTAAATGTTCACTCTGTGTGTGTTCTTCTGGGAAGAAATATCCAGTGAAGAATACATAACTACTTCAATGTGTGTGGGACAATAATATATATATATATTCTTGTTACCACCTCAGCATATGTACATGCCCCATTTCAGTAAAGTGATGTTATTGCTCATAATTCAGAAAATACCACTATGAAGAGATATTTAAGAGAGTTTTAAAATTTAATTTAAGCCTCTAAACAATTAATAAGTTTTGTTCCTTAATGGCCTCTAAATAAAAGGGAACTTGTTTCGTTTTCTGTCGAAAACAAATGGTTTCACCCATAACAAGCTGCTTCAGGACTTTTCCTTTCTAAACCTTTAAAAGCCGATTTGGTCTTTACAGAAGAAAATCCAATTGCAACTCCCACTTGAGTTTGCAGTGCTGCCAACATACCTAAGGTATGATTAAGATGGTACTGCATGTTACTGAGTGAGTTGAAGAAAACAGAGTATTTTCAGTACTACTCATTATTTTGCATGTGCATGTATCCAAAAGTTGTATGAGTAAACCTGAACACCAAGATTTCTAGCTGAATCTGTTCATAAGCATTTATTACTTATATTTAGCACTTATTTTTTTCCTAAATATATGGCTATATTGTTGTGTATATCTGGAATCATTTTAGATACTGTTATTTATTTCCCTTTAGTAAAAGTTGACTGCCCACCTTCATTTCTTTATGTCTGTGCTGGTGATAAGTTTCTGGACACGTAGTGCCATACTTTGGAATGATGTCATTGTAGCTCAAACATTGTTTTGTCAGAGAGTTGAAGGGAGTATATGTTGCTTTTAACTAAGCTGTAGCCTTTTAATTGCCAATATAGTATACTTTGCTTTACCACATTACATTTATGAAATCTATTTTAAAAAAACATTTTCTTTCCTATTTTTTTTTAATTTGGTAGTTCCTGAAAAATATCCAAAACCATAACTGCTCCTGTTTATTCCTCACTTTTATGTTTCTTCTATTTCTTTTATTTTCTTTAATCAAGGTTTGCTTGCTCTTTAGATTCAGTCTTTGCTTGAAATACAGTATCGAAATTTTATGGTATCATAGTAAGCAAAGTGATGGTCTACAGCCCTTGTTATACACTCAGTGTATGGCTCAGATTTGCTTTCTAGGACAGCGTAGAAAGACCCTGAGAAAAGGCTTTGTGGGGATAGAGATGTCCTTTTACAGCTGTCTGTCATGTGAGTTGCTGGTAGGAAAACAAAAATAGCAACTGGACCTACAAAAGAAATTAGCTCTGCACCTGAGGAATTGGATAATACGGCACAGATTTTCAGCTGAGTTTATGCTGTGCTTCCCTCAATGTAATACATTAGAGGAGCATTATAGGGAATATGTATTTCAGCAACACAGACACAGTACACTTTATACTCTACTGAAGCATAAGGAGCAATGAAATACAGACTGAGTCAGTCTCCCTCTTAGCATGTTTGTCAGGTTGTACAACTATGTTCTGTTTGCTTGTGACCTGCATTGACTTCAAACTTAGAAAAAAATGCCATTTTATGCACTTAACAAGGACCAGAGCAGTTTTATTTGCGGAGCTGCCCTGAACAAGGCTCTGTTTTACTAAGTAGTTAAGCTTGTGTGATTGAAAACATGTGACATACTGCTAATTGCAACACCCAGCTCCCAGCATTGTAGTGCTTGTCCTGGGTAAATCCTAAGGCACATGGATAAGGTTACTGCCATTGGCCTTCATTCTGAAGACTGGGAAATTGAGGCACAAGGTGACATGTCTGGGGCAGTGAGGCATTGTCAGGAGTCAGTCTCTGAAGCATCAGCTCAACACACAGTGCAATTGACCATTAACTTCTTTTTGGCCCATTGGTTGCCAAGGAAAAAGTGATTGATTCAAGTGCTCCTTGGATACCTAGGAGCATTGTGTGAATGCTTGCTCTGTTTGTTCCTATTATGTTATGAAAGGTGTTTTTTTTTCTTTAATGCTCTTAAATATATGTCCATATTTTGGAATCAGTAATTGTCTTGTACTTTGCCTTTCATATTCATATTGTACCTGATCCATCTCTATTTCTTTCTTATCTATTAGTTATCTATTAGTCATGTGACACTGTTCAGGGAGGGCAATCCAGGGATGTAATGTTACACCTTGCTACAGCCCTATAAACACATATTAAATAATGACAGTACTTGAACACGATTTTCAGAGATATTTCAATGTGCATTTAGATTTATATGATGTAGAAGACAGGTGATGTGCAATTTTTCTGAAAACGAATTGAAGCAGTGGGTGCGATCTACGTGGGAATGGAGTTTCCCTTGTGCAGCACATGGAAATAATGTGTGAGCAGTGGATTGGAAACTGTACTCTTCACTGAGGTAAGAAAAAACAACTAAACCCAAAACTAGTCTCATTGCTGCTCATCACAAGAACACACTTCAAAATTGTTTAAGTAATTCCAAAATAAGTAAAAAGACTCATCTCTCATCTTTTGTCCATCAATACTAGTTTTGATTCAGGCCTAGATATTTATCTTTCTTTTTTCAGCAGTGTTTTTACCCTCTCTATCCACACATTATCATGAACTTTGGAAAATCATTGACATTAATGACAGCATGCATTTAACTAGTGAGACACTGTGCAGAAAAAATAAATTTCGGTATTAATTTATGTGGTTGATCTTTGTAATTAGGATCAAATAGGTGGTAAATTTCAGATTTAAAATAATTTTACATTTTAGATACTGAATTGAGGAGAAAAAAACATCTGTATATTCCTTTAATCCTTATATTGGTGATAAAGGATTTTTATGCTTGGATGTTTCCTGTGGGGTTTTTTGGTTTTATCTGAGGTTTTCTGGTTGTATGTTTTTTATATGCAATTTTACAAGAATGATGAATTACTCTCAGAAATCACGGGAACAAATCAAGCATTTCATCCCAAAGGATGGCCTTCATAAAAGTGCATGCAAATACCTGACATAGGAACTTATTAAAAAAAAAATGACTGAATTATAGCTATGACATTGTCCCTCCTATCCTAAAGTCTGTGTTCTGGGTGAAGTAAACAATATGGGATTTTGTTTGGTTTTGGCAATATGTTGCTGCTGTTTCTGCTAATCCTTCATGCAGCTTGTTAGAGCAGTTATTCTGTTGCTCTCCTGAAGGATTAATTTAGCTCTAACTATATGGTATGCCTCCTGCTTACCTCCAAATTTCCAGTTAGAAGGGATACAGCATTTTAACAGAAAAGTTGTCTTCGTGTTGTCAAGTAATTGCAAACCTTTGCATGCTAGGATTGGCTTCAGCATTGCTAAAAATTAAATTGATACTATGCCAACTTCATTCATGCCATAACATCGTTGACTTTACTGGCATTACAGCAGGTCTGAGTTTAGTCTATTGTGCTTCTGTTGCTTGGTTTTTCCAGACACAGATACAGGAAGGAACAGGGTGGATATAGAATAGTTGATATCTTCCTTGCCTTTCCCATGATTCATTTTCCTTGTAAATTAGTTTCACTGAAGGAAATGATATAACTGAGTAGATCCTTGACCCAGTTCTTCATAAAAACAAAACACATTATGGAAAAAAAATCTTTGACTGCATTGTGTTCACCAAACATGTCTGACACCTGAGAACATAATGGGGCTACTCCATCTGAAGCAAGAAACAAAACATTTCAAATAGGATGGCAGTGACTAAATAGCTTTTCACATTATGGGGTTTAGTGTGTTTTCTTTTGGATGTTTTATAACGTTGTGGTAAGCTTTACAAAGCCCAGTGAAACCAAAAAGCTTACACATAGTTTTGTTTGGAGAAGTGTCAGTTAAAGTTTGACAGAAAGTAGAAAAAGAGACAGATTTAGTCTAGGCAACAAATTTGGTCTAACCTGATGATTGTTACCATCACATTTCATGGAAAGAAATTAAAAAAAAGAAAGGCAGCTTAGTCTTGGGTTCTATTATGTAGGCAAACAGTAAAGTATGAATTGTGAATCTGAAAACAGCATTTTGGGGAATATCACTTCATATTTTAATAATTTGTTTTCCAGGTATCACTTCAGCAACCCCTTTTCAAGCTGGCAGAATAAAGGATGACAAACTTAGTGTTCTTCCTGTTTGTTCTGTAGACACTGATCCTTCTTTATCTTCTGTAAAGGAAGCTTGCTTGTCTTACCTCATTTTGAGTTGCTGCATAGTATGAGCTTTTCGTGGCCTGTTGAATTGACTCTGTTGCTCTATCAGCCTGACCACTGATCTAATTCCACTGTCTTGCATGCAGCTTTCCATTCTTGGCTGGAGTTCAACTCTCCTTCATATCCCTTATTTAAGCAGTCCTTCATCATGAGACCTGTGGAAAACAGACTGTGTAGATAGCTATCAGCCTGACCTGCACTGCTTTCTCTTCTCATTTTATTGGATTTTCATATCTCCAATCCCATCTCTCCTCCTTCCCTATGGATAATATTTTACTAAAAGGAAGAGATGTCCTTTTGTTTTTCATTCTGTTTTCTACAACAGTGAGATCTTGATCCATAGCTAAAGCAGAAAGTAAGTAATCTTGCTTGTTTACTTGTATTTTTAGGACATTGCATTGAGTACTTAATGAAAGAATAAGGAGAACACCACTTAAAAATGTGCCATATTAGAAAAATGAGGTATCAGGACCAGTCCTTTTAGAACCCATGCCACATGGCACTGTTCCTTGCAATAAGATTTATTTTGGGACTGCCTTTGTTAACTCTTCTTTCTGCTTCAGTGTCAGCGCTCTGAAATATCTCTCTCGTGCTTGTGAGAGAAAATTCTGTTGTGATTTAATGCTGGCATGCAAATCTTAAAGTTAAAATAGACTGGTAGCTAAGCAGCTCTTGAAAAGCTGCTACTTTGCACTACTTTGAAGAAAAATGCTGTTCTTCTTGCAACCCTGGTCATTTAACATACAAGGACAGGTTTTGTGCATGGGAGAGCCCAGCCATGATATATAGAAGTACAGATAAGCATTAGTGGTGTTTTCTTTGGGATGGGAGAGGTCAGGGAAGAGCAGCAGTGGGAGAAATTTTGGTTATAGATTTGATTTATGTTCAAACTCCCACTTTGCTGATATGGTTGACAGAAAACGGATGAAATTCCCTTTAAAACTGTATTTTAGGGAGGGGCACCCTGTATACTTCTGAGCTTGCAAAAACCCCTTTGCTAAACCTCTTTACTATTCTTTCACCACTGGTCCCACTATGGGAACTGTGCATTCTTGATGATTGCTGTTGTACTCTGAAGTAACTTGCATGTATTATTTCTTGAGATTTTTAATTCTGGGTTTTTTTGGGGGGGTTTTGTTGTTTGTTGGCCGGTTTTTTCCTTTCCCGCCTCCCCACCTGGGTCCCCCCCCCCCCCCCCCCCCAAGTGTTGTCTATATATGAGTACACATCATTACAGTGGTATATTCTTGTATTATAGAGTCTCAGTATCCATGCTGTTTTAACCTAATGTTACAATTGTGTACGAACTTTTAGGTGCAATAATTAAAGATGTTGCTCTCTAAGTCCACTGGCAAATTTCACAACCCAGTGAAGTAGCAAAAGTGTCTAGGAACTATCTTAACTATTCTAGTAAATGCCAAAAGCCAAATCCTGTTCTGTTTTATACCAGTGTAATACAGAATTTAAAGATTTTGTGGTCTAGCATCAATTAACATTAATGCTGAACATGCATTTGATTCTTTTGCTTTTACAAAGTTATGCTGCCATCAAATTAAGTAGAATAATAAAATAGAAAACAAAGCAGAAATAAAATCTCTCAATATTATATTTTTATCTTTTTTTTCAATAGTAATGATGGACCTATTTTTTTAAAACATAAGTAATTTGAAAACAATTCATGTATTTTCTTATTTTTTTAATCAAAATGTCTTTTCATAAAGTTTCATTCAGTGCTTGTGAAGAGAGGGTAGAAAACCCTAACAAAATGCAGAGCTCATGCTTTAAATTACTCATTATTTGTTGCCTTTGAAAATTTGAAGTTACAATATTTTTCTCTGGTGGTGATAGAGCTTAATGGTGCATATGACATTGAGGTCTACAGGAGCTTAATTGTCAGAGGGATGATCTGTTGCTCTTTGCATTGAGCAATGAGGCACTTGTTTAGTAGCAGGAGAGAATCCAGTGTAGCATCAGCTGTGCCTTCCCCTACACGTGGGCAGCCAAGGAGGCTGCTGAGTTTGCTCTTGGACTGTGACAGGTGAAAAACGCTATTTAATGAGTTTCCTTCTCAGACAATTAGCAGATGGAGGGAGCTTCCCATCTGTGCCTAACACAACCAGGGTTTGCCGGTTGCCATTATTTCCTTCGTTGAGAGTGAGGGGTGAGTCATAGAATGGGGTGATGACGATGACTGCTTGCTGCAGTCTCACTGACTGCTCTGATCTGTTTAATCTCAGGGGTTTTTCCTAAGTACTTCCCACTAGCGAAAAAGGGCAATGTGGAAGAAGGTTCTCACTAGGGCAGTGCTGTATGAGGGCTACAGAGGTCTTAGAGTAAAACAAAAAGAAATACAACCAGCAACTCCTGGACTGTACTTAACATTTTCATCTGCACATGTAACGTATCAATAAGGCTTGTGCGTGTTTGGATTGCTTATTATCTGTAGGAGCTACTGGTAAATGTTGCCTTATTTTTGACTAGTACTGACTTTCTTGAAGCACATTATACCCAGATCAGTAAAATGTGCATAAATACTTCTGAAGTCTTTATTAATCTCTTGCCACTCTTTTCAGAGTACCCTAGTTAAGCAAATTTCAGTCTGACACCAGAAAACACACAAAAAAATCAGTAGACTGCCATTCACACGAATGTAATGTGCCTTCCTCTCTGGAAATTATCTTTTTAATTTAAACAGTTTTTTTAATTGTGTACTTTATTCATCCTAAACTCTATTAATCTGTCTAATGCACAGACTTTAAATTTCTTCACACATCAGTTCTGCTGAAGTAATGGAAATTACAACACATTAACATATCATATCCAACTGCTGATACTTTGTATTTTCTTGCAGTGATACATAGAATTTTCACAGCGAAAGAGTGAGATGGTTAGCTGTGCTTTTTGTACAGCAAATTGTAATTTCTTTGCAGGCTTTCCTTGAAAGTAAGGTTCGTAAAAGTATATAGTATTTGTCTAAGAATCTATATATTGGATGGCATTCAGTTGCCTGGTAGCAGTGTTATTCTTGCTACCTACACTCCTGCTATTTATTTTTCACTTTCCAAAAAATATTTTTGGCTTAAGTTCTACTTGAACTATTTTATTTCATCTGTTTTAGTGCATGTTTATAAACTAGCATAAATAGGTTTTGAGTAGAGGGAGTAGTTTTGGTTTGGTTTTTTTTTTTATTTTTTGGGGTTTTTTGTTTTGGGGTGTTTTGGTTTTTTTGGGTTTTTTTTTTTTTGGGGGGGTGTGTTTGGTTTTTCTTTTTGTTTTTTTACTTTTATTTTAAACCTTCAATTCTGTGAAATATAGCCGCCTTGGGGATTCCTTTGAAAAACCTGATAATGAATGTAAGATGTGAGTGACTGGTGTGTGATTGTGTTGATGTTTTCCCTTCTCTTGAGCCCAGTTTGAAATTCAGCTCTGCACAGCAGGGATTGTCCTCAGCCACATATGACTATTTTGAGGATTCTGTGCTTTTGAGTAGCTGTGCAGGCTTTGGGCAACTGGCAGCAGTTTTTCATGGCTGCCTTTTGGCTAGTAAACCTTGGGGATTTAAATCCTTGTCCCTCTATGTCAATCAAGGCTGTTTCGCTTTTTAATGCAATATTATGTATTTTCAAACAAATGGTGTTCATGCCATGGTAGGTGCAAAAATACCAAAAGGAAAAATGTATAATGTAGCGGGCTTACCTATTTTCCCACAGCTGTGCCATGGAAAATTATTTTCTCTGTGATATAATTGTTCATATTTAAATCATAAACCTCGCCTGCCTATTTTCTCATTGTTTTATTTTGATTGAGTACTTTGATGCTGTGAATCCTGGCTGCATTGAATTCATTATAATTACGTGAAACTAAACCCTGAATGGCTTCCAAAGGAATATTATTTAATTTTCTTTGGCATTCACACAAGGGGCGGCTTTGCTAGCAGAGCAGTAAGTATAGACATGTTTTTCACTCCTATATGAAAGGGTCAGATTTTAGACCATTTCTCTTTTGTCTTTCTAAAGTACTGAATATTATTATTTTTCCTTTCTTTTAGTCCCCAAATGTGAAAAGTAAAGAATAAATGGTGCTAACTGTTTTTTTCAGTGCTGTACAACCTGGAAAGTAAGTTTCCATGCTTAAGCTGGGAAGTGAATTTCCACACTTAATAGCCAGGTATTTGCAATGTTTATCAGATATACTGATTGCCCAAGAAGAATAATTTTGTGTTTATTTGTGACACATTAAAGACACTGTAAAATATGGGGAAAAGGAAAAATGGATTTGTATGCCTTTATGTATATAACCATGCTATTCAATTGCAAAACCTTACATTGTAATGTTGACAGGACTTCCAACACCCCAAGGGAATTAATTCTGATTTAAACTTCTTTTTGTCCCTTCTTGTTACTTGGACAACTCAGTGAATATGGTTCAGTCTCTAGAGGTAATTCATACTAAACCACAGGAATATTGATTTCAACAATGTAGTCATAGAAAAACAATTCAGGAACAAATTGTGCTCTAATATGAGTGACCTCGCATGACGATGGAGGCATTGTGTTTTATTGCCTTGTGTAGTAGAGGAGTCAGCGTGGCTTTGAAAGGGTTTTTTGATTGTTGAAATCATACAATTCTTTTCATATTTGAGAGGAGCAGGCAACCAAGGAATCAGAGGTTGCTCACAGTGAGCCAATGGAGCTGCACTGCTAACTGTGGTGTGCTAGAAGCAAATCCATCCTTTACTGGCTGCTCCCAGTGGAAATAGGCACAGAGTCTAAGCTGTGGGGCTTTGCATGTGTGTTTTCTGTTTGTTTGGTTTTTTGTTTTTGTTTTGCAAAAGGCAATGGAGTTCCTGTTCTGTGGCACCCCCGTTGTTTTAACAACCCATGAATCTTGCATACTTGGAGTTTGGCCCCATTTTTTTCCTACCACCTTTTGAGGATTGTTACCCTTATTGTAGAAGGTCGGGTGTGGGGGCTCTTTTTGTTTGTGGTCCAGTTTTTTGCTGGGTTTTGTTTGACTGTTTGCTTGGGAGACTGTTTGTTTCTGTTGTTTGGGGGGTTTTTTTTAATGAAATGAAGTATCATCAATTGAGGGATTTCCCTCCCTTACAGCAGATTATATGGTAACCAACAAATTTCACAATATGAAGATAGGGCTAATGCCGAGTTGCCTTCTTTTTGAGTCTGAGAATGGTTAAGTCCCTACAGTCACTGCTTAGAAGAGAGAAATAGTAAAAACCCTTCAAAATTACTTCCACGTGGGACAAAATCCAGAGACTGTTCAGAACATAGAGGTCATCCTTTAATGGTCATTAACATGGGTTCTCTGGTCACCATAGAACATGGGCTTCTGTGAGAGAACATCTTGCCTTCTACTCTGATTTTCTAGTTAGGGTTTGAATATGTAAGAGCTGCAGACTGTGTTACATGTATTTGAGTGGCATGAACATCAGCCCCAAACAGGAATCAAATGAGAGTGCAAGGAATCAAAAAATAAAGTTTCAGTCAGTCCCGACAGATGAACAGGAAAAATCTCCTGAAATGATAGAGGCAAGTCTTGCATCTCATTTCAATGTGACATTAAGGAGGTATGTTAAATGCAAAAATACTGTGCTTGCCCTTCTTGTCTTCTGTGAGTCTGACCAGTTGTTTGAATTTTAGAACCCTTGGCTCTGCTTGCTGGCTGAGGGACATGTTTAAACATGTCAACATTACCTGTAGGGGTTTTTTAAGCCTTTTTTCCTTGTAATTCCCTTGCTGTTATTACTCTGTTAACTACTCAATCACCTAAACACTATGCATTCTGGAAAACTTCATCAGGCTGTCAGACTCTCTCAGTACCATTACAGAATGCATGAGGGAGGTTTAAAAATTATTTGTTTCTCTAGTTTTTAACAGTTTTACATGTGCTTAACTACTAACTGTCTCAAAATGCTGCTGTAAGCACCATCTTTATAATCCACTAGAGATGTGCTCTCTGGAGAACAATGAGACATTTATGGTGTTTGGGTGGGAGGACTATTGGAAAGTATAAAGTAATTTCTTACTCATAAACCCCCAGTAAATTATCTTTTCATTTTGTAATAAACCCCTTAGTTTTAATAAAGATCTGCATCAGTGGATTGTCAGAAAATAGCAGTATATTTCTATTCCTTACTGCAAGATAGTAGTGAAATAATCAGGTATTTTTTTAAATTGTTTCTCAAAATCTTGGATCTTAATTTGTGGGAATTTGTGCTGAGCCCTTTCTTTTATATTCCCCTCTTATCGTTTCATGTACATTAATTTAGAACCTCAAGTTACCGAACTGCAAAGTCTACTGTTGTTTTCATTTTACTTGCAGAGTATTAAACAGTAGTGGTGTGTTAATTCAGATGGCAGTGCTGCTTTTCTCTCCTGAAAATTGAAGATATGTGGCCCAAGACACAAATTTTCCTCTGTCACAAAAGAATAAGTGGTTCCATAGAAAGACAGGGTCCTAATCCTGACTTTGTTTCTTTTACACTCCTGTATTGTCTTACATGGAAAATACAGTCTGTGACCATGTCACTTTTTGTCATGTTGATGACCCTTTTCTGTAGCCTACCTGGTCTTTGTCATGATTTTGTAAAGAGTTTCCTAGTTTGGAGTAATTTTATGTATGGAAAAATAATGAAAGAATGAGAGCTGCTATCAAAGTATTGGAGATGTTTTTCTGTGTCTGAAATTTCACTTTCCATATGTAGGGATAAGCATATTAGGTCCACTCACTCCTCCTGCAAATGAAATTATTGGCTTTTTTTACAGTTTTCTTTCTGAAGTAAAGTAGAGCCACTTTGAGCTAGATTATCCAGGCTGCAGCATCACGTTTGTTCAATATTTGCCTTATGGCCTGGAAATTTTTCAGGCCTAACTCTAGGAATGGAGATATAATGACCTTTACAAATTACATCAAAGACACAAGGTAACGAATCTGAAGATCATGTCCTTGGGCATGGAGGTAATACAAACTAAATCCCCATCTATATACCATACTTATATTACGTTTCTTAGTCTTACACTCTGACCTTTGGCAAAGCAGCCTGAAACTCATGTGGTAATAATTGGTTAGAGATCTTCAGTGTCTATAAGGCTCAATTTTTGCTATAGCAAAATATACAGTTGTATAATATCTAATAGATGAACTGAGATACAGGTGATATTCCCAGTGAGTAAGGAGCATTCTCCATTAATTATAATCTTGTTTATTCTCTCTATTTTTAAAATAAGAAATGATTGCCATTTACTGATATTACCACTGTTGAATTATATTTTAAAAGTTATACTCAATCTATTCTTCTCCCCTCTAATTCTTCACTAAAACAAAGCGTTACTAAATTTAGCTTTCTAGATGGCTATTCTTGGGCTTCAGTTTTTTTCTTCCTGTCCATTGATTCAGGTTGCTGGTGTTTTCACTGAGCATCCAGGGTTCCATAGCCTAAACTAATGGACCTGTGTGTGATTCTTCCACCAGCTCACCTCAACTCAGTGCTGAACAGCTGGGAATTCTTTCACCAGTGACTCTGCCCAGTATTTGAGGGGTGTGTAGTTCCAGGCAGATCTGTAGATATCTTCTTAAATTGGGAGCATTTTAGATGGACGGAATAAATTTGAAAAACTAAATACTTTTCCAAGGGAAGTTCAACCAACTCATTTTTTCTGTCATATTAATTTCAAAGTATAGCCAGACTTCAAATAGCTGATTAGCTTGCTTGATAGGAAGGACTTGCATAAAATTAGCTATGTTTCTCCACTTGCTTCTTTCAGTGCAGTAGAAAATGAGGATGGCATACTCAAAGCAATAGCTACTTTTACTTGCTTCAGTTTGAATTAAACAGAACTAAAAAAACCACATAAGCAAAAACACCATCAAAAACAAAAAACCCACAAGCCAGACAAAAAATGCTCAAGACCCCAAACCCAACCCCAAAAAACTCGAACCCGCAAATGCTACATTCAGTTACAAAGAACTAGAAACTACTTTGCTATATTAACTTTCCATGCTTATATGAAAAGTAATTCTCTGTGGAAATGTGTTTTTTAAAATTTTTAAAGAAAGGGATTGTACAAATTATGAGGTCTTCTATCCCGTTGTTTTCTTCATCTGTAGCCCAATACATATTCATAAACCAATAATACATATTTATTGTTGATTCTAATACAGCAAGTGTTCCACAGCTTGTATAAAAAATGGTTCATGGGGCTATACTATGTAACTTTCAGAGCTTGCAAAAAACAGTATATGTGACCTTCTTGTGAAGAGATACATCCCTAGCAAATGTTACTGTTAAAAAAATAATAATAAAAAAATTAGTACTTACCTGTATAGCTACTGAGGCTTTGCTTTTGAAAACATGGCAGGAATTCAACTTCCCCAACGTTTGTTTTTGGGCTTTTTTCTTCTTTTTTCCCCCTCCTTCCTCAACTTCCTCATAGCACAAAGAATGGAGGGGTGAAGTGATGTATGCCATCTGTAGCCTTCCCACTCACACGATGTGCAATCCATTGTGTTTGTGGGAAAGCCTGTGGACCAAACATTGTTCTGGCTATTTTGGGGGGGGTAAAAGCTGTCCTGGTAACCAGGGGAAGGAGCTGATGTGAGGCACGAAGCATCATTTAGACAGTTCAATACATCTTAGAAATACAAAAAATAGTTTTGCTTCTTTGTTCTCCTAGACTGAGTGTGCTTTGCTATATTTTTTAGTTCACCTAGCACAGCATATAGCTGTTGATGTTTGTGGTCTCATTTAAACAGAGCTAGGCTTCTGGATCAGAACCAATCACTTTTCATACCTGCCTTTGCATCTGCTTTCTGAAAATTAAGGTATTTTAGAGTCAGGACTGGAGAACAAAATACTCAAGTCCTCAGGAAGTTGTTACTGAAGAATTTGTGCCTGCTTTTTAAAAGCAGATAGCAATGGGAAGGAGTCATTTCCTAGTCTTAGAATGTTCTGCCTTCATAGTATAGTATTACTGTTCATTGTAACTTTTGTTTTACTTCCACAAGGAAAATACTGAGGTTATCTGATTCCTCAGTTGATTTATCTTTGCAGTGTTAGCATCTCTGCCTCAAGGCTTGGTCCAGGGGCCATGTTTCTCACATGCACAGGAGTAAATCAAAGGTTTAAATTACCGTGGGTCTTAGTTTCTCAGAATACGCATCTTCTGGCAAGTGAATCTGAGTTCATGTAGTGCTTTACTCTTTCTCTTGAAGAAGGAATATATGTGTACCTAACGTGAAGGAACTGGGCACTTCTGTTTGTGCTGAAGCTTGCACTACGTGAATGGAGCAAGTGAAAAAGATGAAAGACTATTTCTTCACCTCTGCTCATTTCTAAATTATGAATCTTGTAATGTCCAGCTTCATGTTGGGACAAGTCTAGACCATACAGTAATGCTTCCTAGTCCTATTGTCCCTTTTTTTCATTTGTTTTCCTGCATGACACATCCTCAGGTCAGGTACCCTGCAGTTCAGATACAGTCTTTGTGACTAACAGACTTCAGTGCTGATGGGAATCTCCAGCTGCTTTGTTACTGCAGCACCAAAAATATATATATACACACACATAAATATATTCTGAAACCCTGTATATGTGCTACATCTTCAACAACTTACCTTTTAAGGTTTGGGGGCTTTTTCTCATGATTTTTCTGTATTCTTTTTATTATTAATTTAATGATAAATGCTTTGAAGTGCAAAGAGAAATGTTTTGAAAGAGATCTGAAATTTACAGGTGCTCAGAATCCTTTTGAAAAATAATTTATATTCAGCTTATTCAGGGTCTGAACTAGTGGATTTGCAACATCTTCCAGCTTTGAACATTTGTCGCAGATTTTGGAGGCTGTTGGTCTCTCGTACTCTTTTAGTAAAAGTCCTATTTGGACGTGGCTTTGCTTTGTAAATTTGGGTGGATAACTACAGACACCATGGCAGTTCTGCCTTTGTGCTGCATCATCCCTTCATTTAGAAATGGCCAAGGACCTTCATGCCAAGGGTAGAAGAAAGGGGCTTTCTAATGAAAATTTGAGAGAACCACAATCACTGTACTTTGTTTAGAGGACATAAGTAGAGATAATATTTCTTCCCCAAATTTATAGTCTGTCTTACATGGCTGATGATTGTAGACAACAGTAAGAAACCACACAGGCTAAAATTACATAATTTAATATCCTTGACTGTAGCAGTACCAATTTGATGGATCTGAAAATAGAATTTTCTGGTTCAAGACTTGGCACACAGTCTGGGAGCATAATGCTTGCTTTTAAAACCATGGCTACTAAACTGCATAAGGTAAACTAAGCTACAATTCTTAGAAGCATTTCAGTTAGCAACATCCAGACATGATCTGCCTGTCAGCAAGGGAATACATAGCAAGGCAGAGGCATTAAAGAGAAATAAAGGTGGCAGATACTTTTTGTTTCCCATCACTCTAAGGGGAATATAATGTATTTGTATTTCAGATGGATCTGTATGCAAGCTTGGTAGGTGTTAAGGTTGTCTTATTTCTTACAGACTGGAAAAAGGGATTTCTGCTCTTTGTCTTTTCCTTTCACTTTCTTAAGTGAATGTGGTACATGTAGGAAGAATGAAGAGTTTTACAGTACTAGAAAATGCACAGTAAGTTTATGGTGCCAGTGCACTCTAGGTAATCAGACAATATGATCCGCTGTACAATCTTTCCCCGATTTACAGTCATTAGTGTTGTCAGGCGTATTTTTGCTTAGTTTGTTCTGTTTATGTTTTTAAGTGGGAATCCTGTGAACAAATTATCTGTGTTGTACACATCCACGTGTGAATTCAGCTATATTTGCAGTTCATAGAAGTGGTACTTGGAGAGTATGATTCACACGTTCATCCTCTGACAGATGCCTAGAGCTGGGCAGGTGAATCACAGCCAAGAAATGCCCTTCTCTCATGGTGTGTCTAGGCAGCTAGCCAAGATGTGGATGTCTGCGTTGCAGAAGTTTGAAGCTGTGTCCTTAAAATAAAATGTCATTGCTTTCATTTCCTGAACAGTGCAAGCCATTGTATTCTAACACTATTAGGCTATTTATATAATTGTGCAAGAAAGTTTACTTTCAAAATCTGAACTTCATGAAAAAAATTTAAAGTTGTGGTTAAGTTAAATAGATAAGAAAGTGCATTTATTTAACATGATGGTTATGTATTACCGGTATTCCTTTTATTTGTTTATTTTTCGTGAAAGGGGTTAAGGCTTGTACCTTATTGCAATATGTAAAATCATTTTTGCTCATTATATGGAATATATTGTAGGCACATGGAAATTTTTGTTCGGTGACTGTAAAGACAGATGCTCCCTCTAGTGCCTAAGACTGTTTTCTTGTAATGGCAATAGCTTTGTTGGGCTTTCTGCCATGTTTTACTATCAAGTTTTTTGAGTCGGTCAGGTATCAGTCTTAGAATAGGTAATATGAAATGAGGATAAACCCTTTAGTATTGCATGCCTCCTGCATCTTTCCCCTTGTGTGTAGCAGAAAGAGTCAGGTAATAAATTAGGATAAAAAAGTTAAGATATCCTTTTAATTGAAGTTTTTATAGTCTATCAAGTCAGTAAACTGTTATTTAAAATAAGTGTCACCTGGGAAAACCATGGGACTTGTGATCATTTCTAAACCTAAGGAAGGTTTATTTTGTACATGGAGCATGAGGGATTCAAAAAGTACCTGGACACTAATCTCAAATTCAGGTCATTGTTGTCTTCTTGATATTTTTGTTAGGTGATGTTTTTAATATGGCTACTGAAGGTACCAGACTAAAGTCCTACAAAGTGTTGTAAATCAGTATATGACATCACTGTGTGAAAAGAAGAAAAGCCTGAACTATGTAGACAGCCAAACACGCTGTTTAGTAAGAGAGTGTAATCTTTGAGCATCAGTGCTGGCATATGGGAGGAGGAGAGGGGAGAGTGGAGTATATTTGTGTGCCATGTGACATGCCTGAAGATGCGTGTTCTGCTTGCTTGTTAGGCTGTAACTGCATTCATTCCAGCACACAGTCCTTCCTGAGGGCAGCCATCCAACACATTCTAAAGTTTTTAAATGTCATTTTTAAAAACATGCATTCTACAATTGTGTGTCTATCTCTAAATCAGACTTAACAATAAATTATATTAGAAACAGTATCTGTAGAGGAAAAATATGTATGAAGCCAATATTTGGTACTAAATTTTAAAGTCCAAGGTTATGAATAGTACTGCAATAATGCATTGCCTGTGCTATTATCAAGCTCTTGTAGATGTTACAGCAGAAGATGTTAAGGGGATTTGAGGGAAGAGAATAGGTGGGGTTTTTTAAAGAAATATTTCACAGGTATGATGATGAAAATTCTTGTGCTTTCTATTTATCCTGAACTTTATTTTGAGAGATTTTCCTTTTGAACATGTACCACCAATATGTAGTGTAAGAAAATCTGTTATTTTTGTAGATAGTTTCTGCATCCCTTCACCCTCCTTTTCCTTCCCTCAGTCTTTCTCTCTGTAAGGAAAACAAATGGAAAATTTATTGTAAATGCTCTGTGGACATCAGCATTCAAACCCCAGAAAAATGTATACAAGTAAAATGCTCTACTAGTAAAGTGTTCTCCTTAGGTGCACTGGGAATATGAGTAATATTTTTCATTCTGTAGCTTGCATTTACACAGCTGAATGGAAGAGTTATATAGTACAATTTGAAATTGCAGCAAGCAGCAGCCCCTCTTCTATCCTGAATCCTTGAATCGTCTTCATCTTTCCCAGGGAGAACAAATGAGAAAATGTCCATGAGTTTTTGCCATCTTTCTTTTCAACATGTACCACTGATATGCAGTGTAAGAAAAAGGAACTGAACTCATTAACTAGGCATGATTACATTCTGAGGTAGTCCTATACTAAAGCTGAGTTAAAAAAAAAAATAAGATCCAGTAACTTGCAACAATTATAACTGATTGACTATTAAAAGTTACTTTTTTAATGTTGCTAAAGGCAAAGCTGTTTGCCCGCTGTAAAGATTTCTCCTTGTGGTGGCATTTTATTGGCATTAGTGAGCGTGACAGTTACACAGCAAAATCATATTGTTCAAGAGTTAGACTGTACTCAGATAGTCCCTCCATGAAAAGGTTCCTTCTTACATTACCTCTCTTAAATTGTGACAAGAAATGTTTGCATCCTGTTTGATGCTTCTGTTTCCTTTAACTACTTCAACCATTATGGAAGCGTAAATGCTGTGTACTTAACTCATTTGTCTCCAGCTGCACGTTGTAGATACTGCGTGGTAAAATGTTCCACTTACCTGCTTCAAAATTACAAGGTAGGCTAAACCCTTAGTCAATTGTTTAGGTTTTCTTGTGATTTTTTGGGTGGTCAATGACCTTCTCAAGAAGAACACATCTTTCCTAGGAAGGGAAACCAGCCCCTAACTTTTTATTATGTGCTACATGATTACCTTTGCTGAGGTTCTCTCAAGAGAAATGCTATTTCTTGGCAATTGCAATGTAATGGCAGTTGAGACAAATATGGTTCAACAGAGTCATATTCAGGAATTTTAAAGATCAGATAGCATGTCAACATCCTGAAATACAGTATGGAAATGATCATTCATGAGGATGCCATTTGCATGTGAATATGAATTCCTTCCTTTTCTGGAAGGAATTTATCCATCATGAGCATTTGCCTTCCTGCTTCAAATAAAGGGTTTTTTCTTCGAGCTATGTTGAGTCAGGAGGATGTGACCCATTCCTCCCGTTCTGTCCTTGCTGCTTCTTCCCTCTATACCAATTAGCTCATAACCTGCTGGAATAAAAAAATCATTACTCCCCCTTGTGCTGCCTCTGCTTAAGGAGGAAAGAAAGGAGGATAAGACTTTGGTTATGAAATGTTGAATTATCTCCTTTTCTTGTCTCATGATCACCTGTTATGTATCCAAAACCAAAGATATGAGTGTTATTTGGGAAATACTTAATGAAGTAGACATTGGAACTCATCCTTAATGTTTTCCTGTAACAATTGCTGTTGCAGAACCAAGATGCCCAGGCTTGTTATCTTAGGCCTGTTTCTGCGCTGCTGCATGTGATTAGCTTTGTGCTTCTTAGTTAAAATTGTGATTGTTTAGAAATGACTAAGAACAGAAGTGCACAGCATGATGCTTCACTGATGCACTGATTCTATTTCTGTCTAAACATCAATTTCTATGTGATTCAAACTTTAACAAGATTTTTAGGTTTATACTGTTGGTTTTATTAGTAAAAGGTAAAGTCTGTCCTGAAACTCTGAAAAAAAAAAAAAAATTGGGGTTTGGTTTTTATATTATAGTATTTTATCAGGTAAGGGTCACTAAATATGAATTAAAAACATTACTGTTTCAGTAATTTTTCCTTTGAGCTATTTTATTTTTGCTTCCCCAATCACAGGCATATCTAAACAGTGCACTGATCCGACCTGTCATTGTCATGAACTCAGGTTCCATCACAGATATTCTGATTTATATCACTGTTGAAGTTCAGTCAAGACCTCAACCATTTATGTGTCATGTAGTGATTTTTTTCATGTAGTTTTTCTTTTGTTCAAAAATTACGACTGTTGTGTTTCTTTAGATTGTAGAGTTCTTTATGTTTACTGCCAGCTCTGTTGCTCCAAGTTAGACTTTCTGTGACTATATTTGTAGCTGTATGAAAGCTGGTTTTTTGATGATGCAACATGAGGGCATGTTGTGGTTTAACCCCAGACGGCAACCAAGCCCCATGCAGCCACTCACTCACTCTCCCACCAGTAGGATCAGCGAGAGAATTGGCAGGGTAAAAGCTGGAGAACTTGTGGGTTGAAACTAAGACAGTTTAATAGGAAAAACTAAAGCCACACACACAAGCAAATAAAAACAAAGAATTCACTGCTTCCCAAGGGCAGGCAGGTGTTCAGCCACCTCCAGGAGAGCAGGGCCCATCACACCTAATGGTGACAGGAAGACACCATCACTCTAAGTGTTCCCCCCACTTCCTCCTCCTTCCCTCCAGCTTTATATACTGAGCATGATGTCACATGATCTGGAATATCCCATTGGTCACTTTGGGTCACCTGTCCCAGCTGTGTCTCCTCCCAACCTCCCATGCACCCCCATCCCTCCTTGCCAGTGTGGCAGTACAAAAAGCAGCCAAGGCCTTTGCTCTGTGTGAGCCCTGCTCAGCAATAACAGAAACATCTCCATATTTTCAACCCTGTGTTCGGCACAGATCCAAAACACAGCCCTATACTAGCCACTGTGAAGATTAACTCCGCCACAGCCAAAATCATCACAGGGCAGAACTAAGCTTGATTTTGTTTCATTCTATTACTGACGTATTTGACATAGTTTGTGGTTTGCCTTTTTATGGCTATAAATTCATACCTTAACATTCAATCTTCTATTTCGTCTGGGTTTGCTCATGCTGGATCTAATAGAAAATGCTGTCTTAGACAAGAGCTTTAAGATGCTAAAGCTATTGCCTGTAACAAACCCATATTTTCTGCGAAGCAAAGCAGCCATAAGAATGAAACAAACGCCCATAAAACCCTTAGCATTACCCTACATTCCTAACTTAAAACTATAACATGTAGCCACTGATATTTCTCTGTGTTCTTTTGTAACAGTTTATCATATCAGTAATCTCGTTCACACCATTCATCTGACATGTGCTACCAGGGGTTATCTTTTAAGTGTAAATCAAGTTTCGGAAATAGTCCAGAATATATCACAGGGTGGTATATGTCATTGTATAAACATGTTGGCCAAGCTTACGTCATGTAAATACAGTGAACTGAAAGTATGAGCCACTGCTATGTTAATGTATTTCCAGTAGCTATTTTTCCTTTTCACACTTTTGATGTTAGTTGACCTGCTTATATTGTGTTCTTTTCTCTGATTTGTATGCTCTTCCTCATTTTCCATCCAAGGGTTACAGTGCTGTATGCCTTTCCTGACAGCCAATTAATTGGCTGTCTCTTCATTCAGCCAAGAATAGAGGTTGCAGTTCTACATGAACCCCTCGTGTCCATTGATGTGCACAGCAGACATCCTAAGAATGGGGACATATTTCCCTGGTCTTGTGGCTGCATGCTGTTCACATCAATTTCCCATTAAAAGGTAATTTAAAGGTATAGCCCCAGGCAGACTCAGGAGAGAGCTATAAAAAGAGTTTAATTAACAGTTCAGAATAATATAATCTAAGGTTGAATAGTCTGTAACCAGTTCATTTTTTTGTTCACACTTGTCATTTCCTTTACTTGCAGATTAGAGGAGATTTCCTTGTTTGGTAAAGAATGCAATGAAATAAGTCTTCGTAGAAGCTTTATTGTATGTGTCTTGGAGCTAGATCACTGCATTATCATGAGCCTTAAACCTGCCACTGCTTATCTTCCCTTTGCATTAGCTCATCTCTTCTGGTCAACACATTTTAAGGAAAGAGATTCAAGTCATCCCACAGCTGGGCCCTTCATGCTTTTAGAAAGCTTTACTACCAATCAAAATTGCATTTACCCCAACTTGTTCCAAAATAATCTAAAGGAGTAGCTGTTTTCCTGGGGAAAAACAGTAGAAAATTGGGCTGGAATAAATACATGAGGCTTTATATTAAAACACAAGTACAATTGTTTCTTTCCTCCTCTTGTTGGTTGTGGTTTTGGTTAAACTTGCTTTGCAGTGATTGTTTCTTGCCTTTTTAATTTATTTTTTTTTCCCCCAATTGGGGGTTTTTTGGGTGATGTTTTTTGGTTTCTTTGTTTCCCCTCCCCCTGACATCTTCTTGTGTTTTTGTGTTATGCAGGTTTCTACACAAATCCAGACGGGCTGAATATAGCAGGATGTGTTTCTTTCATGATCCTAACAGCCTTCAAATCTGAATGATTTTCTGTCACACTGGCCTGACCTTTTCCTGGAAAAATTTATTACCTAAAAGAAGGAGGAAAAAAGACATGTTAAGGGGATCTGAAGTACTCTCTTCCTTGAGGGCTAAAGATATACAGTATTTGTTGTCATTTAACCATCCACCCACCTAATTCATTCTAAAATGCCAGCTACAAGTGCAACAATTTGTGGACATGACATATCTTGCACACGTGGTACATTAGAACTACAGGGCTGACTATTTTATTCTACAGAAATCTGTCTTGCTTTGTTAGACCTGCCTCCTTTTCTCTACCAGTGGAAAATACGTACATTTCTTAAAAACTTCTGGTTTTTACATGGATCACCTCTGAGGAATAGAATGAAAATAGTGACTGAACTTTTGTTTTACCCTGTGGCCGAGTGTGTTAAATCATTCCAAAATTAAATACGGTTATGCTGAGACACATTCTGTGCAAGTTACATAAGCCTGACTTTCCAAGTATTGAGTTTGTTTTGATTGCAGAGAAAATGAGAGGAGGCATAGTTTGATCTTTATTCTTTTCTGTGCCAAGTTTTTAAGTATGTTATGACAGTTAAAAAAAAAAAAAGGAATCAAAACAGAAATCTTTTTGTATGATTGACAGAAAGACCCCTTAAGAAGTGCTTGAAGTGACTACCTCAGGAAAATTGTTATGGAGCTAAATCAGCTTTTGCAGTATCTAATTAACACTGCCACAACATCCAGATAGTTTGTTAATTACCGTTCTGCTTCTCCCTCCAGTTGCTGTGTCAGACACAAAAGTTAACATGCATTTTCATAGTAGACATCAAATCTGTTAATTTTCATCATCCTCTCACAATAGAAAGCTGTAGGGGTGATGAAAATGAATTTTAACCATAGCCATTCTGAAGGCTTAGTAAGCTCACCAGACAAATGATAATTTATCCATGTCTATTTCAGACATAAGGTGGGTTTACAATTCTAACTGTGAAATGGTTGGGGGAGGCTTCTGCCTTTTAGAGTTGAGACTAAAACCAGCATTTTCCAAGCAAGCCAGAAAAATTCCCATGGTGCTGACAACAGGGATTTTCCAAAGTGAGCATAGCCCAAGCAGTCTTGATGTTCAGCGCCAGGAAACTCTGACTTCAGGGGTCTTCAGCTCGTGAGTTACAGGGAGTGGATGAGGGAGATAAAAGTAATTTAAAATAGAGCTATGTTTCTCAGCTGTAGTGTAGACGTGCTGTCTCATGCAAGTAGGCATTGTGGAATTTGTTTCTTGGTTTTTCCTCTTTTTTTTTTTTTTTTTTTTTTACTAAACACCCACTCCCCACAGACACAGTGCCAACTTT
>JAWWEV010000115.1:48375049-48419265 GCA_035583235.1 Hafferia zeledoni | reverse complement strand
TTTTTTTTTTTTTTTTTTTACTACACTCCCACTCCCCACAGACACAGTGCCAACTTTGTGATCTGTATCTTTCCTATGCAACAGACCCTGTATATCCAAGGGCATAATGTTTCCATACAGAGATGAGAATACTACAGTAAAACTGGACTTTCCTGTCCTATATGCATACAGTCCTTCGTTGTAAGATTGAGCAGTGCTGTGGAAGAGGTGTAGTGCTTGACTTGTACCTCTGCTGAAGGACACCAGATGTGATGTGAACAGGAGTGGGCACATCAACAGCTGCATTTTATTCTCAGTTTTCTGTTTTCTCACAGGTAGTTGCTGACCTATACAAGCAGCATATCTGCTACTCACTAAGCAAGTTGGACTAGTATGTACAGTGATCTGGAGACAAATAGCTGCTTATCTGTAGAAAACATCTACTCTGAGAGGAGTCAGGAGAAAGCAGTTCAAGTTTCTGCTGTGATGTAGACTTGTGGACCTGATAGCCCAGATGAAGATGAAAAGGAAGAGATAGGAAGTTTCTCACTGGGTTACATGGTGGAAATCATTATCTAGCTATAACTCACATAGGCCAGAAACTACAAATTTCCAAGAATGACAGTAAGATACATCTTTGACAAACTGCCACTCTGTCTTACATTAAGGATCTCCATCTTGTATTAAAGCAAGAACAAATCTAGCCATGCCCAGGACAGTGTACTGCATATGGTTTACATGCTGAGAAGAACATTTGACAGCGTATCCCTGAGAGCCATTGCAAGGTGATCCTGAATTTGGCTTGTCTCTCAAAAAGCTAACAGGAACAGGGAATTTTCTGGAAGAAGATTACTGAATAACTAATAATACCTGACACTTCTCAGCCTTTCTGTGTGGCAGAGAGAGACAGTGCAATCAAGGGTTTGTTAGCCATCCCTCTGTGAAGGTGACTGGAGAACAAGAAAAAAAGAAACATTCTGCCTGCCCTAGAACAGTAGAAATTTTCAGATTGAGGAAACAGCAAGATTAGACAAGAGTAGGCAAGCCCAGTACCTTTACTATTACGGTTCAAATTAGAATTTCCGAATCCTTTAGAGTGTAGTGACTGTGATTAAATAATTCCCCTCTTTAACCAGAACTGGTAAAACTTGGAACAGGGGGAACCTGCAGTCAGGGTAAGGACTGAGTTCGATGTGGCACCAAAATACTCAGAGGAGGTATGTGTCAGATCAGGAGAGAGCTGAATCTATTAAGAGCTAGTGGGTCTGCACGTGCATTAACTATTCAGCGGTGGGACGGGCCAAACTGCTGCACTGAACATCTTTTGATGGGCATCCTTAACTGCCACAACTGCAATCAGGAGAAATTCAGCACATTGCAGTTTTTAAGTCTATTTGCAGTGCTCTTTCATTTCACCAGCTGTTCTGTCCTTGCTTTGTAGTAGCTTCGAAAGTTTTAATTATTCTTTCCCATAGTTAAGATTATGCTTGTGTGGGTAAATGCAAGTGTGTTGTATCTAATGTCAGAGATAATTGCTGGCTGCCTCAAGAGACTCGATAGATTCATTACCTCTACATATGGTAGGAAGAAAACTGTCAGATTTTATTTAAGCTTTGAAGAGCTTTTAAAAAGGGTTACAAATTGTTGCAGAAAGAGCATCAGTTTGTTAAGCAAGGTCCTACACGTTGCTACATTTGTGTAGGTTGTTTAAATTGATACATCTTTTCTATTCATCTTAGAAAAAATAGTCTGAAACCAAAATATAAAGGATTTATGGCTCTTTTGATGATACTCATAGATCTTCCAAAAGATCTATGCTGGACTCTGCTATTTTGCGTATCTGTATAAGATTGTCAAATATACTGAGGTATTTCCTAAGAAAAATCTGTGATGCATCTGATGCTATCACTTACTAGGAATATGGCAATTTTAGTGAACATTACAAGCAGCATGCTCAATTTTATCTGTTTTATTTTTTCAGTGTGATTGCACTTAATGGCCTAATTGAGTTTGAAGTTGTATTGTATGAATGCAGAGGAGACAAGTTCCTGTTTCAGAAAAGTAACTGAAGTTCTTGCAAGCACATAACAGAAATTTAAGTTGGTCTCACTGCTTACTGCATAGTCATGCTCTCCTCCTTTTTTTGTTGCATGTGTCTCACTCATTTGTGACAGTTCTGGTATTCACCAAACCTGCATTTCAACACACCAAGCCACTGAAATACTGGTCCAAGTAGTCAGTAGCTGGTTTGTTTAGTCTGCAGTAGAACCTCAGCCTGGAGTTGCAGTTATATGTTAGAGCTGAACTCATTGAGAGGTCTAGAGAGTAGTCCTCCCTTGCTCCTGCCTGTTGCTGACCCCATGGTTCTTCCCATTCCTTTGCCACAGCTGGGCTCCCACTAACTTTCCATTTAATTCTTCTAAGTTGCTAATTCAGCAGAACTCCTTTGCTCAGGCTTCATTTCTGAGGAATGACTCCACCCAGTGCAAAATTTCATGAGTACTTGATGTGATGCAAAGGAAGACAAGGGGTAGATGAAGTGACTGGAATCAAAGGGAGAGAATGGCAGTAGTGTCGGCAACACTTGGGAGCTCCTTCTGCAGTAGCAATGTAGTTCAGATCTGTTTTGCTCACAATGTCCCAGAAAAATAACCAGAGGAGCAGATAAAATTGAGGTCAGGAAACAAAGGTGCACAAAAGGCAGTAGTAGCGGAGGGCTGGGAATTAGGTGCATCTACTAGATTTTTCTGTCATCATGCTTTTTTAATGGTTTTTGTGAACTTGTGGCAGGATTTTTGAACTACAACTGCTTCAGAAAAAAGCACAATAGGTTTTATTGCATGTTTTCCTATTTGAATCCACCTGCCTTGCCTGAAATAATTGCATGAACTTAACAGATACTGATTTTTTAAAATGCATTATAAACATTGCAGGGTAATTTCAGTGTGTGAAAGAAGTATTTAAGTAATAAAAGGAGAGGAGGGAGTAGTGGTAAGAGCAACAGGTACTTTCACTGTCACAGAGGATATGTGAAGGCTGTAGGGCAGTGTGGTTGCCTAAGGAGGTTTCCCAGTGGCACTTGCTGGAATTTCTAAAAGCCTGAATTATCCTTTTGTGCTGAGCTGTCATGGGTGTTTAAATCTGTCATGAGCAAGCAGGGAATTGATCAAAATATTGCATGCATTTGATGTAAAGGCAGCTATAGAAAAAAGGGTTTAAATCTGTTGCAGATGCTGACATACTGAAATTAGCTCAAATGGAAATCTAGCTTGTCTTAATTAACACACAGAAAGCTGGAATGTACATACAGAGAGAACTTCTTCAGAGCAGATATGAGATCCTTCAGCTAATTAGCCCTTGTCTCAAATTCATAATGACATGCCTTTGGACAAGAGTTGGATGATGAGGCATTATTGTTTGTTATTTTTTGGCATTTAAGGTTAAGGAATCTAGTTATCCACAAAAAGTCCATTTGTGAAAATGTTGTGCCTTATATCTGTAGCAAGCTGTTGAGAAATTGGAAACCAAAAATGGTGATGATAAAGCAACAAGGTTCTGAGCCTTTCCAGTCAGTCAGGTCTCACAAAAGTGTAGTACTACCACATATGGATTACTCAGATATGAGTTTCATATTAAGTGGATGAGGAAACACATAAAGTAGCCTTATTTCTATGCAGAATAATCTTACACAGCAGTGTTATAGCCCAGTCAGGAAGCCTCAAGTTTTACTGGGTGTACGTTTTAATTTCAGGTTTCAAGAGATTTTATCCACACAAACCCATGTAAAGCCCTCAGTTTTCTGGTACCTCAAATTCACATCTGGAGGAAAACTACACGTTTTTCTTCAAGAGATTTCTTTTTAATTTGGTGAGAAGATAGGTATTTTGGTGAAAAGGATTTTACAGTGATAAACGTGCAACTTCACAAAAGCATTACAACAGATTACCAGGACTAAGTAGCATTGCTATGGAGAACCTTTGTTACATCTAGCAAATACAAACTCCATGCAACTTAAGCGAGGGACAAAAAATAAATGTTTAGGTTACCCACAAGAGGAAGAAAACAGTAAAGGAAGAGACATTAAGAGAAGAAAGAGTAAAGAGAGAAAAAGAGGAGAGTCACTTAGAAGTCACATGTTGATGGTTTTGAGGAGAACAGGCCAAGGCAGAATGGAGACCTCATGTGTGCGTGTTTATGGACTCTGGTCACTGTGGCCACGCCCCCAGGTGGTGCCTTTGGGTCAGTGACCAATCACTGTGCCCTCAGCCAGAGTGACAGGTGCTGCAGCCAATCAGAGGCTCTGGGGCCATGGTGTGGGCAGTTATCAGGCAGGCTCATTGTTTGGCAGGTGCCTCCTGTTGTTTTCGTGCTGTGTGGCTGCTGAGGCTGGTGGCAGCCCTGGCTGAGCGTGTGGCTGTTCTGGGGACTGGTGTCCTCCTTGACACACATGCACACACCCACTCCGCCCCCCCCCCCCCCCGAATTGGTTCTGACCCACCCAGTAATAACTGATCTGATGAGTAATAAGCAGTGGACGCAGATGTGAAATTGTCTTCCGTGTCTGACATACCTGAGAAAGAGGCTACTCTGTAGACCAACTTGTAGGAAAGCATTTAGTTTACAGTGTGGTGTAATGTAAATAGAGAATCATAAAGCACTTCATAGGATTTTATGTAGAAGTAAAAGAGCATTTGTTTATTGTTCTGTAACCCTCTTTTGAGGAGAATATTTTGGTTCTTTTGTACTCAGTTTTGTCATTTAAAACTTTTATCTGTATTCTGCACGTTGCTTGGTTTCTTTCTCTATGCAGCAATTTTCTCCAGTACTCTGGGAAGGGAGTTTTTGAGGCTAATAATTTAGAAATTTTTCAGATGTCATCTGAAAGGTGAAATTTATCTCACTATTGTCTGAGCTGTAGGAATTAGCTTGCAAGGTTAACAGTGAAATAAAAAATTAGGTTTGGTGTGATCTTTTATTGTTTATGATTTATTTGTGGTAATAACCTCTGTCATACAACTAACCACTTTACAAGTGTTCGAGAAGGACACTCTTTTCTCCAAGGAATTCACAGTATAAGGAAAGCTGGTCCAGGGAACAGGGGGACAATGACAGGCAATTTAAAGCTTTGAAGGTGATGACAAGAAGCTTAAATTTGATGTGATAGAAATGAAAGACTTCAAAGGGGGAGTGACTTGACATGATTGAATTGACAGATGAGAAGGATGGCTGTTGCAGCTGTGTTTTGCATGGAATGAGGGGAGTCTTCTGGCAAGCCAAGGAACAGGATTTATCTGTTCTCAAGGCTGGACATAACGAGGGTCTGAGCAATACACTTTATAGGAAATACAAGCAGGCTTGTCTATAGGAAACACAAGCCAAATCTTGGAGACATTAAGACTAAAGTAGCATTTCAATGGCATGGTACAAAAAAGAACAAAGTGCAAATCAACTCTGATGTTGGAAGTTTAAGTGATGGTGAAAACAGTTGATTTGTCATCTTGCACAAAGGACTGGAAAAGCGAAAACAAAATATTTATAGGGAAAGATGTGGATACTGTTGTGGCAGTGTTGTATAATATCCAGGTACTTTGTTAATAGACATTATAAAATAAAATTGGAAGTGCCACATCTTTCACTTCAGTTTTCCAGGCTATAGGACAAAAACACAAGGCAAATTTTTCACTGTGTGAAGATCATTAACAGTGCAGAGCCAAACAGAATTGTGTACACTGTGGAAAACAGAAGTTTAGAGAGAGAAAATTCAATTCACCCCAAACTAGGTTACAAATTCCTTGAAGCCAAGTCACAAGAACTGACAGGAAAAAGTTCACTTCAGGTCTCAGAAGTCATCAAGATACAGAGAAGCTGTGTTCAACTGAAATATAGGCTCTCTGGCTGAAGAAATGGCTATAAAAAACTCAGAGTCAAGCAAAATAATTTTAGTACCTCATGTCAAGTTCTAAAATATTTCAGCTGTCTTCCACATGCAGCCAGAAGCACCCTTATCTGAGGAGCAAAGGACTAAGCAAACACAGAGAAGTGACACAAATCAGAGCAGCTCAGTAAGTAGAAAACTTATTTTTTTCTTGTTGCTTGCAGATGACTTTTTAAGGGGATTTTGGTTTTTGTTTGAGTGCAGAGAATCAAGACTTAAGGAGAATTTTTTGGAAGCATCCTAATAGACCACTGGGTTTCAAAGCTACAGCTACTCTCTTACCAGGAGAGTGAAGTACTTCAGAAGGGTTGTCTTTGGGCAAGTGTTTAATTGTGAGGCAGTACCTATGGTGAAGATGTTTCTTTCATCAATATGTACCTTCCCTCTTAGGTTCTCTGAAATCTGAGGGACTATTTCTTCTTGGCCATGTCAGAGGAATATTTAAAAATTATGAAGTGTTTGTTTTCTCTGGATTTCTCCATATATTTTTTCCTTCTTGCTTAACTTGCAGAATATGAAGTCTGTGACAAAAATGATTCTGTTACATATTAATTAAGCATGTTATTTAAAAAAAAAGTTAGGAAAAAACCCTGCAAAAATCAAATTAGCAGTCAGATAGCACTTACAGATACTATAAGCTTGCTGTCACCATAGGAATATATGGATAGCCAGGCCAAGATGCTTTCAACCAGTGTCATTGCATAACAAATCATGATCTACCAGCCTGCCTTTTTCATCATTTCTTAGCCTTGAGCTTTATGAAACACATTTATTTTAATTTCATTTTATGTTACTATCTGAGTAACATGGTGGTGGCTGAATGTCAGATTGGAGTAAAATATGCTATGATTCTATGCCCTCCTCTACTGTGGGCTTTCACACAGGCTTTTAATTCCTGCTCTTATTGCAGAGTACCTCTTGTTTCTGAATGTGCTGCAGTTCTCTCTGGCTGTCTTGGATGTTTATGGATTGCTGCTGTAGGAAGTAGAAAAGTTTGCATTATTTCACAAACATAACCCTTAAAGTAGAGTAATGGAAGAGGCAAGATAACCCCTTTGCTATTGCAGTGATACAACGAGCGTTAGATTTCTCATTGCACTTTCTTATGAAGACCAGAAAGTGCAAGTTTTTTTACAGGAATTAGTGGCCAGTGGGACAGGACTAACAGAAAACATCCTCTGACAGAGGGAGGAAGGGAGATGATGTATCAGCCTTGTGATGGAAATCACAGCCTGGAGAGTGCCAGTGGGAGTCATTGGCAGTTACTGCAAATGAAAGTGGTGGGCAGGAGCTGTACTGACTTACGGTCAGTCAGAACATGAACAGGTTTGGTTGTATTTTCATTTTGATAAGGTTGCAGAGACTTTGTCAGCATCCATGAACTATGTTTTAAGGGGAAATGGAGCTTTAAGCATCTGTTCAGATACACTGTGCATTTTCATTGCGAGAATAATGCAGTTTTGTAGGTATTTTCTTGTGGTGTGTCTTTCTTTACTTTTCAAACTTGTGTACTGAAATATCTAAGTATTATTAACTCAGTTGGGTTTTTTTCTTATCTCTGTGTAGCTGCCTGATTACATAATCCAGCTTTCAGTTTACAAAGTCATGTTACTCAGTGGGGATGTCTTTGTGGGGTTTTTGTTCCCTTTCCATGGAAGTATCTTGAAAAGAACAACATGGAAAAGGAAAATTTACAAGGAAATGGCTGTATATTCAGAAGAAAATAAGTATATCTCTGTCATACTAAGTCATACTCTATGTACTTACATATTTTGCATTTTTTCACAAAGTAAAGGTTACATGCTGAGGTTTTAACCTTTGAAAAGGAAACATTCAAAACAGGCATAAAATATCACTGGGTAATGAGGTGGCTAAAATCTATATATATATAGGTATTGTAACAGAAAGAAAAAGGAGCACGAAGGATAGAAAACAGGAAGAGATATATTAGAAAGGACTTTAGAGATGTGGAAAACAGAAACCCAAATTATATAATGAGAAGTTATTCCATACAAGGAGGTCTGTCTCCCCAGAACTGCATCTTTATTTTCCATATTGAATTCTAAAATCTCCAATTACTTGTATATTTTGATAAACACTTGACACTTCCTCCTCTGTGTCCAAACTGGATTATTTGGATGGAACTAAGTACAGGGAGACCTTGCAAGAGAAAGGAATTTACTTGTGATTATTCAGTTTTAGTAAAAACAGGATGCATAAAGACAGACATTCATCAAATTTGTATACCATACTTTTTTCTGATGTTCATGCTTTTTAAAAGTGTTTATAAATTCTTGGAAAAGGAATTGAGCTACATGTTTTGAGGGGATGCTCTTTAGAAAGCTCTGTCCCAAATTCTCTAAGACACATGATCGTGTGCTACACTCTAAGTATTAGAACTGACTTCTGATTATTCAGAATAGTAGCAAAAGATTACCCATTTGTGGGCTTCCAGAGATGAAAATAAAACTAGTTATACTTTTTTTAAAAAAATTCTATTTCATGTTTTCATTTCACATCAGATAAATGTTAAAAAAATCTTTGTTAAAGAAAAGAAAAACCCTTTTTTTTTTTTTAATTTGGAAGCACAAAGAAAAGGCAGATGGAGATGTTAGTAAAGCATATGGAGACCCTTATGTAAAGACAAAACAAAAGCAAAATAAAGTTTCTGACTGGCCCCCCAAGGTGCAGCACATAAGAACATTTGGTGGAATGTTACCAATTCTCTTTTCTTTTGGAGAACTACAGTCTCTTTATATCATAAACAAGTAAAAACAATTCAGACAGTATACATCTGGTAGCAACAGTGTGTTGTCCACTACTTGAATCTCTGGTTTTGTACTGCTTATTTTCACTCAGTGTTCAGAAAGTAGTGAGCTTAAGTTCATGGCAAATACTGTATTACAGTAGTTTGTTTATTCCACACAAGTCTGGGGTTGTGCATCAATAATATACAAAGGTTGTTACTGTACGAATCTCCCTTCTCTTAACAAAGGTCTTTATCCTGAAATGATGTCTTCTCATTGTGGTAACATAACAACATTTGCAAATAAACCTTCACTGTATGAGTCCAGAAACATTATTTAATGCACTTACTCTAAATTTTATGCAATTTTTTTGTAAATTTTGCTTCTTTAGTAATGGTTCATGTCTCTTGTCTTCATTTATGGCAGCCATTTAGACACACCAGCTGTGCAAAGGTAAACACGTACTTCAAAAAATGAAAACATTTATCTTTTGCTCAACATAGTACTATTAATAGCATGCTCTGAATGTATTAGAATCAACCTCTGGGATCTGCTATAACTGACATACACTGTCATTACTAAATTAAACGTGCCAGAACTGTTATGTCATACCCATACACTTGTAATACATTTTCACATGCTTTTCATGTTCTCCAAAGCAGGGCCAGCATGGCTGTAGGCAGACTGCCTATCAGAAACAATCTCCAGTGTATACTAATGCCTGAATTTTGGCAGGAAATTTTTAGGGAGCACAATATTCATCACAGCTCAAAAGCATTAATTCTGTGAATTAATAGTAGAGACCACTGAGGCTTGGTACCCAGTAAAATGTATTTATTTTATTTGATGGCACAGTAAAATTTACTAGCATAGGCATAACCAAGGGGTACTTCTAATAAGTTGTCTTCTAGGCTACTGCTGTCTCTCTGTTCTGAGTTATTTTTAGAGAATATTGGTCAGGTAATAGAGAAGGTTGCTTGGATAAAGAGACCCCCTCACTGTTACCCATTGTCAGAGCACATACACAGACTAGAACTCATGTATCACTGTGCACATTGTTTAGAAAAAAAAAAAAATCATCCTTGGAGATTTTGAGCTATGAGAGCTTTCCAACGTTCCTTTCTATCCAATGGGCAATGAATTGTGTTTGAATTTTTTAAAGGATTTTTAAAGAGTTGAGTGCTCAGCAACAATCAATGAAATGCCTTGAAAACTTCAGATTCTTTTGACAATAACAACTTCCATTTTTATGTCCTCTTTTTATGATATCCTTAAAATTATTAACTGAAAAGAAACATAACAATTAGCAGTTTGAAAATTCAGTTTCTTTTTTGCAGAAGAATAGAAGACAAGCTGGATCCAGCTCCCAGTATACAACTGAGGTTAAGTTTTGATAAATGAAAAATGTTTTCGGGAAAGCTGAACAGTTGCCATATTCTTCTACACTCAGATATCTAAAAGTGTATCTTTAAATTATAGACCACAGTGAAGTAGGAGCATGCAGGGACAGGACAGAAGGGGAGAGAGAGGGTAATAAACACTGAAGGGGAACTGCATACCAGAAACAATAGCACTCAAAGCTCCAGGTGAGAGAGACACGGTATCTGTAAGGGCACTGAGACAGGACCTCCACAGCACCATTTCTACACTAATTGCAAACTGTTTTCTCCCAGACTAGGATAATATCCAGCATGCTTAAAAGGTGGCATTGGCCTTCCTTTCAGTCTGTGACCCCATGTGGCAGAGAGAGCTGCTCATACCTCTGCCTCTGATCTTGGAGACTGCTGCACTGTAGCACAACTCTGTGTGCTTCCTAGTCTAGCCCCATGTTGAAGCAAGTCCTGCTAGAAAGTGTCTTATCTTTCTTCTCCATGTTTGGAAAGACCTTGCAAAGCCCATCTCCTTTTATGTGGCCAGAAGTAGTTGCTGTGCACACCTTTATTGTGTGGGCCTTTGAAGAAGAAAAAACTGCTCTCTGCCTGTAATGTGTCACATTTTTGTAGTGTCTCCATTTTGGTTTTGGAAAAGATCTATAGATTATATTGTTAAGTGCTATTCATTAGGAAGGTAGGTCACCATGGATAAGTATGTCCAGTGTGAAACAAATAGACAAGCAATGCTTGGCCCCGAGCCTTGACTGAAAAGCAATTGGGCAATGCATGCTACATGTCATAATTTGTTTTGTAGTTGGTTGGATGTAATTCCTCTGATACGGAGAATTCATCTTCTACTTCCACCTCAGCTTTTCTAAATGGCAATAGAATTTAGATTGCGAACAGTTTCCCGGACAGCCATAGCATTCCTTAAATACTAAAGACATTTCTGCTATTTACTGTAAGTGGGGTAGGAAAAAAAATCTTAAAAATCTGTATCCTGTTTTAGGTTGGTCATCTTAGCAGTTTGCTGTGATTAAAATCAAAATTAATAAATTATCTTTACTTTCAGTGTCTATCAGTTGCACCAAATTGAGTTGCTTATTTTTTGCCCTGTGAGTGTTCTTAAATGTCAGACTGATGGAAAAAAATGCAGAATATCCTTTCTTAGAAGGATGCATTTAAAAACTTCAAAATGAAATGTTGATAACATAGATGTAGCCTTAAGAATTAAATACTACTGCAGATAGAAAAAAATATTTTCTTCCCCATGCCCTGATTTGATCACGTTGATAAGGGTCTGTATTATAATCTTGTATTAGAAGATTAAAATATTTTGAGGACTTTACTCTGCAGAGTGTCCCTACCAGGAAGAGGCCATCTTTTCAGAGATGCAATACTGAGTTTGAGATGGAGGCCATGATGAGAAGATGATCAAGAAAACTGGTAGGTCTATTCCTACACAAATTTAGTAGCCATTTTACAGAGAGTCTGGGCATCAAAGAAAGCAAGAGGCTGCTGCTCTGCAGTACAGTTAAAGAAGGACGATAACTCTCATCCTGGCTTTATTGCCATCAAGAATTTCTGCTAATAAATGTTTTAGTCTCACGGCAGTATAAATATGCCACATTATTAAAAGGCACAAAAGAGAAGAACAGAATAACTGAAAATTACTGTCTATGTATGAGGGCAATTTTCTAGAAGACTTACATTGCTAGTACATTCAAATCTTTCTAATATGATGCTGAATTTTATTTTTTTTAAGTTCTGCTTGTTCAAATTACTACGATGATATGATAGAAGAATGAAGACTGTTTCAGTGCTTGATGTTATCCCAAGCAGTAGGTAGCAACAGTGTTTCCTCTACAGGTCTTTAAAATATTTCTTGTCAGGCTTTGGCCCTCCAGTAAGTTTTGCCGTAGGTTTAGCAAACAAAACCTTTCTGTTTCTTTAGGTACAGGATTGTTACATCAATTGGAAGGCACATGCAGTCACAGTACAGAGCTCCTTCTACTGACACTTAGGTAGAGGCTCTGAGTCCTAACCCATTGACTCAAATCCTTATTTTGAACCTTCCCTCATGTCCTATAATACAAGTAGTTTACAGTGTTATTTCTTTGTTTGAGCTTAGTGGTATGTGATGATGGTGAAGACTCTTCCCTTGTTAGTCTTCTGTGACAGTTGGCTCTTTAGGAATTGGCCTGTGTTAGGCCCCCAAACCATTGCTCGTTCCTTGAAGACATTCTAGTTATTCAAGCATCATCTTCAGAATTTAATGCTTCTCCTTTGTTCTTATTATGGGAGAAGAATTTCACTTTTTAGACAGCATGTGAGCGATTCAGCCAGAATTTATCACTTGTGCCCATAAAGTTTATTAGAATATTTGGTTCTACAAACACTCCTCAGACTATTTCCTAGTCTCCTGAATGTGACCTAGAGGTATTAGTTGGGTGTGTTTGTAGTGGAGGTTTAACATCGAAATAATACATAACAGCAGATTAAAGGAAAAGAAATTGGAAACTGGTGAAAGGTAGCCACTTACTGTTGAAGAACAGGATCAGCTGCAGCAGCTCATATCTCATGCCCAGTAGCACCATGGTCTGCCAGCACTGCATGTTCTACAGAAGAATTTTGAAAGGCTGAAACTAATTCTCCACACAAGCAGGGTATTCACTATCAGTTTTACTGAAGTAGAACATCTTGATTACAATTTTATGTCCTCTTTCGCTAACCCCTACTAGGGTTTTGATGGGGTTTTTGTTAATATTTTCAGCAATAATAGTTGCACCCAAATTAAGGTAAGAAAAGATGTACAGAGATAATGGGGAGGTACTGTTTTAGATATTTTTGAAGTTTAATCATATATGCCTGTTTTTCCCTTCCTTCTTCAAAATAGACAATAAATTTCATTGCTGAATTGCTTTTTTTTGTATTAAATAATTTGAAGTGTACTTTAGGAATAACTTCAGATCTTGACAATTTCATTAGTAATTTGTATTATGGTAGTAGCAATGGAAGGGCAGGTTTGGGATATTATGCTTGCCTTCAAAAACCAAAGGCTTGATTTTAATCAGAATGACAATAAGAAAGGTTCCTGAAAATGAGCTGTGATAGCATCGGTGTACATGTAGACAGCCTGCTGATGTCAGTGGCTCATAGACTGTTAATGGCCCTTTGAGTTCTGGTAACTTGAGGTCTTTGTCTTTCAGAGTGGTATCTTTCATTTCTGTTGTTGGATGTATGAGTATGTGCAGAGGTGCAAGGGAATAAATAATCAGTGAGTAATTTCCTCTTCCTTTTAAGGAAATTGATCTGTTTATCAACAAGTGATTTCTGAATTTCTCATTCTGTCAATATATAATATGTTATTTTTGCCTTTTGGAAAGACTCAGACATATAAACCCTAATTTTACGGTGTTGCTTTTCAGAATGAAAGTTGCATTTAGCACCTCTGGTTTCCTACACAGTATGTTAGGAAGAAACTTTTATGTGTTCAGTAAATTGCACAGCACTGTTCAAGACTATTAATCCCAGGCTATCAAAATTATTTTTTTACAGACAGAATTGCAAATGGTATCGCGTTCGTAAGTACTTTGTCACAATAAGTGCCCTTAAAAAGGGGAAGACTGGCATTCTCTGCCTTCCTGCAACCTTCACATAGATGCTGTCCAGGTATTATGAACCATATTCTTAGGACTGAAAATTTGTCTGATCCTCTGACTGTGCAGTGCTTCCACTTACAAAGCTTCAGCAAGGTGAGGAAGGTTTGTTAACTTTAACAAATTGAAGGGAGCTTGGGAGGAAGATTAGTAACAAAATTAATTAAGGTATTTATAGCTCCTTCTTGCGACTAACATGATTATGTGTGTATTCTATGCCTGTGACCTTGCAGCTTCACAAGAAGATATTTACCTTAGGAATGTGTGATAAACCATGTATTTGTAAATTTTTGTAAATATTAGTTTTTTGTGAAAAAGATGGTAGTGCATAATTTAATATGAAAGCAACTCGTTACATAGAAAAATGCCATTATCAAAGAGATGACAGTTACACTTCATTGTTAAGTTTACTGTCGATTTTAAAAGAAATTATAATAATCTAAGCCATATGGAAATCCATAACCTTCTGCTATAAAACAGCTGTATTTTTCATAACTAATAGAAATTATGCATAGTTTTTGTCAGATTCACTGCTAGGTTTCTTTTTTGTTAAAGCTGCTGTCAAATAATACACAAGTATTAAGTTTCGCTTTTTAGAACTCACTCTCTTATTGCTACTGTTGTTATTTCACTATTCCACCCTTCACTCCCTTATCTCACTGTTGCAATTCCCACTCCATCTTCAGAAATTTGTTTTCAAACAGGCTTAAGTCTGTTATTGACATTGGTGTGAGTATGCTGTTAAGAAGGTGATAGAGTGATGCTCCTAGGCCTTTGCAGTGGGGAAGTTATGAAGGATTAAATGTTTACTATTGAAGTGCATTTTAATTCCTATTTTTTACCATTTTTCTGAATCCTTACATTTCAGTGCTTATGCCCTGATTACACATTTTTATTAACTCTCAGAGGGAGGCTGTTTATCTGATTGCTTATTGTTCAGTAAGGAGTAGTGTTTTCCAAACAAGAGAACAACACTATCATGTTTCATGACAAGACACTGATTTCAGAGCACAGGGTTTTCTGTAGATCTTTTAAGGAACCAATGTTTGTCCTTTAGCTATGTGCAGCACAGAGCAAAAGGCTTCTCACTCCCTATAATCTCAGCCTCCCAGGTCCTCTAGCAACATAAATGTGCTGGCTGCACAGGGTATTAACTCATATCGTGTTCAGAAGCTTCATGTGTTATATCATCCTGTGAAAAACAAGCAGCTGATGCTGAGTAATAAACACCTTATTCCCACTTTGCAAAGGAGAGAGGTGGGAGTTCTCTGTTTTCTTCTCTTCTGTCTGCAGCTGCTCCCCTTCTACTCCATTTCAGAGTGTGAAGATACATCTTTTCAAGTGCTGATATTAGAATACTTTGACTAGAGGTTTCAGGTTGCTTCCCTTTGTCTCTATTGATGTAGATGAAATTAATTTTGAATTAGGAGTTATCACACAGCCTTTTCTGCCTGCTTGTCTTTCAAAAGAATCCTTAACTGTCTGTAATTATTGTTTTCTACAAGCTTGTTTTTCATTGGTTTAAAATAGAAAGGCCATTACTAAGGGAAAAAGAAATCTCACTATCCTAATGTTATTCTGGATATTTTTTCCCATCTGGTCTCCTAATAATGATAGGTTGTAGAAAAAGGATGTTTGTATTTACAGCTATACCGAACTGCATGATCACAGGAAGAATTGGCAGTGGCTTGCTGAGGATAATTCAGAAAGGAGGAAGAGAGATGCAGAACCTAAGTGCCAAACGCTGTGTGTAATTTAGAAACTCCACAGCACATTCTTACAAACTGTGACCACTCGTCTGTGCTGCATGTTTGTTCTTAAAGGCCTGATCCAGTGAGATATTGACCATGATGCTTGCAGGGTCTGGTTTTCATTGATATTAGTAGGAACTGAGGGCATATGTCACCTTGCATGAACATATGCTCAGAGGGGTAACATCAGTTACCTCCTGCCATGTGAGTGCCAGCTTTAATCCATCACAATTCTCTTTGCCAGATGTGCCCTGGGTCAGATGTCTTTGCTCAGCTGGTATTGTTCACCTAGTGGGCGAGTGTCCTATATCACTTCTGTGCCCCTTTCTGTACTTGGGAGCCTATTTGAGTGAGCACATCTCAATTAATGTGGTAATATCCTTCAGGATTTTGTGGGTGGGTCTTGGTGTGTGAGTGGTAATGAGGTATTTACTTGGTAAAAAGAAGACAGTCAGAGGAAAGAAAATATGAAGCTTAATTCTGGAGGAACTTCAGGCTGATGGACTATTTTATTTAACTCTGTTTAAAAGTGCTCAGATGTACTTACACCACCTCATTGATTATCATGACAAAAAATACGCAGGAGGAATTTTGCTGGAGGCAGAGACAGCACTGGAATGCCTGGCAATTATATTGCCACTTAAAAAAATGATTGTAACTTCTGCTTTTAATCAACCTCTTTAGCAAAGTTTTTTTGTTGAGGGTGGGGTGAGGTGGTGGTGTTTGTGTTTGTTTTACTTCCCCTTCACTTTCTGAGTTGTAATGGAAATGCAGGATGCCTGTGTACAATCTTTCACCTCTGACAGCATGTACTGCATGCTGCACACAGCTGTCATGGTAATGACAAGTCTGGTGCACCAGGATAATTGGGTACTTGAAGAAGATTCATAAGGCAATATGCTGCACAGTACTATGTTGTGCCCTGGGGCAAGGGGAAAAAGAGGGGAGGGTACCAGGCAGAGCAGGGAGTATATTTGTGAGAAATTATAATGTTGTAATGTGATTTTGTTTGCTTATGAAGTGGTTTCCTTCATGCCCTGCTACTGCACAGAATTACATTAAGCGTTTAAAAGTTTGTTTGTACTATGTAGGAAATTGGGTTCCATGTTATAAGTAATGGAATTGAAATATCCCAAAGAAGTGAAGGAGGTGTCATCGTAACACTGTGGCTCTCTGTGAGAAGTAGTTTGGTGTCAAACCACGCTGTAATCCCACCATATGACAGCTCGTTATTAAGAAACAACAAGGACTGACTTTATTACTATAGACTATAGCTGGCATATCTACAAATTAGCATCTTTTCTTCCCTTGTGACAGATTCAGTCTGTTTTTTAGCATCTGTCATGTGGTGTTTAAAGGGTAGCATATTTTTAGTCTAATGTGATAACAATTAACCTCTGATCTCTCTCTCATACATCTCCTTTTTCATTATTGTTGAAGTTATTTGTCTTAGAGTGAAGATGAAATGCTTGAAGACCATGTTTTTATGCACACTGTTACCAATAGTCTGTGTAATGCTTTCTTAGATGTTTAACAGATTACTCATTAATACTTTTATGATGATTTATCTCCAGCTAAAGGAGAGGAAGTGCTGGTCATCAATAAAAGCAGGAACCTGTTATTCAAATTTTCCATTTGAATCTGATTTTTTTCTGTGCCCTTGAACAAGTCATTTAATCTCTTGATATGATGAAAATAATAGCCATGGTACCTCACCAGCATGTTGAGAAACCTAATTAATTACTGTTTATGTAGCACTTGGGTACCAGCAAATGACTTGTGGCAGAAGTATGAAGTACTACTAGCAATAGGTTTGAAAATTAAAAAATACTAATATTGTTTTGTCTAGAGATTTTTTTATGGTATCATATAAACAGGTTTTTTTTTTTTTTTTTAAGAAAGATTAAAACATTATTCTTTAACTTCTGGTGCAGGTAATACCGATAATGATATCAGCATGGCACAATACCAGCACTTATAAACTAGAGCTAACTTGCAGTTATATAGAGAAAGGTCATGGACCTGAAAGCTTTCCCAACATAACAATTTTGACTATTACAGAAAATGAAGCATGTATCAAGGCATCCTTATCTTATTAAGAATAATGTGGTTGACACAGGCCACAGAGGAATGCTGAAAGAAACAGTCCTTAACCACCTAAGTGATGAATTAGGCTGAGCTTCCTTTTCATATATCGTTGTATATCTTTTACAAAGAGCTTTGTCAAGTGAATACTTATTGTTTTGTAGATGTATCACCCTTTGAGAGTCCAAGTTTTTGGATACACTTCAAGGAAACTAATTTGCCTAGTTTTTAGTTTTCCAGTGACATGTTAAAAAAAAAAAAAAAAAAAAAAAAAGGCTAGAAGCCACTATGCTGTCTTTTCGTATTCTCTATTTCTGGCAGACTTTGTATTTAGAGTGTGCTTGGTCTTCCTCTGAACAGATGCCTCCCTTCATTCCGTCTCATTTCTCTCACCAGAAATACATCTGAGCTTTCTCACTGTGTGTCTATCCAAAGATGCCTGTGTATGTTTACTATCCAAGGATACTGTCCTAGGACAGTCCAGTTCCCACAGGATTTAAGTGAAATTTTCAGGCACGATCCTTCTACATGCAGAGTGCTGCCACTTCCCAGTGTCCTCTGTGGGAGATAACAGTTCTTCATGCTCTCAGAAGGTTCGTGCTGTCTTGCTATGTATTGTTATTTCATTAATTGTGTTCAAAATATGTAAGTTGAGGCGGAATACAGTTTGAAGTCATGAATTATTTAGTTGCTGAGTTGCTGTGTTAGCTTTGCATTTTGATGACTTCTGATTAAAATATTTTTATTTTTTAAGTATTGAAGAGGATAATTTTTTACTGTCCATGCTTTATGGATCTTACTAGCATTAGTAGTTCCCTCAGATGACTCATAATGTGTATGCAAACCTTAAATATATAGGACCTCTGATCAGCAGTGGATTCTCTTGGCTGAATTTCTCTGAGAATGGAATACAATTTTTTTTCACTCCTCTGAGAGTTGCAGACTTAAATTATCTCTTTGGATGTTATTTTTATTGCAGTGATGAAGTACAAAGGGTTACTTTTATGATGAAGTACCTCTGAAATCTGTAATACCCGATTAATTATTTATTAGCACTGAGAGTTTTCTGGCTGTACTGTGTGGTAGTACACCTCTGTCTTCTGACTTTTGAAGGCACATAATGCAGAAAAATTTCGCTGCCCAACTGGTAGTCCCATCTGGACATCTGGAAAGCTCTGAGGCTGTTTTTTTGTTGCTGAGGGGTTTTTTGCTTGGTTGTTTAATTTAGTATTCCTTTTTTAAATGCAAAAAGATTCAACCCTAGGAACACTTAGAAATAAATTACTTAGTTTTTCAATTCAAAGATGAATGGTGGTACAAATTAAATATATTGTATAGGACTTTATTCTTAATGTGTTATAAATGTAAAAAAAGATCAAGCAAGGAATTAAAATTGTAGCAAAGTAGGCACAAATCCATCACACTATTTTGTGTGCTGTGAACTAAGGAGTAAGCTTCTTACCCCATTGGCTTTAGTTCACTTTAAAGACTTTCACGGGATTGTATCCATGCATAGAGTATTGTATAGAGTGTTAACCTGGGACCTTAATTCATTTTGAGAATTTGCTGCAGGTTGGTGATGACAGCAGGCAGATAACCAAAGTCACTGACAAAACTAGGTAAAGACAGTAGCCTGGATTTCTAGCTGCTCAGAATTACTTGACTGCTGTTCCCAGCTCTGATGAAAGTCTGTGCCAGTGTGGACCTAGCAGTCCTTCTCTGAGTCTGTTCTGTGTATAAATTGATTAAAATACTTAGTAGAACAGACCTCTAACCATATTATTTCTTTTAGCATATCTGTTGTATTGAGTCAGAGAGAGGGAAAGTTTAGGTATGCCAGGCAGGACAATCTGCCTACAATCTGTCCCCATTGACCTGCCAGAAAGGCAGGTTGTTGCCTCTGAGGATTTGACACAGTTTAAAGTAGTAAGACTAAGCCTTATGAAGCTATTGGGGTGTGAGTATATAGTTGGAAAAGTGAAGATATGCATTAGGTGAGATGATGTTTAAATTTTAAATCTCATTTACAGGAAACAGGCACCTTCCCCAAATGAATTTAAACATCTGTCTGTTTAGTTTGAAGAATGAGGGGTTTTGATCGTCGTCTACTTGCACCACCTTAACAAACCTTTTGAACCTCAGGAAAAGCATATTCCAGTTTAATGTCACCTAATGGATTAGATTTTCTTTGCTTTCCATAATTCTTGCTAATTATAAATGTGCATGTGAAGAATTAAATTGTTGAACAAAAATACTAATACTTACAAATACAGAGGTTTATTTCTCATATATTTTGAGACCCATTAACCATATCAGCTTTTAAACCCTAAGCAAAGTATATAAAAACACAGTAAAAAATTATATTTGCACAACACAACCAGTAAAACACAAAATACTGTTCACGAACAGCCTGATGTCTGACATCTGAATTATAGAGTTTATACACATAGCAAATTATCTAGAAATTATAATCTGTAACCAATGGTTTAATTTTAATATCAAATAAAGAGGATCATAATGGTTGGAGTGAGAGAACCTATTTTTAATAAGTACGTACACCTTTTAAGTGCTAATTAATTCATTACTTGTTCATATTTCACTGTTCATCTCATCTTTTTCCTTTGTTTTCTTTTGAAGACTATTGTTGCAGCACCTTTTTGTTCAGTGCCTTGAGCTTATATGCAAAACTGTCAGATATTCAGATTGGCCTGAATTAAAAAAATGATAACTGTCACATTTATATGGAGGAAGTGCTTCAGTCTTCCCTTAGTTTTGTTTTTTTTATATATCAAAAAATGATTATTCTTGTTTTCCTTTGCCACAGAAAGGCAGGTAACAAAGGAATTAAGGCCATAAGGATGACAAGGAATTACCCTTAAGCAGCACACATAGGCCAAGAAAATCTCTGAGGAAGTCTGATTTCATTATTTTCAGAGCCTGTAAGATTCCCTAGTATAGACTTCTTTTGTTGTGACTTTAGGATGCTGCTCCTCACCTTTTGTAGTTCATTCCCTGTGGTAGGCTGTGAGCAGCACTGGTAGGTGTTTTGCTTGACAAAGTCCTCCCTGCTGCAGGTACTACAAGGTGTAAGCCACTTGAGGGGCTATTTAGCATAATCAATTTGAATATCCATAGAGGTCATATAGTATATTTATTATGGTAACTGCCCCTTGACTACTTCCCCTCTTGTCCTAGACATGCTAGTGATTCACAGTAAATGCTAATATTGCAAAATAATGAAAAAAATGTTATTAATGATGAAAGCCTGAGAAGGAGCTCAGAGCAGGAGCTCCACTGTCTTTTGTGTCACCCTTACCCTGCTCACACAGGTTTAGTTGATCTGAGTTGTTTTGTTGAGACCAATGGGATTAGTATCCAGAAAGTAACAGAACTGTAACTGAGGTATCAAAGTAATTTCATCATCAGTGCACACAGGATGCTCTGATTCAGTCTTTTGTATGTTAGTGCTTTTTGGATATGCAGGAGTAGGTCAGGAAAAGGTAGAAGAGCAACTGTCCTGAGCCATTAGTTTAAAATTTGATTTTATTTTTGACATGAGTGGTATGTCATGGAGGAGTAGAGAGTTACACCCCTTTTTGGCAGGTTGAGGTGTAATTTGACCAGATTGACAACACTGAAGACACTATTTAAAAGTGAAAAACAGCAAAGCATCACATTGTTGAAAAATATCAGAAATAATGACATTAAATGTGATTTGCTGGTGGTAAATTGAAATCACTGATTAAATTACATCTTTGGCTAATAAATTCACAGGGGTGACAGTGCACAGCAAGTGCCAACACAGCACAGCCCCGAGGCATAAATAAAAGTTATCTAATTGATGGTAAAGATAAATCAGAATAGAAGCAAGTGGCTTGTTAATGTGCCTGCGCTGAGTTCATTACAGCTGGAGAAGAAGCACCTCCTCCCTGCACACTTCACTGCATGAGGCAAACCTGGTGTCTTGTCACTTTTACCCACCTGAATTTTTTACCTAATAATTTCTTCGGCATGTGGATTCTTTTGAGGTCACACAATAGGCATCTATGAAATAACTCTATTCTTAGTAGATTACATCGTGGTTAAATTGACACTTGAGCTGTCTTGAATTGCTTTCATAATTTTTCTCTGTTGCTCAGGAAGCCCTGAATATTTTACCAGGAGGTTAGTTTAGTTATTGGAGTGAGTCAGGGTGCCAAGCTGATTTCAAACCTACCTCTCTCAGTGAAGTGAATGAAGTCCTGAACCATCTCTGATGGGGAGATAACAGTTGTTTCTAGTGCAATAACCTGTGCATAGTGATGCACTCTTCAAAGATGTTTTCCCTGGAGCAGACATGATACCCAGGTCATCAGACTGAGCAGCCATTTAAATGTGCAACTCAAGAAATGTGGTATGGAAATTACCCTTTCTTTTAAAATAATTTGTAGTATCCTTGGTTGCTACCTTGGGCTATGCAATCATGTGGTTAGGAAATGAAGGCTTTAAAACATCCATTTATCACATTAAAAAAAAAAAAAGGAATCTCATTCTGCAGACTTGGATTTATGTCTTGGAGAAGTCAATGGGAATTTGAATACCATATTTCTTCAAAACTAATTCTTCAGTTCTGTAATAATACCTCTTCTAGATGTCACCTCTAGGACAAACAGGTAAGCATCACTACATATACGTGCTTTCTCATCTGCTGCTATTTATGGTTGTGTTCTGATCTCAGTGTCACTGAGTAAGGCTCTCAGGTAACTGCCGAATTTAAGGAATTTACTATTCATCTACGTACAGCGGAACAGAACTTCTCCTTCTACCTCAAGCTACAATTAGTAAGGACCTAGTTACTTCATAGATGTTATATTGTACTGCTTTTTTGAGATGGGGATTTTTTGGTTGATATTCACAGAGCTTCTGCAGCTATAAAGCTTAAACATAAATATGCATGCTCAAATAGTGGCAGCAGACTGAAGCTTTAGTAGAAATCCCAGAAGCATTTTCCATTGTGTAGGAAAGGCAACCACATGCCCTGCATAAGATGAAATATGAAAGTAAAATTATTACAAATACAAGTAACTGTTGGATTTGAAAAGAAATTTAAAAATGCAATTCAAACCTGACAGTGATAAACCCTGAAAGACTTTATGGTCCTTCTACGCTAGCACTTGCAATCTAGTTTTTCTTTGTTCTTTGAAGGTTTGGAGCTGCAATTTAGTGGGAAAACCAAGTCATCTTCTCTCTTTGAGGATGAAGGGGCAATGGCTCAACTTTTTTCTATCTTAGAAAGTTTAGAAAAGAGGCAAAAATTGCCTTACTTGACATGATTGTGTAGTTCTCTGGAAACAGATTGACTGAGCAGTCATGATAATTTTTTTACTTATTTTACCTGTCTTGTATGGACACATCAATCACATGAATGCTAGTCAACATTGCGTGATCCTTTGAAGCATATTGCAGATTTTTTTTGTTCATCAAACACTGATGAATTTGTAAGAAGTATGGTATCAGGAAAAATGATTGCAGTGAATTGGAAGCTGGAGTGGGAGGAAACTGACTGTTTAAAAAACATAAGTGTACATAATAAGTGGACAGTCTACATTTTTATCTCCAGAGAAAAAATTTCTTTGCTGTTGTAGCGTATGTGCGTATGTGACTCTAACGTAGCTTAGAATTATATGTATGCACAGATTGTGGCCAGCAATATTCAGTTTTAAATGCAAGAAACTAAAATTATATTGAAACAACTAAAAGAAGTTTGTCCTGATTCAGGTTCCATAGGCCCTTGCTAGTGCTGAACACCTCTGAAAACAGTTTCTTTTGCAGGGATGGCTCATTGAAGGTGCTCGTTTCTGAGGTTAAAATGGGCATGTTTTTTATATACGTACAGAAGTTCTTTCAGAGTCTAATGTTATATATACCATGTTCGGATATATGCTGAAAGCTATCCATAACTGGATATGGAAGGTTCTTTTTCCAGTGATTCCAATAATACTCATACTCTGAGGCAGAGTAGAGTGGTGGGTCCCTGGCAGCTTCTGCATGTGGTATAACAGAAGAAAGCTCTGAAGTTAAACTGAGTAAGAGATGACTGTGATTTGCTTCTTAGTCTAGAGGCTGAAGAAAAAGAGAAGAGTGAGTGGCTGAACATTTGTGGAGGGCTACAGAGTCAGCTCCCATTTTGTGAATGGTTTCTGTACTGTGAAGGCCTCCATAATTCCTTGCCCAAAGCCAGCTGCGACTGGTGCTCTTATGCAAGGGGAGGAGTAGATTTTCCTTGTAATGAGTATAGCTGTCTCTTTAGTACTCAAATGCATTAGTTATTATAAATGGCAGCGATGGATAACCTCCGGAGGTTATTGTCATGGCTGTGTGCTATCACATGCCTTGACATCCCCATTCAAGGGATTAGAGGAACAAAGAGAATGCTCAATGAGCTGATTAAATCAAATAAACAGATTTTTAATTCTCATTAAAAAACATTAAACAGCTACTGCTTTTACCAACAGAGAAGGGAAAAATAATAAAAATCTGCTGCTGTAATTCAGAAAATTTAAGGTAGTGTTTGTATTAAAAGTATTGGGCAAATGTAAGTGTATCTTGCTGAATGTTGCAAACCTTTTACATTATAAGCAGCAAAAATGCCAAGGTACATTTTGTATTAATCAGTCAAAATGTAGAAAGTAAAATCTAAAACCTTGTAGAGCAGTGAGGGATATTCCTCCGGGGCTGTTTCTGTGGAATTGCCTGACTTTTGCCACTGCACAATCCAGATATCCAGATATTGATTGAAGTCTAATTATATGCTTTTTAGTAATGGTTTACATGTGTATTAGAACAGGTTTCAGGAATGGAGTAAGGAGGTTGGGAAACAGAGGTAAAATGCAGGGGCAGTCAGGAGTTAAGAAAGGTAAATCTGAAAATGTTTTTGAACATTTATGAAAAAGATTTTTACTTATATGATACGAGAGTAACACAATCAGAAAGCCTTTTTTCAGCCCTAAAGATGTGTTTTCTTTAGCATTTTTGCTATTTTAAATGAACACTTCCTTTGGTTGCTATTTTGAGGCCTGTAGAGGCAGAATTAATGTGTTCAGTTAGTTTGCTTGTAAAATTGTAAAATGTCTTGAAGAAGGGCAACTGATTTTCAGTCTGGAACAGACAGAGAGACAGAAGGGAGGAAACAGGAAAATAGAACAGTGAAGAATTAGATGAATACCATCTTGGATTGCCCGTCTGGTTCCTTCTGTCTTTCATCCATCTTCTTTTCATCCTCCTCTTGGCCATCTGCTTTGGTAGCAGCTCCTACAGGTGCTAGGGAGATGAGCATATATAGCAAATAGTTTCTGTTTGCTAGAACTGGGGTGTGTTTGCTCATTATAAACATGCCAGCCACTTTTGACTACCTTCTGAACTGACATACTTCATTAGAAGTTTCATAGGAGTTTAGCAAAAGAAAATCTTCCAGTTCAAGCATGAGCACCTGGAGGCTGTGGGCTTTTCTGTAGTCGTCCTAGCAGCTGGTGGATTTAAAGTCATTGCATTTGAAAAGTTCTGTATTAAATAAGAGTAACAAATCAAAAAGGAAAGGGAAAAAAAGGGAAACAAAGCTCTTTCCAGGCTCTGCTATATTACTCTGAGCTTTCTTTAGATTGAATAATACGTGTAATGCCAAACATAACTAATCATACCCTTGTAGTTCTCTGTTTTGAGATTCCTAAATCAGTGGTGAGACTGTTGAGGGTCCAAGTGAATAGTGGTTATTCCCTGAGGGCCTGTTCTAGCAAACATTGAAGTGGCACAATATTAAACACTCAAACAAATAAATAGAATGAAGAATTCACATAAGAGTTAATGCACCTAGAATATATGCACATTAATGCATGCTTCTCAGAACCCTTAGCTTTTAGTAAGAATACACATATTTAGTAAGAATAATTTAAAACTTATGGTGATAATAGTTAAAAATCAGTATTTGAAGGTAAGCTTTTACAGGGGGAAGTAGAGAACTGCAAAAAAATAGTTAATACATAGTTTCCTGTCTGGTCATTACTGTAATAATAGAATATCTCTTTGATTAGATGTTTTTCTTAGTGAGTTGGTCCAATTTCTTCATTTTCACAGAATCACAGATTATGGTCAGTTGGAAAGGACCCACCGAGATCATCGAGTTCAACTCCTGGTCCTGCACAGGACCATCCCGAAGAGTCACACCATGTGCCCAGGAGTATTGTCCAAATGCTTCCTGAACTCACTCTGACGTTGTGCTGTGACCATTTTCCTAGGGAGCCTGTTCCAGTGCCCAACCACCCTCTGGGCGAAGAACCTTTTTCTAATATCCAACCTAAACCTCCCCTGACACAACTTCAGGCCATTCCCTTGAGTCCTGTCACTGGTCACCACAGAGAAGAGATCAGTGCCTGCCCCTCCTCTTCCCCTCACAAGGAAGTTGTAACTGCAATGAGATCTCCCCTCAGTCTCCTCTTCTCCAATCCGAACAGACCAAGTGACCTCAGTCCCTTCTCCCCTTCTCATATGGTGTCTCCTCAAGGCTCTTCACCATCTTCTTTACCCTCCTATGGATGATTTCTAAGAGCTTAATGTCTTTCTTATGTTGTGGCACCCAAAACTGCGCACAGTATTCAAGATGTGGCTGCACCAGAGCAGGACAATCCCCTCCCTCGACTGGCTGGTGATGCTGCCCCTGATGCCCCCCAGAATATGGTTGGCCTTCCTGAATGCCAGGGCACTGCTGACTCTTACTCAATTTGCAGTCAACCAGGACCCCCAAGTCCCTTTCTGTGGCACTGCTGTCCAGCATCTCATTCCCCAGTCTGTCTGTACATCCAGGGCTGCTCTATCCCAGGTGCAGAATCCAGCTCTTTCCCTTGTTGAACTCCATATGGTTTGTGATTGTCCAGTCCTCTAATTTGTCAAGGTCTCTCTGCAGGGCCTCCCTGCCTTCCAGGGACACAAGCTCCTCTTGAGTTTGTGTCATCTGCAAACTTGCTCAGTATTCCTTCCAGTCCTGTGTCCAAGTCACTTAGGAAGATGTCGAAGAGCACAGGGCCTGAGATGGAGCCCTGTGGAACCCCACTAGTGACAGGTCACCAGTTTGATGTTCCCCAATCACTATCCCCCTCTGTGCTTACCCATGAGCCAGTTGCTCACCCATCCACATGATGTGTTTATCCAGCTGTGGGCTGGACGTTTTGTCAGCAGGATTCTGTAAAAGTATCAAAAGCTTTCCTGAAATCTGAAAAGATGACATCAACTGACTTCCCTTGATCAACTGAATGGGTTACATTGTTATAAAAGGAAATCAGGTTGAATAAGCAGGACTTCCCTCTCATGAAGTTGTGCTGGCTGTGCCAATGACTGCCTTGCCTTTCAGTGTTTTCCAATACTTTCCAGAATAATCTCCATAACTTTAGCAGGCACTGAAGTGATACTGACAGGTACGTAGTTTCTGAGGTGTTGCTTCTTGCCCTTCTTGAAAACTGGGACAACATTCTCCAGCTTCCAGTCAGCTGTGACCTCTTCTGATTTCCAAGACCACTCAAAAATCATGGAGAGAGGGTTTTTTTATTATATCATCCAACTTTTCGAGGATTCTTCGATGAAACCGATCAGGCCCTATAGATTTGTAGGGATCTGGCTGGAGCAGAAGATACTGTACAACTTCAGGGTTGAGTGGGAGTTGATAATTCTTTTCATCACAATAAATCTTTACTTCTTAAGTCAACTATTTTTACAGTAGTCTGAAATAGGAAAAACTCATATTTTCAGGAAAACTTATTATCAAAGTGAGTAATTTTGTGAAGGTCCTGAAATCCCTGTCTGTAGCAGAGAGCATACATGCTGTTTGTGACTGACTTTGGAAAATAGTATGTTTTGAAAAGTGGAGGCTAAATTACATAACTTATTGAGTATTTAATTTATTCAGTACGATGGCTATTTTCAGTGTTTTCCTCTCACTGTTATGAGTTGTGTCAGTAGTTTTCCATGTACACAGCTTCCTTATCTTTTTGAGCTTCCTGCAAGACAGCAGCTGAACAGTTGGGTTTTTTTAATAAAGTCTTTCAGTTGTGTGGATATCTGACCTTGTTCCTAGATAATTTGATTGTACTTTTTTCCCAAGTAGTTGTCCTGACTGGAGATAGCCCAAAAATTAGAGAAGGAGTAATGGAATGATACCATAGATTTTCTTAAGTGATAAATGAATCATGCAGAGTCCATTTACAACTTGGGTGATATCCTTATCAAATTCTTCCTTTCTGAATCATATGGTTAACTAACTGTGTTTATTGTTCCCTCTGGAAGAACACTACAAGGTATTGCTCAGAAAACCCAATGTGGATGAAGGTATGTATAGACTCAAAGAAATGTTAGGAGAACATTTTTTTGCCTTAACATTTGTATATTATTTGGTGCGTTTCCCCCTCAGTGTCACTTTATTTCTTCAGTCCATTTGGTAAAAAAAAAAAAAAAAAATCTAGATTACTACATGGAATTAATATGTAACTGCAAAATAGGTATATTTTTCTGACTCTGCCTTTGCCTCTTGAATGATTATCTCCTGTTTATTTCTAATTAGAGAAGCCACATCAGACTAAACCACAAAGCATGTCAGAGTATGCAAATAATGCAGAGTGCTCGAAAACCTAGGGCGCTTTGCCTTTAAAACCTCGTGGTTTATTAAACTGTAATTGCGCTCTTTGAAATGTCATATTGCAATTATATCCTAGGTTATTAATTAAAAGAAACTATAAATGGTAAAAGATAATTTTGCCTGTGAAAACCTTTAGTGAGATTTTAGAGAAGGGCATTTAGGCAAAAATAATTTGTGAGAAAAGCCCACTGAAAGAAAATGAAATGTTTTGATCTTCCGGGGAAATGAACCTGTATCCATTCTCAGTAGCTTGGGAACTATAGCTAAAATACAGAGAACCACAGAGGAAGAATTATAGGTGATAATGACCAGTTACTTACGCAAATTCATTAACACAGCCTGTACAAGAAAGCTTTCATTTTCTCTAGTCATATATTTGGGAAAAAATAATAAACCTGCAACAAAACCAGTTTGCTTTTTAAAAATAGTTTGCTTATTGGAGATACCACGATATAGGACGTGTTACCAATCTTTAAAAATAGATGCAGATGATGAAGCTTTTGAGATTATCACCAGCGTTGCTACCACTTCTAGTGAAAGTGGAGGTTATGTGCAAATCTTCACTATTTAGGAAACAGCACTTGTGTTTATGCACCTGATAGAAGTTTACTTCTCATATTCTGCAGAATAATATGGCTTTTCTTTTAGTGGAATTTAATTTTAGGATTTATAGAGTAAGCCCAAATGGTTGTTTGCTAAAGTAGGAAAGAAATCTTTTTTGAGCTGCAACTTGCTCATGTATGAGTTCTCATTAGAAGTTTGTTTATGATTGAATTTATCCTCAGAATGAGGAATTTCAGTCTGGCCAGAGCTTTCTGGTATAAAAGGATCAGTTTCCTGGGTCTTTTTCTGAGAGAATATACTTCTCAAATATCGTTGTGCTATTGGACTATATTGCTGAGTTGGAGCGTATTGAAGGATTTGCTGGTTCTTCTTTTCTGTTAAAGCATTCCTCCTGTGCAAGCTGCATGGTCACACATAGTACTTTGCATCTGATGTCAGAAACTACGTCTGGCAAGGTGCAGTTTGTGTTTCTGTCTATATAGATATTCTCAGTCAGAGCATAAATAGACTGTGTATTTACCTCTCTATATGTAAACATGGGAATTTGTTTGGTTTTTTTCTTCAAAAGAGTTCTAGAATTAACTGTCTTTGGGAGAGAAGGAGGAACATCCATCTAATTACTACGTAGTTTTGTCCCAAAAACTATTTTTTGTGCTTCTACATACACATACTAGTGGTAGGTACAGTGCTTCTGATAAGTAGCTGGGTTTCAGGTTTTTTTCTCTATGTGTTGTTCTGTCAGTGCAAGTCATAACATTGCTAATGTTGAAGGTGTCTTCATTTTCAGCATATGGCTTTTATTTAATTTCATAGAGACAAAGGAAGCTGGGTCAAGAAGTACTAGCAAAGGAAAAGGACCAAGAACAACTTTAAAAAGTCATCTTTTTTGTTAGCGTTGCAGGTGTAAGTAATTCTTACAGTCAAAAGGGATGCTGGAATGAATGGAAGACTGTACTAATAATAAGTAAACTGCCCATTAGATTGCACAGAAGGACAGATTTTTTATCATAAAAACTCTCTAGTTCCTATCTTTTTCTTTCAGTTGTTGAGCGGAGAATAAGCTCAGGGGGTTGGTTATTTTGTGGAATACTAATCAGAATATTTTTATTATACCGTGTCTTTTAATACAGAGAACAAGGGCTGAAGAAAATAAAATAAATATTCTTAGAAGGATTTTATACATCTGAATTATTGAAAAAAAAGCAAATCCTCTCCTCTTCTCCTTTTTCTTACAAGAAAAAGGAAAACCAAAACAACCCAAAGCCCCACCATGTCTTTAGGGGAAGAAAACTACCTAAATTCACCTTTGTATAGCCTTTTTCCAAATGTGCCTAGCACAAAAACATATAGAGTAGTAAGAAAGGTTCACTGAATCTGGAGTTCCAATTGTAGACTTGCTGGAGAAAAGGAATACTTCTTGGAGACATGCCACTATTGAACCCGTTCCTTTCATAGGGACACCCCCCACTTTTATTTTTTTTTATGTCTCCACAAAGCAAATAATTGAAAAAAATACTCTGGGTGAACTGCCAGAAAATGGAGTGCATCCCAGAATGAAGCAGGAGCTCACCACTTCAATTCAGCCAATGGTCTTTGGTGAGCTTACAAATGTAAAAGAGTAAAATATCTGTATATGACCTTATCTGCTCTCTCCCTGTGACAGAGGCTGAATTTCATCTTCCATTTCTTCAATCACTTGTATTAGAGAAGTGTCAAATTTAGGAGCTCTTGGAAGCAGCTGGGGAGAATAGCTGAGAAGTTAGTTCTGAAGTAGAATGTTTATTTAAAAAAAACCAAACCTATAATCATCTAAGTGTTCATAACCTAAGAGATGGAAAGAAAATATTTATCTTTCAGCTAGAGGCTGTAAAGAATTTATAGCATCATGTCTGTTACTATTTACTCAAAGAGTGAGAACATTTTTAATCAAGTCAAGAATTCTTAAACCTAAATAATTCCTTGCTACTGACTGTTGCAACTGTTTCTCTAGAGTATGCTTAAATTAACAGCAGTACAAAAGTAAAGTTATAATGAAGTTCAATTTTGTTATTATCTAAACAGTACAATTTGGACCCATCAGCATCTCATCTGTAGGGTCAGGATTTGAAAAGCTCGAAAAGTTTCATTGGTTTATTGCTGCCAACTACATTACCATTGGTGTGAGGTTCTGAACCAAAGTGTGTGTTTAAATATCTAATTGAAGAGTATTAAGACATCACTGCAGACCGCCATGAAGGTGTAATAAAAGTAACATCAGAGTACTTTAAAAGACTGATTTACACTTTACACTGCTTTTAAATTCTAAGTTTTTTAACTCTGTAAATAAAGGAGTAATGAAGAACTGTGTTTTCTAGTCTTCAAGGCTGCAAAGGTTGTAAAGACAAGGAGTTGTAGATTGTGTGAAAGTGGGAATTACAGCATTTGAATTTCCAGAGCTTAATGTGCTCATTTCTGGAGATATATTTCTGAGGAAATTTACAAATAAGTTTGTCAGTTTGGAATTAATAATTTTGTTAGAATCTATAGTGTCAGGAATAGTACTGAAGCATAACCAGCTATTGTTAGAGAGGCATGACAAAAATTATTCACAAAACCAGGGAAAATGAAGCTTAGTGTATGGAATGTTAGGAAGCATAAGAGTTGGCTAACAGGATGTGACAGTGGATTATATTGAAAAAGGAAATATTGGCTTGAGGGTGAAAAAGTGGTGAAATTTCCTAAAGATTAAGAACTTAATGGAGTTAGTGGTATTTTTCATTAAATTCTAGTAAGTTGTAGGCAGATCTCGGAAGCTCAGCAGGGTCAACCCCGGTTAGTACTTGAATGGGAGACCTCCTGGCAATACCAGGGCTGTAGGTTCCAGTCCCGAGGACTTCACTGTCACCGTCCAAGCTCGCTCGGCCATGGCAGACGAACTGTAGAAGTTAAAGGGTGAGGCCAGTTCTGCGCACGCTGTGCCTCACCTAAAAGATCCACTGCACAGGCTGGAAGGGCACACCCACGTGGGGAGAGCCCTTCCCAAATTATGTTCATGAAGCCAAGCCATGATGAGTAAGTTGTACTGCTGTACTGTTGCATTGACACAAATTTAGTAGGGACTGTCAACAGAGGAAGAGGATTGAGATAGTGGGATGGGAAGAACCAGGTGAACTTGGAGATTATAACAACAGAAATGTAATGAAACTCAGTTTTAGAAATTGCAGAAGGATTCCTGTAGATTACATGTAGACTTGTACAGATTGTAGTGCTTAATTTTTAGCATGATCCCTAATTGTGACCATGCTTTCTGTTAAGATTTTAGGCCCTCTCTAAGACAATGGTCAGGTATGCCTAAGGGAATAGTGAGCTCCAAATAAGATTCCTGGCTGCCAGTTTGGACAAGACAATATCAGCGTTGGCACCACCTAACTTTCAGAGGCTTTGCACTTTCAAAGGGTCCCATATGCTTCCATACTGCACCCTTGGTGCTGTGCATTGCACATAAACTCCATTTTATGGCATCAAAAATGCTACAGTGGTGGGCTGCAACATGTGGTTCTTAATTTTTTCAGGTACCTTGAACTGAAAAAACTCACACCACAATAGTAATAATACTAATAGCAAAAATTATAGTAATTGCTGTTATCGTCACTGCATCCTTGGGCCAAAGAGATAAGATCCTTTCACAGCGTTAGACTCTAATGCTGTGTTGTATGTACATGGCTTTAGGCAGAGAGAAGTCCTGGGACTTTTCTTTAGCTGAAAAGGCTGGCAGTTTCTGCACTGAGATGACATCTTCAATGACAAATTAAAAAGTAAGAATAAAACCCTGCTAGAGCCCCATGTATCAGAGGTATCTGTATGCTGTGCACATAGATCAGACTGCAGTATTAGCCTCAGTGCATTTTACTAGAGATATGTAAGCATTCATGATACACAGAATGATGGAGGGATCTCACCTGACGGTTACGTTTAGCCATGTTCGTGGAAAATGAATTTGAACTGGGACATGTAGAGCTGGGGTCATTAAAAAATTGAAAGCTTGCCATGTGCAGGGTACAAAGAGAGTTTGGCTTGTTAAATGCAGTACAATTAAGGCTGAGGAGGAGTGTGATTACTGCTTTGGGGGCAGGCACGAGAGAAGGAAGTGAAATAATTGTTTCTAATAAAGGCCAGTGATAGCAGGAGGGCAAAATGAATGTAACTGTCCCTGAATATATTTGGTTTAGGAGAAGTAATTACAAGTACAAGATAGTAATGCTTTTGCAGGCTGCATGAGAGCTATAATAGAAGATACAGTTTTTTGATTCATTTTTTGTAAAAGTTGACTAATATTTTACATACTTGTATTTAGAGTCTTCTTTTAAGGAAGCCTATTTGATACATAAGTATATTCAATGCTCTGTTTTTCTCCTTGCTTTTTTATTTAATCTTAGAGTGGCTCTGGGGCCTGTGATTTCTGAAGTCTATCCAGATATCAAAATAATATTAGGTTAGCCAAAATTTACAAAAAAAAACTCCTTTTCCCCAACTTGTAGTAATGAGATGATATTCAACACTGCAATTAATTTGATAGTCTTATTTTGTGTGCTGCTGCCTTTTGCAGTTCTTGGAGGTGTTATTTGGGAAAGACAAACACTTGCTTTTAGAGAACTCATGGCAAGTTATGGTTTCCTTTTCCTGTATAGTGATCGGATGATAATTGGGCAAGTTCCAGAGGGAGAAGGTCACTAATAGAGTAAGAATGTATTATTCCTCAGGAAAGACAAAAAAAAGTTGCTATGATTTTAAAAGAAAAATTATAAATTTACTGAGAGGGACTTATGAGTTTTCAGGGTAGCGCCTGGGGCTGTTTGTCTAATGTTACCAGTGGTGGAAATGTTGATTCATTGGGGACCATGTCTGAACATCTACCAACCTGAGTGGTTATTTGTAGGGTCTGCTGCTATAATCTCAGTTCATGACAGTGTAATTGTGTTGAAATTTCTCTTTGTGTTATGTTAAAAATACCCATTCCAAGCAGAACTACTGGGGTGAGGGGAAAGGCCAGTTTAAATATATCATGCAATTGTCTTTATATATCAGTATTCACAACCATTAGGTATGTCTAATAGCTTCCTATGAATAAAGAAACCAATATATGCAAATGTATGAGGAGGCATCCATTGTTTGGCTGCTTTTGTGCCTGAGGACACTTTATGAAGTGTCTGTGATTACAGGTGCTTTTGTTTCAAACAGCATTTCCCCTAAAATAGCAACAATCACCAGTAAGAGGAAAAAAAAGCCTTGCCTGTATCAGCAGCATAAATGAACTCAAGGGTGTTCAAGGGCCCTTCTAGTAAAGAAAGCTGGTAGGCAGATGGTATCCTTTTGGCATATTAAATGTGTTTTATTGGTGACTTTTTTTTTTGTGAGAGAGGAGAATTATGCATCTCACAAACCCAGTGGGAGTGACACTGCAGCATAATGGGGCTAACATTTATGCTTCCACTTGAAGAACCTCATCACAGTAGTGAGAGGTTCAGGGAATGGCAGCTTCCAACCATTGCTTGTGTGCAGCCCCCGCTGTGCAAAGAAACTGGACAAAAGCTAATATTAATATAACAAAAACTAAGAAATGTTAAATAAACTAAAAGGCTCCCTGAGGAAAAAATGTATTGTTTTGTTACAAAGACATGGATTTAGGTATTCTCCCACTCTTCCTGCTTGCTGAGAACTCTCTGGCTGAGGCTGGTTATTGGGAAGGCACGTTGTTCTCAATGATGCCTTATCTGTTGCCCTGACTCCTGTTTTTAACTAGGTATGTTCATTTCCCACGTAACCATAGCTGCAGATATGGAAGAATGAATAAAAAGCTCCATTCTTAAAGATGAATCTTCATATAAAACTAACCTGTTAACACTTAGACTATGGTAAAATATATCATTAACATGCATTAGATTTGTGACTGCAAAATATAGGAAAATTAAGATCATATCATCCTATTCTTATAATTAACTAACTTTAAATGTTTTTCTCTCTGCTACATCTTGTTACAAATGCCCAGGACACTTGCCTGACATCACAGCTGGCATTCAGTCTTAGTAGAGACTCTTTCTCCTGGGCCTTTTTTGGTGAGTTGAATCCTGATTTGAAGATGCAGGTTTTTTACATGCCCAGACCCACCTATGGTGCAAAGAATGCCATTAAATTTTCTCCCCTCAACGGTTTTTCTGCAAAAGAGGAAGGGAATAATTCAGAATGCCTTAACAGTTATCCTGGAAGGGTAACTGAATACAACGTCTAACTTCTAGAAGTGCAAACCTTTATGTGATACCAGGTTGCAGTCTCAAATCCAGGCAAGGAGAGGAATGTGCAACTAGGTCTTAGCATTTTAGCAATGCCCTGAAGAAGTGTCAGCCCATTCTAATGCCATCTGATTCACAGGCAGTAGCTCACAGTTGTTGATCCTCTGAAAACTACATTTTCTGTACGAATGTACACAGATAATCATTCTTCATACAAGCATGCACTGAAATGAGAAAAATGTACCTGACTCATGACTAGCTCTTGAAAGAAACTAGATCTAATGATAGCCACTCTTAAGTGTATTGGAAAGAAAAATTTTGGAAGAATATTTTCTTTCTACTAGCTGTATTTTGTTGCACCAGTGGTAATTTTGGATACTGCTGTAAGTGTAAAATAGGAATTTGTATGTTTCTCTAGATATGAAACAAAATGTTATAGGCTTGCTTATAGCAATCTTTAGTAGATTTTTATATTTTTATTTTTAATTAAGATTCACCGAACTTGGTAAGAAAAGGGTTGATGTGAAAGTGCAGCTAAAAATTATTATTAAGTTGCACAGATGGAAAGTGGTGCAGAGTTGCACACTGGAAGATGGATGACTATGTAATGCAAAATGTAAATAGTAGAGAGCAAAAGAAACAGTCGTGCCCAGCCAGCATTTCAGTGTGCTAGGCTACTGTGAACTAAAATGTGCGATAGCTCCAAAATCAATAAGAAAATCCATTTTGGGGAAATAAAGGATGAAAAAAATGTGGACAATACATTGGTCCCCCACTAGACTCTTTAAAAAGCCATTTTCATTTTCTGGTGATGCATCAAAAGAAAGATAACATCATTTTCTATAGTGGTGCTCTTCTAAGACAGAGCACTTGAGTTTCTATGATGAAATAGATGAAACGTTGGACACAATTAACTTGCATCTAAGCCCTTAATTTTGCATAGCAGTAAATGCCCCTAGCAAATTTGATCTTTCCTTTATGATAGTGTATCAGGTCCTTTGTCTTATATCGATGTCTGTATGAAGACCAATTAATTTTAGACTGGTTCTCACTGAGACAGTTTTTATTGTAAGACATATGACTTGCCAGAAAAAAATGTCACGTGGTTTTCAGTAGAAGTGTAACTCAGACTTATAGTAAGTAATCCAGGTCCCAGTTATCAAAAAAAGAAAGTCCAGTATATGGATATGGTCTCCTTTCAGTGGTGTAAAAGGCAATGAGCTGAAGAGTAGACATAGAAAGACCTTGCAGTATAAGGTATATGCAATACATGAAATAAATTAATTTGGGAAAATATGTATAGATGTGTCAATAACTAAGTAACTATCAGGTGTTTGAGTTGTTTTCAAATTCCTAGAAGGTCTTTTGTCATACTGTTTCATCAAATGTAAGTTTTACAGAAGTTTTATAAGCTATTTTATACAGTGAATAATTTAAAAATAAATCAGAAAAAAAATCCGAAAAAGCAATTATTACTGAAGACAAATAATTCCAAACCATGAAATTTCTTGTATGAGCTATGATCAAATAGAGTATTTAGGAAGGCTTTTCATTATTATGTTAGGGAAACAGTTGTGGAGCACACACAGCCCATTTGCTTTGCAATTGAAAGTTCCTGGGAATCTGAGCAAACGTATGACCCTAAAAAAAGAGAGTTAGTGATTACAATCATATCTAGCTAATCAAGCCTTCTACAGTGAAAATCCTCCACCATATTTGAAAATTCTCCACATACACAGGATGTTTCAATCGACTTCTGATTTTTTCTCGCACCTTTTCACATCAGTCTAGTGTTGAATATTTGCTAATATTCCCTATGTGATTCTGTAATCTCATTAAACAGACCATAGAAGACAGTTAGTTGGGGAGGAAAATAATGTCAGAGACTTCTGTAAATAGAAGTTGGGCTGCTGTGGCTGCTTTGTGAGAACTCCTAATCTGTTTGTTGCTCTGCTGTGGGAATTAAGAAAGCTCTGAGGTGTAAAACCAACATCACTTTTGATTGAGGAATGATGCTTCATTCCCTAGAGAAATTCACAGGGTCTGTGTTTCCTCAATTGATTTTTCATTTCATGAAAATCACGAAAATGTGCTAGGTGCCCCCAAATAATAATCCCATAAATTAAAATGCATTTTTATAGGCACCATTCTTGATGAGACTTCTTTTTAAAACATCTCATCTCCAGCCTACAAAATCCCAGTTTCTTCTATACCTACACTGTCATTCATGTTCACATAGCAAATGAGTATTTTCTGCAGGTTCTGCCATGAGGAAGTGCTCTTACATGATTTTAGACAAGGAAAAAAATAACCCTGAATTATTCAAAATATGACAGAGATCCTTCTTCTGACTGGTTCCAAGCAGTAATTTAATGGAGTACTTTCTGTATATGTTTAATGTATGCCATCTCTCTTTCCCATTTAAGTTGTCTCACTGTAGGAAGCAGGATTTTGTCTGTCTTTGCTGGCTAAGCTACAGCTAAAGACAGCAGCAAAGGGCAAGATTGTTTTATCTGCAGTAAAACACTGGCTTCAAGGCAAATTTCTATGCCTATTTCTGTAAATTGACAGGCAATTGAGCTTGGGGTTTGAAATCTTGAATTCCTGCATGCTAACAGCAGTTCTCTTGATTGATTCTCACTGTCCAGCTTTGTACAGAAATGGTGGGAAGTGTAATACCAGATTAGATAATCACATTGTCCGTTTCTGGCCTTAAAAATCCATAAATAAAGCCTTTTTTTCCCCAGTTTTTCCATTTTTAAGTTGAAATAGTTCTTGTGCATGTGGGTTATGGGATATGCTAGGATTATTTAGTATTTGTGAGTGCAATGAAAATAGAACAGCTTTTTTGTTGCTGTTTTTAAGGAAAATATTCAAATACTGTTAGAGACTTGGTTTAACATTTATCAAAGTATCATCTGGCTGTCAGAGTTAATCTAATATGATTAACAATTATATTATTGTGATATGCAATGCAGGAATTTCAATACAGATTCGCAAGGGATTGCTCGTGCTTAATTTGTATGGTAATCCACAGTCATTTATTCTACTTTGTGCCTGTTTGTATGGGGTGGTTATAGTCTATGTTAAGGTGTTTGTGAGCTGGATAGCCAGCTGGATTCATGCTCATTAAGCCTCAAAGCCTCTCACTTTCTCCCCTGCTAGCAGCATTCAACGTGCTGTGGGTTTGTGATTTGGAAGTACAGCACTGAGGGAACTGATCTGAAACCACCAGTCTAATTTCACTTTGGTCCTTTCTCACTTGACTGATCAGAATGATTTTCAGTCACTCCAGTTCAGGGCTGGAATCCCAGAGGTGAAAAGTCAGCAAGTAATCCATTTCGCCACCAGGTCCTCCAGGTGGAACTTAGCAAACCATAACAATTATTGTATTCTCTTCTCTCTTATCATAGCATGGCCATTGCTAATGCTGTGCTGGAGCTTCCATTTTAAACTGTGCTTTGTGGGAGGTGTGGAATTTGCTGTAAAAATTCCCTATGTGATGAATCTGGACACAAAAGGTCGCAGTGCAAGAACCATTTTTGGCACCAATTTAAAGATAAGCTTCAGTGACTTTTAAGGAAAAATTGACTTTTCCATCCAGAATATTCTCCCTCAAAATCCAAGCACAGAAGAAGCCTCTTTGAGAGGAAAAAGGGGTATTTGTCTATCCACAGAAGAGTCCTTCTCTGAGGGGAGAAAGGGGCATTTGGTGGTTATGTGTCTGTTTCTCTCCGGATGCTGCATAAGTTGAAGAGAGCCCTTCACTTCCATATTGTAAGAAATGTAGAACAGGAAAGGAATACCTATAGACAGCCCCATAAGTTAAACAAGGTAAAATATATTTATTTATTTGACCAGTAACACTTCATTGTGTCAAACCTAAAATTGCTATTCAACCATAAAATGGCTTCTGATGCTTTATGGTTTGGTTAAGCTCTTGCAATTCTTTCAGGAGAATATAGAACTGAGAAGTTACTTATATGTACAGGCACTTGCAGTTACCCAGTTTCTTGAAGCAAACATCACAAAATTGTTTTAAGTACAACATCATGGAATCAGCAAGACTTTTTTTTTTAGTAAATGCATTTTTTAATCCCTGCTGTAGAAAAAACTCTACTTTTGTAAATTAAAATTGATGTTGATATTAAATTAATATCCATCCTTAAAAAAGTTTTCTTGGAAAGTCACATGTGCATGTATATATATGACAGGTATTTTCTCATGTGTGAATTTTTAACTTATAAAGTAACCTCTCTTGTAAGGTGAAAACCAGGTGGAAAATGGAAAGGTCACTTATTATTTTTAACGCAACTGTTTTATAATCAATGTTATGTTTTGTGAGGCATTACTGTTAAGGACTGCATGCATAGGAAACTGAGAGAACTCATGAACTAAAATCACTCAAAGGAAATATTTCCGAAAAATACTCCGTTTACTTTCAGTTCTGCTTAGGCTGGGGTTTTGTCTCATCTTAGTATATTCCTCCCACTCCCAGTAAGAAAACATTGGAAGATCAATGGCCTTTTTCTTTCCGAGCAAGAAGCAGGATTACACCCCTGTTGCTATGGTTAACCATCCACCTACATTCACAGATGTTATTTTTCCAGTTTATCTCAAGTACTGTTATTTCTCAGGATCACCGAAAGCTTTTGGTAGATGCTCAATTTATATTTTAGCCATCTCTTTGAAAATTCAGACTCAAAACAAAAATACAAAAAACTCCAAAAACTGGTGGGGGAAAAAAATCCAACAGAAAAAAAAACCCCTTTTGTGTTACTGAACTTTCACAGCTGCTATGAAATTTATCCTAAATTTCCAGTAAATGATGTAACATTTAGCAACTTTACTAGTTCTTAATTCACTTAAATCCTTTGTACGTGGATCAGCTTTTTTTACATGGCAACAGGATGGTATTCATAAATTTTATGCCCTCAGAATATCCCAGGCGTTTTCTCGTTGAAAACAAAAATTAGGAAAATTAGCAAATAGAAGGAAATATTTTGAATGTGTCTTTGTGTACAGAATCCTATAGGAAAGCTGACAAAGCATTCCTGAACTGAAGATCCTTTGTTTATTACAAATCTTTAACGCTCTTGGCGGTTAGAAGCGAGATGGATTCAATTATTTTAAAAGTGACAAACTCTAATCAATATTCAATTGTTGGCGTGTTAATTAGTAGATGATGCCTTGTCTCTATTTTTAGCACAGGCAATTTGCTACTGAACTTCTTTTCTGTTTTGACTGCTCAGTCTCCAGGTAAGAGAAGGTATCAGTACAGAAGCAAGAGCAGTTGCCTTCTTAGAGCTTTGAGTTGGCATTTGAACTTTCTCAAGAAACATGAATTTTCTGAAGAAATATTTCTCAGGAATTATATTTCATTAAACACTTTAAAGAGCCTTTATTTGTCAATTAGACAAAGGCAAAAATGCAAGAGTTGTTACAATATCTGCTGGTGCTTTTTTCTAAGGGGCAAGTGTGCTGCTTTGGAGTCTTTGGCTTCAGTGCAAGCTTGCCTGGTTTATTGGTGTGCCTTGCGATTGGGATGGTCTTTCTATAAAAGTGGCACCCTAATAATTTTGTGTCTGGATTCTACTTTCAAACTATTAGGCATTGTATGTACATTTGCATTTATTGAAGGCACATTTTAATTTACGAATCAGAGTGGGGAAAAACAAGAGCTGGAATTATTTCTCACAGTCATAAAAGCCTAGAATTTTATATCCTGTCAAATTACTGAATTGTTGTTTACACAAGTAATTTTTTTGAAAAATGGCACTAAATTTAGACCATTAAAATGTTGTCTCCTTCTGGAAGATCATTTATTTAGTTAGGGCAATGGAACTAAACCATAGGACTAAAAGGAACATCCAGACATTTCTAGTCATATGAATTAGGTTTAGATAGAGCATTGTCTTGATGATTCTTATGGGTCCCTTCCAACTTGAGATATTCTATGAAATTATTTCAGTCAAGGATTATTAGTAGTTAGATAAAGTTGAATGCAGACTCATTGTAATCTGTGGGATCTCAGTAAGTACTGGAGCGTGTGGCAACATGCTTGTGATGAATCTACCTGTTCCTACAGAAGTTGGACTCTTTAAAAGTTAAAAATTTGGTGTACTTAACAAAGATGTATTCTTTCCAAAAGTATGAGGGTACTTTGCTTTTTATTTAGTGTGAAGCTGTGTAGTTCTAGATGATAGGTAGTACTCTTGGAGTATTAATCATGACACCTAAAGAAAACTGTTTATGATGCAAGCATTTAGCATCATTCCAGTTCTATCCATTGAATTTAAAACATCTATCAACTCTACAAATGATCACTTTCCAACCACAGTATAACACTGGCACCTTTTTTCTATGATGGTTCCATCTGTATGTATTCTTTTTTATTTCTCCAAGACTTTTCCTGCTGGGATACTAGATGCACATTGCACACAGCTTTGGTTTGGGTTTTTTTTCCAGTATTAAATATTAATTAGGATGCATGCAGTTCATCCTTACTAATTTTCCCTTGTTTTATGATATCACTTTTCTCCTGTGTGTACAAGAGGCATAAAATGAATGTTGCATGTGGAAAGGGAGGAATAAGAAGGGGAGCTTTTGCTCATCAGAAACTGATGATGTGTAACCCACTATAGCTTCAGTGTATTTTCAGATACAGCCTTTTGCCTGGCCACTCTGGCGTGCCACCTCTATGCAGAGCTGAAATCCTCAGTATTTTTCCCACCTCGCTGTGCTTTTCTCTGTGTGATTTAGCTGGGCAACACTTAATTGAACTCCATTTCCTCTCTTTATGCTTCAGGTATTATTATGCAGCTCCCTTCAAGAGGTAGTTTGTAGGCTGTTTATCAAAGCTGTGAATTTAATAATATCAAAGACATGCTATTGCACTGTCACTGTAATAAGATGTATTGACATTTCTTATGAACAGAATTTTCTCTCTGTAAGTATGTTGTTCCTCTGCTGAAAATTGCGGGCTTTCAAAATAAATAAAAACCACCACAACATATACTTTATTTAGTCATATTATTCAATTACCCTCATCTCCTTCATAGTTAAAAACTGCCATCTGAAAACAACCTCAGCACTGTATTACTTCAACTGCAACAGGAAAACCATCCCATGTTTTATCTAACAGTATTACCTGCAGCGCTCAGTGAATGTTTCTGATTTGAGGCACGAGGGAAATGTCCCTTTCAAATGGGCTTTCAAACTGGTGGAGATACAGGCAGTCTCTGTTGTGGTTCCAGAGCAGCACGGATTATGTAATTCTAGAACTGGTCAAAACCAGATTTCCTCTAGAATTTGTGTATGATTTGTTAAAAAGTTGGGACCTCTTTTAGTAGAGAGAGTTCTGAACGAAACCCCATTTTTTTGTTTAGAAAGTAGGTGCTTTCTTTGACAAAATAGAAAACTACTTTGTGATTTTTTCTATGTAGGTTCACACCAATATGTAGTATGATTGCAATGTGTAGAGCTCTGCTTTTTGTGTTATTTGCTCTTCTTTCCATAACTCTTTCTCCTGCATTGAGGAGCCCTGCTGACATTACATATCTAAAATATCCAAAATGCAAGTACTAAAAAATGAGCATGGAAGGAAATATAGCAAAAACCCTAAAATTCCCAAGTCTGACTCCTGCTTCCTTTTTTTTTTCCAGTTTTCCTCTCCTTTGAATTTCAGGAAAGTAGTAGGATGAGAAAAGGAGCACCTTGCAGACATTATACAACCAGCAATGACATACATAGTTTAAATTTAAAGGTCAGAATATGCAGTATAGACATGCATTAATGCTGATGTCTGTGGAAGCATTATGGCAGACCTGTGGTATTTTTTTGAACAAAAAATATTCTTTGTTATTAAATCCTATTTTTTAATAACTTTTTATTGTATATTTGAAGATTTCTGTTGTTCCATTTTCACGTTTTGGGGCTGTTGTAACTACATCTTTTTTGGAGAAAGTATGAATTATTTATTAAAGCATTAAGAATGAATCACGGGTGTTTCTGGTATTCTGTTTATATGGGCAGCCCAATTCTTCTGTTGTTTCTTCTTTAAATGAATGTCCACAAAGATTCTATATTTGGTTAATGTATGATTGAAGTATATGAGATTAGATTTTTTTTAGTACTACTGTACCTGTTGTGGCCACAGATGCTGCTATAGTTGAAAATTCTAGGCATAAGATTGCTCCTATTTATGTAAAATCTTGCTTTCTGTTGACAAAGTACTTCCTCTAACCAAATGCAGTTGTGTGCTGGCTGCAGAATCTCTGATAAGATAGTCCTAGCTAGGCATTGTGACAGAAGATACAGTGTTTTGGAAAGATCTTGAAAAAAACGATCTGTCCTCATCTGCACTATCCTGTTATCTCATCTGCTAGCTCAGTGACTGTATGGGCTGATACAATCACAAAGTCACATCCAGAGGGCTTTCCCACTCAGTCTTCTGCAATATTCTTCAGTAGTGTGTGATGTAGGGTTTCATTTGCTTTGGGCTGACTACACACAGAAGGCGGCAAACTAAGATTCCCCAGTGGGACTTTTACTGTCAGTTACCTCAGTAACAAAAGAGAAGCTGGAGGGTTTTGTTCAGTTCAGGAGAGGAAGTTATGCAAGAACAGCAGAATTAAAGTAGACCTGCGAGGGAGACTACAAAATATTTTAAATCATCCTAAAATGCTCCCTTGAAGTAACCCTGTTAAATCAGTGTTGGATTATGGTAACTAGAGCTGAGGCAACAAATCAGTTATGAGACTACTTTAGTATTTGTAGTGAAGTATACGTTCAGGGGAGAGAAGAACTTCAAAGAGAATTAGTCACTGCTTTTGAGTTGTGCTAATTTGTGTAGTTGACTTGTAAATGTATTTGTTCCTCAAATGTCTGTCTGTTCTCACATGAATGTTCACATGCACTATAAGAGTACATCATAGTGAAGAAGTGATTGTTGACCACAACAAAAGACTAACAAGTCAAGGTTAGTGTGAGACGAAATGCTGGCCACATGTTCTGTCTCTTCCATGACAGAACTTACTTACATAAAGGACAGTTGCACTCTCATTTTGTGATTGGATTTTATTTCTCCTATTTTTTAAAATTCTATAGATTTGGTATTTTGGGGGGGGGGAGCAGGTGCGGATGGAGGGCTGAGCCCCTTGGGGTGCAGGACCGAGCCCTTGGGGAGTGAGTAAATTGGG